>JAMPIV010022535.1:612500-991592 GCA_024509875.1 Oreohelix idahoensis
TTATTGTCACGATTTCCATTGCCCATTGCGGTTGTTCCACAGCCAGCATGATGCCTTTTCGGCAGTTTCACTAAGCCTCTTCATTGCCCTTGTTCTCGATTGTCCCCTCAGCCCCAACAGTTTCAATAAATCATACACTGATGCAGCCACAAGCCCTCTTGCGCCCACTTCAACAGCCATGACCCTTGCAGTGAACCCATCATGTCTCAGATCTGCGGCCAGATCATTATACTTGGCCGCTTTGAACGAATGTTGCTCGTCTAATCTGGATTCAAATGGCACGGTCAGTTCAATCAGTATGACCTGAAGCGTTGCTGAAGAATGAAGCACTATATCCGGCCGTCTCCGCGATTTTCTGATACTCTCTGGATATGCCCCTCGTCCAGGTAGGTCTACCGCCATCTGCCAGTCGTTTGCCCAGTCAAGAAGAGATGGTAAACTGCTACCAGGTTTACTCGGTTTGGGGTGTGCTGACTTTTCTGCCCTAAGAAAGTATGTATTTGCGGTGCTCGGCCTGGGTTTGCTGTTCGTCTTCATCCTTGCCAGATCTATTGTCGCAGCAAGCTCATTTAGCACTTTGTTATGGCGCCAAGTGTATCGCCCAAGCCCTAATGACACCTTACACGCTGAGAGCACGTGTTCAAGTGTCTGCCTCCCCTGGCACAGGGGGCATTGCTCATCCTCCGACTTTCCCCATTTCACAAGGTTGGTGGGCGACGGCAGCAGGTCATACATTGATCTAACAACGAAGCTGAGCCTAAGAGGTGCCATATGCCATTCCATGTCAAGGACCTCTGCAGGGCTCCTTCCCATGTAGTCCATTGGCCTTGTTGGACCTGCTGCATTGCTTTTTGCAACCTCTTATCATTCTCAGCTCCTCGTATCTCCTGAACTACCATGTCTCTGCGCTCCCTGCTTGATGCCTTGGACCACCAGCGGATGTCTCCATGACCAAATCCCCGTCTATTCGTTAGAGTGTATCCGATTACCTCCCTCAGTTTGAGTGACTCTTGGGCAGCATCAACAGCTTCTTCCACTCTCCACTTCCTTCCCGTTTTCAGTGTGGGCTGAATGGACTTAACCACGTCATCAGCTGACTCCCCATCGAGGCCAGCTCCTTGACGTGGAGATGGGGCTCAAGTACAGCCATCAGCGGCTGAAAAACCAAGACTGGCCAGGCCCTCCTACACTCGAGCAAGACCACAGTCTGCCGTAGCAAGTCAAGGTGCTGAAGACGGAGGCAACCAGCCAAGAGGCGCACCACAGCAATCAGGATGCCACGCACATGCGCTATGGAAGTATGCCTATATCTGCAAAACGTTATGGCACTCTCCCTGTGACGGACACCCATGCAGGCGCAGTGCCGGGCCCTCTGCCTCGGAAGGGCCCAACCCCTACTACTGGGGGTCCTTCTCAATTGCCCCGTGGAGCCAGGAGGCATGAGAATAGAGCTACTGGCCAAGCAAAGAAAAGACCATTTAAAATAATGCACTGGAATGCTGAAGGCGTCAATAGTAAAAAAGACGGCTACAGCAAAAAATTAGAGCTCGAAAATATCTTGAATAACTACAAAAGACAGTGAAGTTTATACAAGAAACAACATTGCAGATATAGACAATATAGTTCAAGCGAACGAAAGAAGAAGAAGAAATCAGCTGACTCGCGTAGCATCATTGCAAGCCTTGCCTTTCCAACTTTGTACTCTTCAACAACTGACTTGAAAGGAAGCAGAAGGTTCGACTTTTTGCAGTACAGTGCTACATCTGACAGACCTGGTGGTACCCCTAGCCATTTTCTCATGAACTTGTTGACCTTCTGCTCTGTAGCTTCCACTGTACTTGTACTTATTTCATATATAAGCAGTGGCCACAGCAACTTCGGTATCAACATGAACTGGAGGCACCACAGTTTGAACTTTCCCAGGAGTCTGCTTTGGTCTATAATCTGTAGCCCTCCGTCTGCCATTTCTATCGTCTGTTGCACTGCCTTCGAGTCTTTTAATGAGGCATCGTACACCCTGCGAAGACTTTTAACAGGTTCCTCAATGACAGTAGGGATTCTTTTGTTGGAAACCATGAATATCCCCTCTGCTATCTTCCCTTTCCTGACTGATAGGCTTCTCGACTTCTTGGGTTTGAAGCTCATTCTGCATCAGCTGACTAGTTCATCCAGGCGTGCTAACATCCTCCGGGCCTGATGTTCATCTGATGTAAGAATTGTTGTGTCATCCATGTATGCTTTGAGCGGTGGCATGTGACACATTCCACCGAGCTTTGGACCTATAGCCATTCCTTCAGCCGCATTGAGGATTACCTGCATAGCCATCACGAACAGTATCGGAGAGATGGTACATCCCATCGCAATTCCAACTTCAGGGCCAATCCACTTCGTTGTGTACTCTCTGGCTGAAAATCTGACAGCAAACCCTGCGAAATACAGCTTCAGCATTGCTGCAATCTCTTGTGGAACATGATACATTTCTAGGGCCTGCCACAACATCTGGTGTGGAACGGATCCATAAGCATTCGCTAGATCCAACCAGATCACATGGAGGTTTGTTCTGTCAGACTTTGCCTTTTGGATTGCTTCCCAGATCATTGTAGCATGCTCTAGACATCCTGGTGTACCTGGGATACCTCCTTTCTGAATGGTAGTGTCAATATACCCATTTGCCAGGAGGTATGTAGTGAGTCTTTTCGCCATCACTGAGAAGAATATCTTCCCTTCCACATTGAGTAGTGAGATTGGCCTGAACTGACTGATGTCTGTGGAATTTTGCTCCATCGAGATTACAAACTCCGTTCGCCTTTCTCCATTCCTTGCTTACAAGCTGGGTTTTCCACGCATTCTTCAGTAAACGGAGCAGTCGTTTGAGCACCTCAGGGCATCTCTTATACACCACATATGGAACACCATTAGGACCTGGAGCTGACTTGCACCGAGCTTTCTGGACAATGCTTTCTACCTCTTGCACCGTTGGGGACCTAGTGTTAAATTCAGCTCCTGGCTTACTCGGCCATTTAAGGCCTGCCATGCTGCTGAGCGGCTCATCTTTGCGACCATCTGAATACGTCATTCTAAGGTGTTCTTCCAGGTCTTCTTTCCTGATGTTTATCGTTCCCGACCGTGGCTGCTCAAACAGTTCTTTGGCAAACTTGAAGGGCTCCCTGAAGAATCTTTCCCTATCCCTTCTAGTCTTCCTTCTCTTCCTGCACAACCTTTCTGCTCTACAAAGGGCATTATGTTGGCCTTTCAGGTGCTACCAAACCTGTCGTAACCCTTCCTTCTCTGTGGCAACTGCGTTCTTGAACAGTTTTCGGGCATGCTTCTTCTGTTTCCTGATTTCTTCTATTTTAATTTGTCTTCTACTTTTCCGCGGTGGGTTACTTTCCCTTGCCTCCCTCACCCCGAACACTTTGCGACAGTGCAGATATATTATGTCGCCGAAGATTTCTAGCTTCTTCTCCAAAGTTATCTGCTTCAGGTTGTTGTCGCCGAAGATTTCTAGCTTCTTCTCCAAAGTTATCTGCTTCAGGTTGTTATCCAACTCTTTTGCCAAGGCTTCGTCCAGCTGTTCCCAAAGCCCTTTTGCACTGGCAGGTGGAAACTTGATTGCATCTCTCTTCCCGTCCAAGAAGTGTGTGAGATCATCATCAGGCAGATCAACTTGAATGTACTCAGCACTTTGAATTGACTCCTGGCTGCCTGGCTGCGTTCTTCTAACGTCTTATCTGTCGAGACAGAGCGCTGTTGATCTCCCCGTGATGACCTCCCACACCCCTTTTTCGTTATGTGGATTTTCATTCCTCTCTGAGTAGAGAATTCCCTACCACAGGCACATGGAAATTCCAGCCGTTGTTCAGAGCTCGAAGTCCGTGTAACGGGTCTGGTCGATTCCAATGAGGCGCCTGTGGATTCCTCATTCTCTCCCCCCCCCCTTTCGGTGAATCCTGGGGGCATTAATATATATATATATATAATCGGCGGTACAGAGAAAGCAGTCCGTGGTGCTGAGGGCGCACAATCATCATCATCATCAAAATACATAATTGCCGCCGTAAGTACTTGGACGGTCGGTCGGTCAGTCACATTTTTGCACACCGTCTTTTGCGCATTTTTTTTCTGTTTTCGAGGGAATGCATTAACTTTCAACCACAGCTAAGAGGGTGCAACTGTGGTTGAAAGTTAGACAATAATTGTATTGTTTCCCCTTATATGTACTCTCGCGTAAATAGAAAAAAGTGCGGAAATGAAGGTGTGCGTGAACAGTTTGATTATGGAAAGAAGCCAACAACACGATTGATAAACAGTACATGAAATGGAGTTTCGTCAAACTTCAAACGTTGTTCTCAGAGGCAGTAAGTCGACCAAAGCTTCTCAGAGGCGGTAAGTCGACCAGGGCAAGATTTTAAAAGATGCACGAACAATTACGAGACATGCTGTCATAAAAGAAATGTTAGTTACGGTCCAATTTACAGTCCATTAGACCATTATCACTGCTCTACATGTCATTTAGGTTGGGTTGCTCATGTCTCCATATTTAATACATCTATATAATTTTCACTACAAATATCTGAAGACGGTCGTCTGCAATGAAATGACCACAGTAGTGATAGTACCATCTGTAATACATGTAGCAGAAACAACACACTATAATTAACAACCTGCCACTTTTGGCGCGTTGTTGCTAGTTCTATAATAATTATAGAGGGGCCCAGATTACCGAGTCGCTAAAGGGCCCGACCCACAATCTCGTCTCTCTCTCACACACGCGCGCGCACGCAATCACACGCACGCACACACATTTATATGCGATGTTGATAATATGAGAGACTGTCTTCACCTGAATGTGCCCCTTAACTTCGTTCTGACTGCTTCTAAATAAGCTTCTTTCTGCCCTCAATACTGACTGAATCAACATGTTTTTTTTTTCTTTCTTCTGCTCATGAATGTGCTTTCTCTCGTGTTGTCTGCTCCTAAATGTGCTGTCTCTCGTGTTGTCTGCTCCTAATCGTGATTTCTCTCGGTTACTCTGCTCCTAAACGTGTTTTCTGTCGTTTTGTCTGCTCCTAAATGTCCTTTTTTTCCCGCTTTCTCTGCTCCTAAATTTGCTTTCTCGCGTTCCGCTTGCTCTCGAAGGCGCTTTTCATACTTTTGCCTGCTCTTTGATAACAGCAGTAGTGCACCAAAACCTTTGATCCTATCTTAAAAGCCCGCGACAAAACACTTGTTTTAATCTTGCTGCCTTAGCACTTAGTTTTATGAAATGAGATTGTTTGCCCCATACAAAACATAAAGAAATGAGGTCTGCAGTAAGAGGGTAGTAAACGATGGAGTAAAGGGACAAGGAAAAAGGTAATACGTCTTCCTAGGACAAAAGACGAGAAAAAAAAACCTACGTTGCAGCCACAAGGCCTTCGTCAGGGACAGACGCACAAAAACAGAAAGGTAAGAAGGAGATAACTAAGTAAATAAGCATGAACAACAAAAGTGAAAACACCTGATCAGAATCAAAGGGCTGGGCCAAAATGACTGCCGCCGCTGTCGCAAAATTGGTTTTAAGTCATTGCAAACGGGATCAGTTAGATTTATAAACCCGTCTACGATCGAACGACCGCTTTCAAAATGGCGGCGTATCAGCGAAATGTGTATCGGACAGAGGAAATCGCCAACGATAAATAAAAACAGAAGGGAATCCGTATGAAAAGGATTTTACATTTCAGTACAGGGAAAAAAAGGAACCCGTTACACGCCCATTGAGGCATATTGGGAATATGGTGTTAGGCCCATATTATCTTGACCGTCGGCACACGAGGGGTGATGTGGTCGGCATCACGCCGGCCGCCTTAACCTTCCCAGAGTAGCTCTGGTACCCATTTGGGGCTGGGTCAACCCAGGAGCCGTTTGTGGCCTAAAAATTTTCCGCCTCATCTGGGGATCGAACCATAGACCACTGCGCTAGGAAGCCAGTGCACTAACCACTATGCTACCGCGGCTCCTCAGTACAGGGAAGGATGGTGTATAACTGCATATAAGATGGAACGGTAGGAAGTTCTCATTTACGGAGATATATGCGTATTTCGGCTGCCCACAGTTACGCTAAAAGCATGTAAACCCACTTCTGTTCTAAATATTAAAATCAACAAATAACAGTTTGGGAATTTACATGGATAGGAAGATAGAGTTTTATCAGCTGTATAAAACTAGATAAGATGGAACAATATGGATATTATATATGCCGAGAATGAGAAAGGCAAAAATTCCGTCGACGCACAGATCGGCCGAAATCACTGTTCGTGAAGGATTTTTTAGGTTTAGGTCTAAGCTGTGACGTCGGTACTCTCCGATACGTCCGCGCTATCGTATATAAAGCGTACCGGTAAACTGAGACACGGACAACGAAAGAAGGGTTCAGACAGACTGGAGGCAGAGTTTCGCCACTATCCATGAATTGTGAGCGGATTGCCAGAAACATTTTTAAGTCCAGTATCTGAAGTCTGAGGGTAAGCGAAATTATGATAACTACCGTGTATAATATTTGTTATTTCAGGTTCATATAGAATTCACAAAATATGCCTGTATAATAGTCATTGATATAATGTATTGTATTTTTAATATGATCTAAACATGTGCATTGTGGATGAGATGATTGTTGCTTGTACAAAAAGTAATCACAAATAGCCCCACGGCCTAATGAAGTTATATTTATCATATTGCTTTATCGCTTACGAAGATAAAGGCAGTCCCATGGCAGAGATTGTCATAGGGAAATGAAGTGTTAGAAACTTCATCATGGAAGATCCCAGTTTACGAGGTTAATGTGACTAGTCCCCTTCCTCGCTGCCTTTGCCTTCCCTAGTTCGAGCGCACAACTTTGTACCCATTTACAGCTGGTAAAATGGAGTGTTCCACAGCCAGGTTTCAATTCCAAAACTATGTAATTGTACTACCGAAGAAAGCAACTTGATCACATGGTCACTCACTTTATTTATTTTATGTATTAATTTTGGGTAGTTGCTAAAATAGCATCAGTATTTGAATTTGTACTTGATATGATTTAGAAGGATCAAGTTATAGATCAGGAAAGGATGTATAGGAGCAATAAAACCAGATGATGTTTATTACTGATATGTTAATATTAATTCTGTATAATTGAAATGATGTTACTTGCTATGACTGTATAACTTTGACACCTGATGACTGACTAGTCTGACTTATGTGCTAGTCAGTTACACTTAAGTGAAATGTTAATATTAATGCTATATCACTGAAATGATGTCCTTACTTACTATGATTGTATAACGGTGACATCTGATGACTGACTGGTCTGACATCTGTGCTAGTCAGCTACAAGTCTAGCCAGATACTAGCCAAGGCTGATATGTTGCAGGTTCCATGAAATAACTCAAACCAGACTGTCCAGTATCAGAAGCCGGTGTAGTTCATCCGAGGCAATCCCACAAAAGTGCAGGACCCCAAAGAGTGAACTTCAACTGGTCATTGGCATCCCTACTGTTGGGCCTACCAAGTCTGATATCAGCAAAGGACAGTTTCAGCAGTATCAAGTTGGAAAGATAAGTGTCCTGTTTGACACTGACCACCTATACATTTATGAAACAGCCAATAGTTGAAAACAATAAGTAACCATACATAAACTCAGTCAACTGATGACAGTTATCCTTAAATTCAAAGGACTAATAACAGTGATTTCAGTAACTTTATTATTTAAGATCTTGAAGTCTAAACAGACAATAATAGTAATTGTGTGAATATTTTTATATATATGTGTATACTCTTTTCCAACTAGTAGAAATAGAATAATAGTGCAATTATTAAACTATTTTAACTGTACCTGAGGATTTATTCACTTCTTCCATTTTGTGGGTTCAGTGAATGTACATTTTACTTATCCCCTAGCATATAAGTAATCATAAGATAGTCACAGGGAGGAGACACCTTAAATCCTGGTACTACTTCTTACCAACTGGGCCAGGGTTTTCACAGTCTGACTATTTTTATGATAACAATACACCAGTGCTTATTTCTAAGACTGGGGTATTACTTGTAAGGTCAGAACTCTTTACTGGCATACTCTTACATAATAAATAATTTTAAATAACCTACCGCTACAGTGGGGGCTCGTCCGGGATATATCTTTGATATTCCTGAGCCAACTTTCTATTTCTGCTGTGTAGAAATTTTTTTTTTTTCTTTTTTGAAAATTTTTGGAAAGAGTTAACATAGTAGGAAATATATAATTTTTTAGGAGTACCATTGAGTACAGATAAAGAAAGCTGTTTCATATATGGTGAAGTCAGTTTAATTAACTTTAATTTTAATTAAGTTAATTATATTGTAGTAAATTAGTTTGAGTAAGATCACTTGCCCTACTAGACTACAGATACATCATGGCTGACTTGGTCAAATTTAGGTCTGCTACACTGCAGGTGGGAAAAGAGCTTGGCATGGATGGTGACGCTCTGATCCGGTATGTCACGACGGAATGTGAAAAGTACACCGAGAGAGAAGCAAAGCAATTAGAAGCAGAGAGAGAAGCCAAGAAATTAGAAGCAGAGAGAGAAGCCAAGAAATTAGAATTAGAAGCAGAGAGAGAAGCCAAGAAATTAGAAGCAGAGAGAGAAGCCAAGAAATTAGAATTAGAAGCGGAGAGAGAAGCCAAGAAATTAGAAGCCGAGAGAGAAGAAAGGAGGTTACAAGCAGAGAGAGACCATGAGCTGAAAATGAGACAGCTTGATCTTGAACTTCAGGCTGGGACTATCACCCATGGTAATAGCTCACCTCATTCTGCGAATAGCTCTTTTCAGAACACAGCAAATGGAGCCATGAACTTCCACCTAGATCCATTTGTTGAAAAGGAGGACGCAATTGAGTCATACCTGGATAGGTATGAAAGGCTAGCCTCTACATATGGACTGGAAAAGGAAAAATGGAGTCTAAAGTTATCCCAGGGATTGAGAGGTATTGCATATGATGTGTTTCTGAAACTCCCCAAAGAAGATCAGGAAAATTATGAAATACTAAAGCAAGCCTTACTGATCCGGTATGAAAAGAACTCTGAGGCATATAGGAAGAAATTTAGAACTTCTAAACCTCTACCTGGAGAAACATATAACCATTTCTCAGCTAGGCTAGAAACGTATTTGTTGAAATGGAGTAGTTTAGGTAAGTATCAGAAAACCTACGAGGATCTGAAAGAAATGGTTATGTTAGAGCAAGTGAAAGATTCCATGTCTCAAGAAATGAGGAAATTCCTTATGGAACAAGGAGCAGAGAGGCTGGAAGACATTTTGAAATGTGCAGAGAGATACCAAGCAGCTCAAGCTGAATTGGTAGGAACAAAAAGGAAGCAGGTAGAAGGATATAAGCCACCACCGCAGAATACCCAGTTTGACCAGAAGGATCATCCATACAGAAATAAACCAAGATTTGATAATAAGGACAAGAACCCTCAGACTCAGGAAAAGAAACCCTACAAACAGGGAGATAAGTGGTGCAAAATTTGTAAGATGAGCAACCACAACACTGTAGATTGTAGAAGGAAAACCCCTCATCACGCTGCATGTTTAGCAACAGGGAATAGGACAGATATGATGGAACTGACAGGGAGTCAGAATAGCCTCCGTCATCCCCCTGTGAGTGAGCTCGTAACCGTGAACGGAAATCGAGTCATGTGCTTATATGATACCGGCCTGGATTTCGACTCAGTTGTGAGTTCAACCCTAGTGCACTCTGATCAAATTACCACAGAAACCGTGGAAATACAAGGGGCAACTAAGGGAACAGCAACCATGACACTTCCTATAGCTAGGATCAATGTGAAATCTCGCTACGTGGAAGGAGTGATAACAGCCGCAGTGATAGATGACCCTATATACCCGCTGATATTGGGGTGTAGGTATGTATTTTTGGGTGACCCGTAAAACCTGTTGTCCTGGCAGCAGTCCAGACCAGGTCGAGCACCAAAAACGAGGAGGAAAATCCTAACAATACTCAGCCAGAGCAGATGAAACAGGCTCAATCAGAAGATGACACATTGAAGCCTTGTTTTGGCAAATTGCCAAAGGCCCATAACCCTCCAGAAAAAGGAGACTTGTATATGAAAAATGGACTACTGTATAGAAAAGCTGGTACAGGACCTCAAGGACATGGACAGCTGGTAGTACCAAAGTCATACAGGGAGAAAGTTATGGAGCTCGCACATGCTATTCCATTTAGTGGACACATGGGAATTGGTGCCACCAGTCAACGGATAGCTTGTCACTATTACTGGCCAGGGATCACGGAAGATATCAAACGATATGTGAAATCTTGTCCAGAGTGTCAACGTGTAGCCCCCAAGCATGGGACTGCACCAGCAACTCTAGGAGAAATGCCAATCATGGGTACTCCATTCGAGAGAGTTGCAGTGGATATTGTTGGACCCCTCACTAGGACTAAGAGAAGGAATAGTTATATCTTAACTCTAGTTGATACATGCTCTATGTGGGGAGAGGCCGTAGCCATGGCATCTATAGATTCTAAGCATGTGGCAGAGGCATTGTTGACAATATTCACCCGGTTAGGCTTTCCACATCAAATATTGACGGACAATGGTTCCCAGTTCAAGGGAAAGCTAACCCAAGAAGTGTTCAGGATTTTTCAAGCCAGACATTATCATTGCTCTCCTTATCACCCACAAGGAAATGGTCAAGTCGAGCGGTTCAACGGTACGCTCATTTCTATTCTCAGGAAGCTGGCAAGTGAAAAACCTGAAACATGGGATGTATACTTACCCGCTGCATTATTCGCATACCGGGAAGTCCCACACAATTCCACAGGAATGGCACCGGCCACATTGTTGTTTGGTCGGCCTATAAAAGGTCCACTGGAAGCATTGCTGCGGACTTGGACAGATGAGAAGGCAGAGGAAAGTGTCACCTCATCAATTCAGTATGTAAATGAGTTGACCCCTCGACTGAAAATGGGCTGGAAATTGGCTAATGACAATCTTCGCAGAGCCAGAAAGAAACATACTGAATACTATAACAAGAAAGCAAAGGATAGGGAACTTGCTGTTGGAGAAAAAGTGCTTCTTCTATTGCCCAGCAGTAACAACAAACTGCAGATTGGTTGGCAGGGTCCATATAACGTGCTAGAGAAAATATCGAGGACTAATTACAAAATTGACAAGAAGGGCAAAGAAAAGGTGGTGTACCATGTTAATCTGTTAAAGAAATATTATGACAGGACATCAACGGAGGTAGCTCATATGATGACTCTGGCCATCGCAACCGAAATGAAGCATGAACCACTTACCTCAATAGAGTATCCATTAAGACCGACTGAGACATATGAACAAGTCAAAATTAGTACTCAGTTAACTCAGGAACAGAGGGAGCAAGTTAAAGAGTTTTAAAAAAACACATGCAGATGTGTTAACTGATAAACCAGGATGCACCAACTTATTGACATATGATATGAAGGTCATCGATCCAACACCTATCTGCATGAAGACCTACCCTATACCATATGCCAAGGCACAGGCATTGAAGGAGGAAATTGATTATCTGTTGCAAGAACAAATCATTTCCAAGTCAGAATCACCTTACAGTTCAAGTGTTGTACTGTTGAGAAAAACCAAGTGGAGAACACCGACTCTGTATCGATTACCGGAAATTAAATGCGATCACAGAAACCCAAGCTGATCCATTACCGGATACCAATCAGCTGTTCTCGACGCTAAGTACTGCGAAATATTTCTCTAAGGTCGATTTAAGTAAGGGATATTACCAGATTCCTGTCAAACCCGAGATCCGACACATGCTGGCTTTTAGCACTTCGGATGGTCACTACGAATTTAATGTACTACCATTCGGGTTGAAAAACGCACCAAGCGTATTTTCAAGGATGATGAGGAAATTGCTGGAACCCTTGAACAACTCTAACATCACCAACTTTATGGATGACATTCTCATAGCCACGGAAACATTTGAGGATCATCTACATTCTCTATCAATGTTACTGGGTAGACTCAGAGAGGCAGGTTTGACTGCTCGTCCAACAAAGTGTGTAATCGGATGTCAGGAATTAGAATTTTTGGGACATACAATTTGTCATGGAAACATGTCTCCTGATCCCAAAAATATAGAAAAGTTAAGGAATGCACCTAGACCACAGACAAAAAAGGATGTGAGGTCGTTCGTATCCTTAGGAGGATTCTATCAAAAGTACATCAAAGACTTCAATACCTTATGTGCACCTTTGACGGATCTGACAAAGAAAGGGAAGCCGGACACAATAAAGTGGACTGCAGAGTGTGAGCATGCATATTCAGAATTGAAACATAAACTCACTAGTAGGCCTATTCTGAAGTTACCAGATCTGACGCAAGAGTTTATAGTACGGACTGATGCAAGCAATGTGGGAATTGGGGCCGCGCTTTTGCAAAAATCTCAGACCCAGGATGAGGAACTGTTTCCTGTTGCTTATGCCAGCCGCAAGTTGAACGCGGCAGAAAAGAATTACTCTACTATAGAGAGGGAATGTTTAGCATTGGTGTGGGCCATCAATAAGTTTCAACCCTATTTGTATGGCAAGCCATTTGTGGTCCAGTGCGATCATCAACCCCTGTCATTTTTGGCCTCATCACGTCATGCAAATACTCGCTTACTAAGATGGTCATTATTGATTCAGCCATATTCCTTCACTATTGAATATATTCCGGGAAAACAGAATGTGGGCGCAGATTTTCTTAGTCGTCATCCCACAGAGCTTGAGGAGGATAGAAGGAAGGAAAACTAACCTCGGAATGGTCGATTTGCAATTGTCTTGTACCCAATAGTTAAGCTAGATATCATCCAGCTTAAAATATGGGGGAGCTATGTCGCAAAATTGGTTTCAAGTCATTGCAAACGGGATCAGTTAGATTTATAAACCCGTCTACGATCGAACGACCGCTTTCAAAATGGCGGCGTATCAGCGAAATGTGTATCGGACAGAGGAAATCGCCAACGATAAATAAAAACAGAAGGGAATCCGTATGAAAAGGATTTTACATTTCAGTACAGGGAAGGATGGTGTATAACTGCATATAAGATGAAACGGTAGGAAGTTCTCATTTACGGAGATATATGCGTATTTCGGCTGCCCACAGTTACGCTAAAAGCATGTAAACCCACTTCTGTTCTAAATATTAAAATCAACAAATAACAGTTTGGGAATTTACATGGATAGGAAGATAGAGTTTTATCAGCTGTATAAAACTAGATAAGATGGAACAATATGGATATTATATATGCCGAGAATGAGAAAGGCAAAAATTCCGTCGACGCACAGATCGGCCGAAATCACTGTTCGTGAAGGATTTTTTAGGTTTAGGTCTAAGCTGTGACGTCGGTACTCTCCGATACGTCCGCGCTATCGTATATAAAGCGTACCGGTAAACTGAGACACGGACAACGAAAGAAGGGTTCAGACAGACTGGAGGCAGAGTTTCGCCACTATCCATGAATTGTGAGCGGATTGCCAGAAACATTTTTAAGTCCAGTATCTGAAGTCTGAGGGTAAGCGAAATTATGATAACTACCGTGTATAATATTTGTTATTTCAGGTTCATATAGAATTCACAAAATATGCCTGTATAATAGTCATTGATATAATGTATTGTATTTTTTAATATGATCTAAACATGTGCATTGTGGATGAGATGATTGTTGCTTGTACAAAAAGTAATCACAAATAGCCCCACGGCCTAATGAAGTTATATTTATCATATTGCTTTATCGCTTACGAAGATAAAGGCAGTCCCATGGCAGAGATTGTCATAGGGAAATGAAGTGTTAGAAACTTCATCATGGAAGATCCCAGTTTACGAGGTTAATGTGACTAGTCCCCTTCCTCGCTGCCTTTGCCTTCCCTAGTTCGAGCGCACAACTTTGTACCCATTTACAGCTGGTAAAATGGAGTGTTCCACAGCCAGGTTTCAATTCCAAAACTATGTAATTGTACTACCGAAGAAAGCAACTTGATCACGTGGTCACTCACTTTATTTATTTTATGTATTAATTTTGGGTAGTTGCTAAAATAGCATCAGTATTTGAATTTGTACTTGATATGATTTAGAAGGATCAAGTTATAGATCAGGAAAGGATGTATAGGAGCAGAGTAAACCAGATGATGTTTATTACTGATATGTTAATATTAATTCTGTATAATTGAAATGATGTTACTTGCTATGACTGTATAACTTTGACACCTGATGACTGACTAGTCTGACTTATGTGCTAGTCAGTTACACTTAAGTGAAATGTTAATATTAATGCTATATCACTGAAATGATGTCCTTACTTACTATGATTGTATAACGGTGACATCTGATGACTGACTGGTCTGACATCTGTGCTAGTCAGCTACAAGTCTAGCCAGATACTAGCCAAGGCTGATATGTTGCAGGTTCCATGAAATAACTCAAACCAGACTGTCCAGTATCAGAAGCCGGTGTAGTTCATCCGAGGCAATCCCACAAAAGTGCAGGACCCCAAAGAGTGAACTTCAACTGGTCATTGGCATCCCTACTGTTGGGCCTACCAAGTCTGATATCAGCAAAGGACAGTTTCAGCAGTATCAAGTTGGAAAGATAAGTGTCCTGTTTGACACTGACCACCTATACATGTGAAACAGCCAATAGTTCAAAACAATAATTAACCATACAGAAACTCAGTCAACTGATGACAGTTATCCTTAAATTCAAAGGACTAATAACAGTGATTTCAGTAACTTTATTATTTAAGATCTTGAAGTCTAAACAGACAATAATAGTAATTGTGTGAATATTTTTATATATATGTGTATACTCTTTTCCAACTAGTAGAAATAGAATAATAGTGCAATTATTAAACTATTTTACTGTACCTGAGGATTTATTCACTTCTTCCATTTTGTGGGTTCAGTGAATGTACATTTTACTTATCCCCTAGCATATAAGTAATCATAAGATAGTCACAGGGAGGAGACACCTTAAATCCTGGTACTACTTCTTACCAACTGGGCCAGGGTTTTCACAGTCTGACTATTTTTATGATAACAATACACCAGTGCTTATTTCTAAGACTGGGGTATTACTTGTAAGGTCAGAACTCTTTACTGGCATACTCTTACATAATAAATAATTTTAAATAACCTACCGCTACAGCCGCTGCCGGAAGTAGAGAGAAAATACTAATTCCCACAAATAACAGCATCTTAAACGCGTGTGACAAAACTGTTGTTGGGAGCAGATGACCTGTTCTTCTTTCTTCGTCTCCTGACCAAACAAAAAACCTTCGTCCCGCAAAGGAGGTTTAGTGGTGGTGGTGGTGGTGGTTGGGGGGGGGGGGGTGCAAGCAAAGCTCATAATTATCACAATGCCATTTAGCGTTCCACGTGCCAAATCTGGAGTGTATACATTGTTGGTCCGATAGTCACTCAATGCAAACGTTCAATAACCAAATAAGAATCTGGAGACATACTGCTGAAAAGACAGGCAGTCCAATTTATTTTGTTTTCTTTGGTTTTTATATCCATGATACTGTGTTTATTCCGTGAAATGCAAATAGAATCTGGGACAGCTTTATGATGGTCGCGTGCAATAAAAGTGACACGCTGGTGAATTGAAAATGGATCTCCAAATATGAAGTGTGTCTGCCAGAAACATATTATCTCTGGTCCTCTGGGTTTAACAAACATGGCGCCGCAGTGTTGCTCATTCGGAACTTACAGAGAGAAAATAAACGATGTTTGCGTGAAGTTTGTTACTGAAACATTCATTTTCCAAGTTAGATAACTGAAACATTCATTCTCCAAGTTAGATAACTGAAAAATTCATTCTCCAAGTTAGATAACTGAAACATTCCTTTACCAAGTTAGTAACTGAAACATTCATTCTCCAAGTTAGTTACTGAAACATTCATTCTCCAAGTTAGTAACTGAAACATTCATTCTCCAAGTTAGTTACTGAAACATTCATTTTCCAAGTTAGTTACTGAAACATTCATTCTCCAAGTTAGATAACTGAAACATTCATTTTCCAAGTCAGTTATTGAAACATTCATTCTCCAAGTTAGATAACTGAAACATTCATTCTCCAAGTTAGATAACTGAAACATTCATTCTCCAAGTTAGTTACTGAAACATTCATTCTCCAAGTTAGATAACTGAAACATTCATTTTCCAAGTTAGTAACTGAAACATTCATTCTCCAAGTTAGTTACTGAAACATTCATTCCCCAAGTTAGTTACTGAAACATTCATTCTCCAAGTTAGTTACTGAAACATTCATTCTCCAAGTTAGATAACTGAAACATTCATTTTCCAAGTTAGTAACTGAAACATTCATTCTCCAAGTTAGTTACTGAAACATTCATTCTCCAAGTTAGTAACTGAAACATTCATTCTCCAAGTTAGTTACTGAAACATTCATTTTCTTAGTTACTGAAACATTCATTTTCCTAGTTAGTTACTGAAACATTCATTCTCCAAGTTAGTTACTGAAACATTCATTCTCCAAGTTAGTAACTTAAACATTCTTTCTCCAAGTTAGTTACTGAAACATTCATTCTCCAAGTTAGATAACTGAAACATTCATTTTCCAAGTCAAATAACTGAAACATTCATTTTCCAAGTTAGTTACTGAAACATTCATTTTCCAAGTTAGATAACTGAAACATTCATTTGCCAAGTTAGTTACTGAAACATTCATTCTCCAAGTTAGATAACTGAAACATTCATTTTCCAAGTTAGATAAATGAAACATTAATTTTTCAAGTTAGTTACTGAAACATTCATTTTCCAAGTTAGATAACTGAAACATTCATTTCCCAAGAACTTAAAGAGGCTATTTATGAAATGGTATCCTAAATATACGTGGATTTATCAGTATGTAACTGAAACGCTATCCTAGATAGTTGTGGATTTAACACTTTCTTACTGAAGAGAATTCCAAGACAGACAGACAGGCAAGCAGACAGGCAAATAGACAGTTAGACAGACAGACAGACAGACAGACAGACCGGAAAATAGACAGTTAGACAGACAGTTAGACAGACAGACAGAGATAGATAGACAGACAGACAGACAGTTAGATAGATAGATAGATAGATAGATAGATAGATAGATAGATAGATAGATAGATAGATAGATAGATAGATAGATAGATAGATAGATAGATAGATAGATAGATAGATAGATAGATAGATAGATAGATAGATAGATAGATAGATAGATAGATAGAGTGTATAAAAGAAGACAATACTAAAGAAACCATACAAAAATAAATAGACGCTATACGTGGCCAAAAAAGAATTTCGTCAGAGACGTTGCTAATTCCCAGCAAAAACAACAGCTACAGGCCATTTTCAACTGACTTGTTCTGTACTGTTGAATCTTCAGGCCAAACTAACGGTACACAGTGTCCCTACAAGCCAATTAGGAAAATTAGTTAAGGGACTGGTTTGGTTCAAAATCTGGCAATATTCGTTTTTTAACACTGGAAAGAAACAAAAAAGAAATGTAACAGATCGATCGCTAGAACTTTGTTTTCAAAGGCTTTCTGGCCCGTCCCATATTCTGCCGTTCCTTTCTCTCATCGTTTATATTGTATCTTTTCTTACATGCATTTTAGATATTAATGTTTAAAAAAATGCATTGTAACAGTTGAGAGACAGAGAAGAAAACAGAGAGAGAGAGAGAGAGAGAGAGAGAGAGAGAGAGAGAGAGGGAGAACGAACGAACTTTATTTTCAAAGGGTTAAGAATTGGGCACGCAGGCCCGTCTGACATTCTGCCCTTCCTCTCTCTCTCATCATGTATACTGTATCCTTTCATCCTCACGTTTACTTTAAGCATTATTAAGGCATTTATCATTATAAAAGTAATACATCATGCATTTGCAATAATCATCATAATTAAAGTATGTTTTTAATTTAAAGAAAAAAAAAAAAAAAATGAAGAATTAAAAAAATAATAATAATACAAAATTAATGAAAATGAAACAAAATAATAAAAAACAAGACTGATAAAAATCGAATTCCTCATACAGTAAATGAGTGATTTGAGACATATTCAGAGGTGTGTTATAAGAACTCGTGAAATATTCAAACGGTCTGCTACTGAATGACTCAGGGACTCGGTGTTTCTTCCAGTGCACGCGAAAAACTTTACGAGAGGTGAGCAGCTTTGAGTCTCATAGCAGATACTGCTGCAATGATAATAGGTTCATCAAGATGAGGTGGGGTAAACAGTTACTTTCCTCGCTGTCTTTGCCGTCCCAAACTCAAGACCAGAATCAGACTAGGTAGATAGTTAGACAGACATATACGAAAGCAATTAATTTGCCAAGGGTTGAAAAGAGAGAGAGGCTGTTGGAGGGAAAAATATAGAAGAACGAAAGGAAAGAACTGAAGATACAGAATGATTTGGTGGGGGGAATTGCCAACAGAAAATTGAAATTGTTACATAGAATTTCCTAAAGATAAAGTTTAGAGTGACAATCGTTTGTCGTATAGAGAGACAGGTAATGAAATAAACAATGGAAAAGATAACGTGAGAGAGACTATATGCTATTTCATCATTATCAATACATCATCATTATTAATTTCATTCTCGCTAGTAATTGAGTGAGTAGCCACCGCTACATCTGGCCTCCCTTGCTGGAAGCCTAAACCAAACATTATTCACAAGTTTTTGCTGAGATGTTTTTTGTAGCAATGTGTTTTATATGATGAGGTTGCCACCCTACGCACAAGCCGCCTCTTACAACATGACTGAGGGGGGAGAAGTAATCCTATTTTTTTCTTTATCTTCTTAGATATTCCAGGGAACTTCACAAGTCATATATTATAAAAATGCCAAAGATATTTTCCTTGGACAACTGGCAGATGGCAAAAGAATAGCCGAGCGACCGCAGCTGCGGTTCAAAGACGTGTGCAAGCGAGACATGAATACACTGGGCATAAATCTGGCAACCTGGAAGATGAAGCTGCCGACGCACCAAGTGGCGATGCTCCTTACTGCGCCACATTAGATTGGGCCAAAAGAAGCTCTTGCAACAAGCAGAAAAGAAAAGAACACACTGAACCAGGGAGACAAGGCAGCTGAGGGCTTTCACCTTAAGGGCCCAGGCCCATAGTTAATCATGACTGAAGGGCTGAAGGGGCTAATATATATATGTATATGGATTAAATTACAATAACTTTTAGATTTAAAACACAGAAAGAAAATAGCAATTCCGCTTTCTGCTAGTTGTTCACAACAACAACAACAAATAACAACAAACAACAACAACCACAACAACCACCACCACCGCGGCCGCCACCACCACCACCACCACCAACAACAACAACAATAAATCTGTATTTATTCTCTACTAAAATCATAGACTTTGGTATCTGTTAACAATTCTGCTCTAAATGACAGAACTAATGGAGGACTAAAGACAGTAGTCGTAAATACTCGTATGTTATAACTGAAATTAAAAAAAAAAAATACAAAACATAAAAAAAAGATTGTGCGAGTTTGTGTGTGTGTGCGTGCGTGCGTGTGTGTGTGTGTGTGTGTGTGTAAGCGTGCAGTAAAAGTAACCATTTATTCAATATTATATATTTACTGCCCCGCAGTCCCCGGGGGACAGCGAAAAAATATGACTTGTGCTCCCTGAAGCATGTCGTAGAAGGCGACTAATATAATGTTGTGTATGAGGCTGGCACTGTCATTATCTAAAACAGAATGCTACAGAAACCATCGCTACACGCGCATGTGATTGACAGGTGCAAGGGAGGGGGGGGGGGGAAACAAGCTGTACCGATTACCCATGCTCCGCAAGAAGCCCACAGGAAAATGATGATTATGATTATGATGATGATTATGATGATGATTATGATGATGCTTATGATGATGATTATGATGATGATTATGATGATGATTATGATGATGCTATATTTATTACATAACAAGCTCTTGTCAATTATTCTCTTTCCTTCCTTTGTGATATCCCAGCATGTATAGTCTTGTATACCAATAGCCACAATTACACTCATCAGTAGTTCCTATTGTGGCTAATCTGCTTCAAAGTTGCCCAACAGGAACAGAGAAATCGCATATGGCCATCACCAGTAACCTTCCTAGATAAGCTCTACGGAGATGTCAACATCCTCAGACTGACCACTGCTTTCTTTGAACATATTCCAGTTGGCGTCTGAGGGTGATCTTTGAACATATTCCATTTGGCGTCTGAGGGTGATCTTTGAACATATTCCAGTTGGCGTATGAGGGATTCTTTGAACATATTCAAGTTGGCGTCTGAGGGTGATCTTTGAACATATTCAAGTTGGCGTCTGAGGGTGATCTTTGAACATATTCAAGTTGGCGTCCGAGATTGATCTTTGAACATATTCAAGTTGGCGTCTGAGGGTGATCTTTGAACATATTCCAGTTGGCGTCTGAGGGTGATCTTTGAACATATTCAAGTTCGCGTCTGAGGGTGATCTTTGAACATATTCAAGTTGGCGTCTGAGGGTGATTGTTGCGTGCATATTTTGACGCACATATTACAAAAATCGATATGGCTATTTAATATGGAAAATATATAGACATTCATTCATTTGTGTATGAAAATGCTGTCTATGATAAAGCTAGATAATTCATGATTGATTTACACTTTTGATTATAGGAGTAATCGTTCTTGATATTGATGCGGCGCATGGATATTGCACTCATGTCTGTACTTATTTGTTAGGGCCAGAAAATAGATTAATTTGCTTATTATGTTTATGGCCTGAATTCATATGTATTACATATTATTAGTACAAGTAGAATCAGTCCTATATTGTATATTTTGGATGGGTAGGCAGGACTATATTCTTGTTATGCCGCTCTAGCGGAAGTATGAGTTGTCTTGACAAGTCGTGATGAGTTCCGATGTACCGTTTACAATGGCGGTTACGCATTTTTAAGGGCTGGTACATTCTTAAGTAAAAATGATTTATGAAGTGGTTTTTCTTCTGTAGGAGATTGTGTCTCTACTAGAGTTTGTGTTAGAGACTCTCCTAATGTACGGTATCATGTATGATTCGGACTCCAGGTAATGCCAGACCCTATTTTTGATGATCTCATGTCGGTTAGACCTAGCTGGAATGTTATGCTTCGCAACGCTAGGGTCATGTTTGTATCGACGAAGATGACGGGCTTCCATACAGCAGTTATGTCTACGTGAAGTAACTGGATTACTGTAGAACTGTATGGAGAAACTTTAGGAAATCATTCATATGCATTTCAAATTAACTTTGGCTTATATATACCCTCCTATGAGTGAGTGAGCGACAACTCAGGAAGGCGGCCATGTTACATTCCTGTCATCATATTTTTGAATCACTGTCCAGAGAACGGGGCATGTATCTTACTATTCGGACAGTGGCAAGGAGATCTCAATTTTGATAGAAACCCATTATCGTGGTTTCATAATATGATATAAACTGTGAACATAAAGCAACTTTAGTTACTTACCGATCCGCCTTCACTGACGCGTTTTAGTCAGATAGGGGATGCGGCCATAATGTATGATAACATTGGAAGCTATTGATGTACTACCCATTATTTATGAATGTGTCATGATATGGGATCTACTATGTATGCCTGCAAATTGATGTGTCAACATATACCAATGATTTACTCGTTATGTCCCAGTGTGTGCGTCTAAATAAACTGTGTAAACAAAGATTCCAGCAGTCTGCATTGGTGCCTTGTAGACACAAGTGAATGAGTGCTTAGATTGGTCAGAACACGAACAGTCCACCATTCGCGTTAATCACACTCTACACTTCCACTCCATATATACACCATCCTGCGTCGGTTGAATTGACCAAGTTTAGGGCCTGTTCCCCCTGGAGCCTTAGAGGGAAACTACTGCTTACAGCTGCCTTTGCCTTCCCTAACTCAGGACTAGGGTGAGTTACCCATTTACAGCTGGGTAGACTGGAGCATGCCTGATCTCAACAACTCGGTACACTACAATGGACATATACAGTAGTGGCACCACAAACAACATGCTACAGTGATTGATAGTGGAGCTTTACCGAAGAAAGGGAACACACAATTTACACCACACTTTACAGTATGACACTTTACAGTGATCTTTGAACATATTAAAGTTGGCGTCTGAGGGTGATCTTTGAACATATTCCAGTTGGCGTCTGAGGGTGATCTTTGAACATATTCAATTTGGCGTCTGAGGGTGATCTTTGAACATATTCAAGTTGGCGTCTGAGGGTGATCTTTGAACATATTCAAGTTGGCGTCTGAGGGTGATCTTTGAACATATTAAAGTTGGCGTCTGAGGGTGATCTTTGAACATATTCAAGTTGGCGTCTGAGGGTGATCTTTGAACATATTCAAGTTGGCGTCTGAGGGTGATCTTTGAACATATTCCAGTTGGCGTCTGAGGGTGATCTTTGAACATATTCAAGTTGGCGTCTGAGGGTGATCTTTGAACATATTCAAGTTGGCGTCTGAGGGTGATCTTTGAACATATTCAAGTTGGCGTCTGAAGGTGATTTTTGAACATATTGAAGCTGGCGTCTGATGGTGATCTTTAAACATATTCAAGTTGGCGTCTGAGGATGATCTTTGAACATATTCCTGTTGGCGTCTGAGGGTGATGTTTGAACATATTCAAGTTGGCGTCTGAGGGTGATCTTTGAACATATTCAAGTTGGCGTCTGAGGGTGATCTTTGAACATATTCCAGTTGGCGTCTGA
This sequence comes from Oreohelix idahoensis, assembly GCA_024509875.1. Classification (NCBI taxonomy): domain Eukaryota; kingdom Metazoa; phylum Mollusca; class Gastropoda; order Stylommatophora; family Oreohelicidae; genus Oreohelix; species Oreohelix idahoensis. The sequence goes on from JAMPIV010022535.1 coordinate 635,284, forward strand.
TGGTGAGCTTTGAACATATTCAAGTTGGCGTCTGAGGGTGATCTTTGAACATTTTCAAGTTGGCGTCTGAGGGTGATCTTTGAACATATTCCAGTTGGTGTCTGAGGGTGATCTTTGAACATATTCCAGTTGGTGTCTGAGGGTGATCTTTGAACATATTCCAGTTGGCGTCTGAGGGTGATCTTTGAACATATTCAAGTTGGTGTCTGAGGGTGATCTTTGAACATGTTCAAGTTGGCGTCTGACGGTGATCTTTGAACATATTCAAGTTGGCGTCTGAGAGTGATCTTTGAACATATTAAAGTTGGCGTCTGAGGGCGATCTTTGAACATATTCAAGTTGGCGTCTGAGGGTGATCTTTGAACATATTCAAGTTGGCGTCTGAGGGCGATCTTTGAACATATTCAAGTTGGCGTCTGAGGGTGATCTTTGAACATATTCAAGTTGGCGTCTGAGGGTGATCTTTGAACATATTCAAGTTGGCGTCTGAGGGTGATCTTTGAACATATTCCAGTTGGCGTCTGAGGGTGATCTTTGAACATATTCAAGTTGATGTCTGAGGATGATCTTTGAACATATTCAAGTTGGCGTCTGAGGGTGATCTTTGAACATATTCAAGTTGGCGTCTGAGGGTGATCTTTGAACATATTCAAGTTGGCGTCTGAGGGTGATCTTTGAACATATTCAAGTTGGTGTCTGAGATTGATCTTTGAACATATTCAAGTTGGCGTCTGAGGGTGATCTTTGAACATATTCCAGTTGGCGTCTGAGGGTGATCTTTAAACATATTCAAGTTGATGTCTGAGGATGATCTTTGAACATATTCAAGTTGGCGTCTGAGGGTGATCTTTGAACATATTCCAGTTGGTGTCTGAGGGTGATCTTTGAACATATTCCAGTTGGCGTCTGAGGGTGATCTTTGAACATATTCAAGTTGGCGTCTGAGGGTGATCTTTGAACATATTCAAGTTGACGTCTGAGGATGATCTTTGAACATATTCAAGTTGGCGTCTGAGGGTGATCTTTGAACATATTCAAGTTGGCGTCTGAGGGTGATCTTTGAACATATTCAAGTTAGCGTCTGAGGGTGATCTTTGAACATATTCAAGTTGGCGTCTGAGGGTGATCCTTGAACATATTCAAGTTGGCGTCTGAGGGTGATCTTTGAACATATTCCAGTTGGCGTCTGAGGGTGATCTTTGAACATATTCTAGTTGGCGTCTGAGGGTGATCTTTGAACATATTCCAGTTGGCGTCTGAGGGTGATCTTTGAACATATTCCAGTTGGCGTCTGAGGGTGATCTTTGAACTGAGTTGGGTCTGAGGGTGATCTTTGAACATATTCCAGTTGGCGTCTGAGGGTGATCTTTAAACATATTCAAGTTGATGTCTGAGGATGATCTTTGAACATATTCAAGTTGGCGTCTGAGGGTGATCTTTGAACATATTCCAGTTGGTGTCTGAGGGTGATCTTTGAACATATTCCAGTTGGCGTCTGAGGGTGATCTTTGAACATATTCAAGTTGGCGTCTGAGGGTGATCTTTGAACATATTCAAGTTGACGTCTGAGGATGATCTTTGAACATATTCAAGTTGGCGTCTGAGGGTGATCTTTGAACATATTCAAGTTGGCGTCTGAGGGTGATCTTTGAACATATTCAAGTTGGCGTCTGAGGGTGATCTTTGAACATATTCAAGTTGGCGTCTGAGGGTGATCTTTGAACATATTCAAGTTGGCGTCTGAGGGTGATCTTTGAACATATTCCAGTTGGTGTCTGAGGGTGATCTTTGAACATATTCCAGTTGGCGTCTGAGGGTGATCTTTGAACATATTCAAGTTGGCGTCTGAGGGTGATCTTTGAACATATTCAAGTTGACGTCTGAGGATGATCTTTGAACATATTCAAGTTGGCGTCTGAGGGTGATCTTTGAACATATTCAAGTTGGCGTCTGAGGGTGATCTTTGAACATATTCAAGTTAGCGTCTGAGGGTGATCTTTGAACATATTCAAGTTGGCGTCTGAGGGTGATCCTTGAACATATTCAAGTTGGCGTCTGAGGGTGATCTTTGAACATATTCCAGTTGGCGTCTGAGGGTGATCTTTGAACATATTCTAGTTGGCGTCTGAGGGTGATCTTTGAACATATTCCAGTTGGCGTCTGAGGGTGATCTTTGAACATATTCCAGTTGGCGTCTGAGGGTGATCTTTGAACATATTCCAGTTGGCGTCTGAGGGTGATCTTTGAACATATTCCAGTTGGTGTCTGAGGGTGATCTTTGAACATATTCCAGTTGGTGTCTTGAACATATTCCAGTTGGTGTCTGAGGGTGATCTTTGAACATATTCCAGTTGGTGTCTGAGGGTGATCTTTGAACATATTCCAGTTGGCGTCTGAGGGTGATCTTTGAACATATTCAAGTTGGTGTCTGAGGGTGATCTTTGAACATATTCCAGTTGGCGTCTGAAGGTGAACAAAGAAGAAGAAGTATAGCATTACAAGACCGTCCTTGTTCTCGAACCCCTTGGATAAGACAAGTAGAGAGAAAGTTACATTACACTGAGACAAGAGAACTGAAGGCAGACATGAAACGGACGAGGAAGACGTGAAATGACCTTGAACTGATCGAACGGAGCAAGACGAATTAGCATAAGTTTGTTGAAGGCCTATGCTCCTTATGGAACTAAAAGGCAAATAATGATCAAGATGAAAATATTTACTTTTGCTTAATATTTTTACATCGATTTTTTTCTTATAAAGACAAAGATTTTAAAATAAGTTTCATACCTGCAGCTCACAGCAGGGAGACAAAACAAACAGTAACAAACTTGGAAGTAGACAGTTATAACCCCTGTCTCTCTTCACCGCAGTTTCCTTAATGTCACAGCAAGATAGAAAACTCAACCAGAAATCAATAAAAGAAATTTATTGCCAGAGAACACTAAATTATATTATGTCATTATGTTCAAACCTACCAAGTCGTTATTATCTTCATTTGCACTTCTTATGGACTATGCGCCCCCCCACCCCCTCCCCCCCCCCCCCCCCCCCCCCCCCCAGCAGCTGGTCCCTTGAACGACGCCTGTACCACATATTCACACGATCCTGTAGCGGTTGTTTCTGTTACAATTCGTTTTACGTGATGACGTTGCCAGTCCCATGGGAAACTTCATATTACCAAATGTACTTGTGTCAAATAAACATAGAGATAAAGACAAGTTTGAAATAACCACTGAAATAAATAAACAGAAACCCGAGGTAGGTCTGTGAACAGTAAATAGATATGAAGAGAAATGTGAAACAGTCAGTCTTAATCTCGTCTGGTCACCATTTGTGATCGTGTAAAATATACATACAGATGAAGAGAAATTTGAAACAGTCAGTCTTAATTAATCTCATCTGGTCACCAATTGTGATCGTGTAAAATATACGCAGAGATCAGCAGAATTCTGAAATAATCAATATTACCCTTATGTCCATTTTCTACACCCTGTCCCTCCTCTCCCCCGATCCTATTAGATCTGGCCCAGGCCTTACAAAGTGTTGGTGAAAAACGTCCTGGCGAGAAATGGACTCATTAGGTCCTTCTATTTTTCCGTGAGGACATTTTGACTACGCTACCTAGAAAATGTTGAGCAGTTCCTCTCAGAGTCAGAGAGAAGGAAATGTTACAAGAGAGTGGGAGAAAAGTGTAAGTGAGAAGGGAATATGATTGTGGAGAAGAATGAGTAAGAGTTAGGGAGTTGCTGCAGATATTTACCTGAGTAAAAAAAAGGGGTATGGAGAAGTGAGTGAAAGAGAGAGATAGAGAGAGAGAAAGAGAGAGAGACAGACTGAGAGAGAGAGAGAGAGGGGAGAGAAGAGAGAGAGACTGAGAGAGAGAGAAGAGAGAGAGACAGACTGAGAGAGAGAGAGAGAAGAGAGAGGAGAGGAGAGAGAGAGAGAGAGAGAGAGAGAGAGAGAGAGAGAGAGAGAGAGAGAGAGAGAGAGAGAGAGAGAGAGAGAGAGAGAGAGAGAGAGAGAGAGAGAGAGAGAGAGAGAGAGAATGAAGCAAAGTGTGAGAACGAATTCACAGGAAGAGAAAGAGATTTATAAAATATAGAAGGAAAAGGATATACAGAGATGGAGAAAAAATAGAGGAGAGAAAAAATAGAGGAGATAAAAGAATGAGAACAGAGAGAAGTGACAGGGGGAGAGAGAGAATAGAGAGGGAGACTATGAGAAGAGATAGGGCACTGAGAAAAGAGAAATAAGAGAAAATGAGGGAGAGAAGAGAGAAAGAGAATAAAGAGATGGAGAGAGAAGAGAAAGGGATAACAAATAGACAAGAATTGGAGAGAAAAGAAGGATACACGAGAAAGGAGAGAGACTAAAGAGTGGCAGAGAGACAGGACAGAGGGAGAGAAAAACCACGGGGGAAAGTGACAGGGGGGGAAGGGGGGAGGAGAGAAGATAGGGAGCTAGAAGAGACATGGGCAGAGTGCAAGCGATAAGAGGTAGAGAAAACAGGGAGAACGAAGAAGGAGAAAGAAGATAAGGTGACAGAGATGAGGGTTGAGATAAGAAAGACGTGGACAGAGAAAAGAGAGAGAGGGAAAGATAGACAGAAAAAAAATTTCAACAAATAAAGAAATTTAAATATTTACAGAAAAGAAAGAAAAAGACATATATCAAGGAGAGACAGAGCGAGAGAGAGAGAGAGAGAGTCAGAAAGAGTAAGAGAAAGAGACCGAAAATCAAATTCTCAGACAACAAAATTAAAACCGCGACAATAAATGAGAAATAGAATAAGGTACAAATAAGCAGTGATAAAGATATTAGAGAATGAATGGCATGGAAATAGGAAGAGATAAAGGCATATATGAGAGTGGGAAAAAAATGGTCAGATATAAAGAAATTGTGAAATTTGAGGTCAATAACCTTCAACTGAAATGTTGTCACTTTTATTGTATGGCTCTGAAGCATAGAGAACAATCAAAACGACAGGCAAAAAGTTAACAAACTTTCAAAATTTGGTGCTTGTGAAGAGGGAAGGCATTAAAACTGCACGCCAAGATCACCAATGTGAAAGTGATGGGAGGGGCCAGGTGAAACTAGTGGAGCACGTGGTGAGGAAAAGATCTTAGGAATATTGAGGGCAATAGTTGAAAGCATTATAAGGCTGTCCTTGTTCCCAGGGTAAGATAAATGGAAGAAGCCCCCACCCCACCATCACCATCACCGCCACCACCATCACCACCACAAAACAAAAAGAAAAACACACACACACACATACACAAACACGGAGAAGGGAACTGCAGACCTTAAATGGACATTTAAGAGCATGAACGGATGGCACTGGTGGGTAGTCTTGGTGTGAATCAGTTCAAAGGGCTTGCTTTACTAAGACTGTAGTTAACGGTAATGAGTGGATGAATGAAGACTGAGAACAGACAGAAAAAGTCCAAGAGAACAAAAAAGTGAATGAGACGCTTGAAGAACTGGAGAAATTTGTATAAACGTCAAGTAGGTACATGGGGGGAAAAGGAAAACAAAAGAAGATAAAACAGATTCAATTAAAAGCATGAATTTGTGTAAAATAACATTTTCCTCGCTTGGCGAGAGGCGCTCCTTTCAACCTAGACACAGGGCCCGTCGGTTATATTAGGGTTTATGTCCAAAAATAAAAGACCTTGCGGTCTGTTTCAATGTTTCAGTGGGCGAAAAAGCATAGAAGAGGCACAGTAGAGAAGAAGGAGAAGAGGAAGAAGGAGAAAAAGATGACGATAGGAGTATGAAGTATGAACAAAAATGACGCCGGAGGGTAAAGGAAGTCCCATACCAGTTACTGCCATAGAGAAGTAAAATGTTAGAGACTTTCCTACACTAGATCCGGCATCGAGAGGCGGAGTGGCCTGTTCCCTTTCTCGACGTCTTTTTTCTTCCCTAACTTAAGAGCAAAGCCAGGTACCCATTTACAGCTGGGAAGACTGAAGCGTGCCGATACAGTGAACCAAACCCGGCACCGTTGCTGCGATAGACGAGTGCTCTAGCCACTGTGCCAATCGGACGCTCACACCGGATGACAGAGAAATTTTTAAAAGTGACAAGGGAAACGTAAAAAACAGATACTTAAAAGCTCAAAAATAAAGACAAGAAGAAATTGGAAAGGAATAAGAGTTAGCCAGACATATAACGACTAAAACTTTTTATTATATCATGAAGGGAATGACATCCCACATGACATTTCACACCCCTACCTCCCCTGACATTTCACAGGACATTTGTCATGGCCAAAAATGTGCCACGCTCGCGTACGCATCCTAACACCCCTAAGTGAAAGCTTGGTCGCGTCTGGCACATCAACAGGGCAATGCACCATCCACAAATTACTCCTTGTCTCTCGGGTAGCCCGGGACACGCGGATAGTTATCTGTAAGCAACATATTCAATTGTCGGGAAAGCCACACCCGGGACCCGGGACCCATTGAGCTCGCAGCTGCTGTGTAATACGGAAGTTTCGGCAGTATGAAATGCCGGCCCATTCACTAGGGATACTTCATTTTAATGGACTAGGAAATTCAATTGTGCTTGCCGCTTCTGTAAATAAGGTGGGGTAGGCGGCGGTCAAAGGGATTTTTTTGAGGCGGGTGTTCTGTAACATGCGGAAGTGTGTGAGGAGGAGTGTATGTTGAGGAAGTGTATGTTGAGGAAGTGTGTGCTGAGGAAATGCATGCGTAGAACGAATATGCTGAGGAAGTGTGCGGTGAGGACTTGTGTGTGTACAGGAAGTGTGTGCTGAAGAAGTGAGTGCTGGGGAAATGCGTGTGCAGAAAGTGTGTACTGTGAAAGTCTGTGATGTGAATGTGTGTGATGTGAAAGTGTGTAATGTGAAAATGTGTGATGTAAAAGTGTGTGCTGTGAATGTGTGTGATGTGAAAGTGTGTGATGTGAAAATGTGTGATGCGAATGTGGGTGATGTGAAAGTGTTTGAAGTGAAAGTGTGTGCTGTGAAAGCGTGTGCTGTGATGTAAATGTGTATGATGTGAAAGTATGTGATGTAAAAGTGTGTGCTGTGATAGTGTGTGCTGTGAATGTGTATGCTGTGAACGTGTGTGAAGTGAAAGTGAGTGCTGTGAAATTATGTGATGTGATAGTGTATGATGCGAATGTTTGTGCTGTGACAGTGTATGATGCGAATGTGTGTGATGTGAAAATGTGTGCCGTGAAAGTGTGTGATGTGAATGTGTGTGATGTGAATGTGAGCTATGCGAAAGTGCGTGATGAGAATGTGAGTGATATGAGTGTGTGTGATGTGAATGTGTGTGCTGTGAATGTGTTGCTGTAAAAGTGTGTGATGTGAATGTTTGTGATGTGAAAATGTGTGACGTGAATGTGTGTGATGTGAATGTTTGTGATGTGAAAGTGTTTGATGTGAAAGTGCGTGCTGTGAAAGCGTGTGCTGTGATAGTCTGTGATGTAAATGTGTATGATGTGAAAGTGTGTGATTGTCGTGAATTATTCTAATCCCCATATATAAATTAAAACGTAAATGCAAAGCCTAACAAATAAATTTAATAAAAGGAAAGAAGAATGGTAAAGAACAGTGCTGTCACAATGACTGTACTCGAAATCCCCCTTGTTTTCTACTTCGTCGGCAAATTGTAACGCTTTCACGTTGATAGTAAAAGCCTACTGTATTATTACCCGCTTTCTTCAATGAAACGTGTGCTGTATTTCTTGGAAAAACATTGAGATACGCAAGCTGATCAATGACCTAATTTTAATATTTCATTCATTCCATTTTATACACGGCGTAACTAAAGACAGATGGACTAAAGGATAGAGAGAAGGGAGAGGCAGAAAGCCGAACACGTGCAACACTAAACACGCGTCGCGCGATACACAATTGCTGCCATCACGCGTGTAAGGCCACATGCACTAACTTTATTTCAAATCGACAGTGATAAAATTCACTACCCTTCCCAGAGTTAGGTTTTAAAATCCTGAAAAATGCTTATTAGGAAAGATGACAATAGATGGGTTTACGTTTGAAAACATTACAGTACCCAGACAGCACATCTTCGAAACAGGAGGTAGAAGAAATTGCATATTTTGAACGCAGCATATTAGCTCTATTAAATATATATATTTGGGTTCCTTAGGGTTTGCTGACAAAGAATATGTAAAACGTTACGCAAATAGTCTAGGAATTACCTAGTTATGGCCAAAATAAAATAGTGGGGGTGCCTGACAGCATGAAATCATTTCTGTTCATAAAATTTTTTTATAACGTGTTTGAAAAAACATTACGTACGGAAATAGCCTACCATGTTAACTCCTATGTGATTGGAGCGCAACAAATGAAAGACTAAACACGATTGGTCGGACTATAAATACTATCTTTCGTTGTCAGGGGAAACGGGAGTAGGAGTATTTTTTTGAAAAGATGTGTGGACAGGGTTTCATTGGTTAGAGCTGCGAATATACACAATTCAGAGCGTCTGTTCATCGCCACATCTTGTAATAAACCTACTAAGAAGCAGTACGTTGAGCACCAGTGTATATTTTTTATAAAATAAAGCCTGGGACATCGGCAGATCGGAGTTGTGCTATATTCATTGCCAGTCAACGAAACTGTTTATTATTATTTCCATGAATTGTAAATTAGTTCTGACGTAGAAGGTACAACCTTCTTGTTTCAGGGACCGTGGTCTTAAAGTTTTTGAGCAGCACCTGGTCAGAGCTTTGCTGAAGCCAGAAGTGGACAGCATACTCCTTGGTCCATATAGCAACCAGTGGGGTGGCTCCAGAACTCATTACAGTTAACGAGCAGAGGAGTCTTTTACTGCAGTCATCACGCAAGATAAGAGAGTGTGGCCATGGAGCTCAACATTATGTACCCCCATCTTAAAATGACAGTATAAACTAAAATTAAGAGGGGAATTAAATTGTTTTAATACCAGGAACTGAGAACATCTCCAATACTAGTTCCCATAGAAACAAACTATTGAAGTCATGATGACAAATACCAACAGAGCTTGAACAAAACAAAACCAGTATTACCTCATGTTACCACTACACAACTGACACACATAGGATACCATTAATAATATATGTCACTATAATAATCATATTAATAAATTCTGTACATATAACTTGTAATTAAAATTGATTGTGATTCCTGGTTCCATTTGTATTTGAATCAGGACACATATACATTCATGACAGCTATGAATACATATTGTTATTTGAAAAGTTATCAGTGACTCCTTTAAGATATCCTCTTAGAGTGTTTTATGTATGTGAGTGTCACAGTGTTGTCAAGTGTGGTGGAATAAATTAAATTGTTTATCTGTCTGTTGTTGTTATGACTTACAATTCATCATACACATACCCTAGACATATAACGTAGTCATCACATTATTCCAGAATAATTCTGACTGAGATATATATATATATATGTGGCAGCAAGTAAGGTTATCTATAATACACTACTCTTATTAGATATAGATACCTTCACAGCTGATCTCAGTCAGTACACTAAGTCCCCTATAAATATTTATAACATCCCATTTTACCACAGTGATGTGAAAGTGTGTGATATGAAAGGGAGTGCTGTGATAGTGTGTGATGTGAAAGTGTGTGATGTGGAAGTATGTGCTGTGATAGTGAGTGCTGTGAAAGTGTGTGTTGTGATAGTGTGTGATGTGAATGTGTGTGGTGTGAATTTGCGGGATGTGAATATGTGTGACGTAAATGTGTGTGATGTAAAAGTGTGTGCTGTGAATGTGTGTGATATGAATGAGTGTGATGTGAATGTGTGCTGTGAAAGTGTGTGATGTGAATGTGTGTACTGTAAATGGGTGTACTGTGATAGTGTGTGATGCGAATGTGTGTGATGTGAAAATGTGTGCTGTGAAATTGTGTGACGTGAATGTGATGTGAATGTGAGCGATGTGAATGTGAGCGATGTGAAAGAGCGTGATGAGAATGTGTGTGATATGAATGTGATGCGATTGCGACGTATAATGGAAAAAGAGCCTACAGTAATCTGACAGTCTTTGTAACCTCGTAGCGCTCTATGATCTGTTAGCTAGAACCATGCATTTACTGCCTGTTTTTACTCACACAAGCTTACTTTTTCGTTCCCGCCTCTTTTCTTTGAACACAAGCAAACGAAAATGTTTACAAACTTTCGTGACCTGCCCGTCATAACAGGTAGCGAATCAGGTTTGTTTACCTCGTCTTCTCACGTGAGCACATCTGTCAATCATACGATACATGACAGACCGCACGTGAAAAACACAGAATCTTTTTGAAGTTTACGAAGGGAAATCCAAAATTCCCCGAGTACGCTTTGATGTCGAGTCGCAGGCAAAACCTTCGAGAAACCCGTTACACGTAATAAGTCTTTTGATGCCGCTTGTCGTAGATTTTTGATAGGAGAATTAAGACTTGGGTTGGTTCCTTCTGATCAGATTTGAATAAGTGATAGTCACAGTGATAGATAGTAATAGCAATAGATTTCCACGAGTGAGATGGTAGAATGTGATAGAGGCTGTCTCTGAGATCGAGAAATCTTCTCTCTCTCTCACCTATCTTCTACGACAGATTTAGAGGAGTCAGACAGTCTAAACACATATTATATATATATATATATATCTTCTTCTTCTTCTTCTTCCGTCCTTAGCCAACGACCGGTAAAGCAGTCAGTGGCCATTACGCCTAGTGGCGTCTTAAGGGCAACAGCGAATAGATTTTCTCCGCCGTTGTTCCCATCACGCCTAATGGCGTCTTTAGGGCAACGACAAATCAATCCGTTCGTCGTTGTTTCCGTAATCAAAGTGACTGGCAAACGGGTGATCAGCCCGTTGGTATATATATATATATATATATATATATATATATATATATATATATATATATATATATATATATATATATATATATATATATAACAGATATATTTCTATCCACTCACGTGCACGCACATACAAGACGACAGTTAGACGTACAGACGTGGGAAACTATAACAATGATTATACAGAAAATTTGGAACGAGCTGACCAACGCGCTGATTAAGTTCTCGAGAAATTTTTAATTATCGTAATAAACTTCTATCACAACATAAAATATTACATCAAGCATATACAAATAGTCCCAAAAAAAATCAATGAATTGCTACAAGAAAAGATAGACCCACAGTTATGATCTTCCCTCGATGTTTAGCCCACAGTCCCGTTAAGAGAACGATTATAGCCCCAAGAGTCACGGATACATATGATTTGGTCTAATATTTCCCCCTTTTAAGGTATGGACAGACTTGATATCTCTGCTCTATTTTAAGGGAAATATGGTTAGCAATACTTGCATAAAGAAAGTTAAGACAGCAAAATGAGTGCCAAATTACAACAATAAAGAAACACTCAGACCTGCAGTCACTCTATTCATTCAGCCGTGATCACGTGCATTTGTTCATACTCACAGCTTTGATGGCCACTTCTGGAAACACAATTTTTAGGACATTCACATACAGAATCGTCAATGGCAGTCTTTGACCAAGAAATCCCCAGTTCCAAAAAGACGGGTTGAATTCCCTGCTTCAGGGGACGATTCCTTGGGTGTTCTTATTTTTTCGGATGTCTGTTTAGGTCCCATTAAAATTGTCCAGGCACGAACATTAACAACGAGCACAGTGTCAATAGCTTAGGTTTCTGGAAATGAGGAATGTCAGATCGGTGTCTACTTTCAGGAAAGGACTATCTTTGGTCACCACACCACTAGTCAAAACTCCGTCGGAATGTTACTGACGTTAATATGTTTGTAACTGTCTTTTTTTTCTTGTTGAGGTGATCACTGGCCCAAGACAGTTTACATGTTGTTAGATGTGTAGTGCGAGCGTATGATGAGTTGAGTGTGGGTGCGAATGAAGACGCGAATGTGTTTAGGCTCGTATAGATGTAGATCCTGCAACCCATACTCTCACATGCAGTAATCAAGGATGCTTTGACACTGCAGGCATGTTTCAAGACATTTATTGACGGGAACACACATAATATCAACAGGAACAGTCAGTGTAACAAGGTCATGCTGACCTGACATCGATAGGTATACATTTGGCATTCAAAAAGGTAAACATCAGAATAGACGTGCATGGTCAATAGCAAAGTTCTTCAATAATGACAGTTCGTAGCGTCGCCCTTGGCGTCTCTGACTAAACGCGTCAGATGCCTTAGTTACCTTGACACACAGGTGCAACTTGGCACTCCCTGCCAATTGCACATATCAGGCTGTAGTATAATAGCCGGAAGCACAGGCCTCGTCCTAACGTCGGCCGTGTACTTCTGTTAAATAGGTTATCACCAACCCTGCAGTAATACTTATTGTAGATAGAAGTTCCGCCAATCTGCGGCTCCCACAATATATCCTCGTCACTGGATTTCTGGACAATATAAGACTAACAGTCTTGGATGGCTACCTCGAGCACAAATATATAAGTTCTGAAATGGCGGATCCGTGAACTGCTGTTCACCCTAGGTAATCCTTTACATGTTCTGCCACCGAAAGCGTAATAATGCATAAAGGTCGGTATTACCCGGTAAATGAATCCTCAGAACTACACAAGGAATTCTGTCGTCATCCCGACGCACAGAGATTCACTGGGGAAAACTGCCATAGCAGTTACTTCGAAGATTCTCCCCGAAAAACAATGGACTCTTGGTCCCTTCAGAAAAACAGGACCTCCCGGCTTCCCGGAAGTATATCTCACTCCCGCTTAAAAAACCTTCCCATAGGCCCACGCCGAACTGTCAACCTCTGACCCTAAAGGTCAAACACAATGAATGAATAAACAAGGGAAGACAACCCCTAATCAACCTGACATCGCAGGTAAAGACACAATTATACTTATGATACAAACATAAGCAAATAACTTGACAGATGACTCCGTCGAAAATGACAGCAACATTACTACCACCCCCCTGTAAAAAAAAAAAAATGCAATTTTTTTTTTTTTAATATGTTCATGAGCAAGATAGCACCAGTATCACTTCTGTGCTCATGCAAACAATGAACCTAATATCAGGTACAATAGAAGAGGGTACAAATCATCTCCCAACATAGGAGAAAATATTTCCTTTAAGCCAAACAAACTAAGGGATACCATTCAAGAAACCTAAGTTGCTGGCAATACCAATCATATATCAAACGTTACTAAATAATATAATCATAGCAATATACAAATGTCAATGCTATTTTAGCAACATATCACTGATGGATGGACAAAATGAAATTTGTTAAATTATCTAAACATCATCCAAATACATTTGTATTACAACATATTATGATATTAAGGACAGACCTAAGTCTGAAAATATATCAGGAAAAACTAGGACACAAGATTTAACTGGAATCATGTGGGCATCTAGACAATATGTCCGCCATCACATTATCCGAACCACGGATAGCTCGCACCGTGAAATGGAAAGGCTGAAGAGCAATAGCATAACGAGTAGATCTCGAGCTCTTCAAATCCTTACTTTGCATAGCCGTAAGAGCTTTTTGGTCGGTTTCCATAAAGAAATGCGCGCCCAGAAGGAACCTTTGTAGCTTAAGAATGGACCAAACCATAGCTAACAATTCACGGTCCAAAACCGAGTAATTCCTTTCTGCCGCATTCAGCTTCCTAGAAATATACATTACAGGATGCAGAGTTCCTGAATATTCCTGCATTAGTGCCGCTCCAATGCCAGTGGAAGAGGCATCACTACGAAGGACAAAAGTCTTATCAATCGTTGGTAGTCTTAAGATAGGATGAGATGAGAACAAATTCTTAACCTGATCCAATGAAGATTGGCATTCTTGGGACCAACGCACCATATTAGGAGAACCTTTTTTCAATAACGTTGAAAGTGGTGCCATAATGGAGGACAGATTCTCAATGAATCTTCCATAGAATTGTATCAATCCCAAGAGACTACGCACTTGCTTTTTTGTCTTCGGAACCGAGATATTTAATATCTTTGAAATGTTTTGGTCCTCTGTCTTCAACAGACCATGACCAACTCGATGACCTAGGAAGGAAATTTCACTAAACCCAACAAAAGCTTTAGAGGGTTTAGCAGTCAAACTATGCTCACGTAGAGTAGATAGCAATTCCTTCAGACCCACATAGTGTTCTTCCCAAGTATCGCTGAAAAGACAGATGTCGTCTAAATATGCAATGACATCTGCACGATCTGATAGAATTCGTCGCATCATGCGCACGAAAGTCGCTGGGGCGTTCATAAGCCCGAAAGGCATAAAATTCCATTGAAACAGACCCCTAGGTGTCGAAAAAGCAGTGAGAGGTTTGGCGTGTTCCGTCAATGGGACTTGCCAATAACCTTTCGACAAGTCTAGTTTAGTAAAGAATTTAGCTTTAGAAAGTCTAATAAGTAGATCATCTAATAACGGCATAGGTTCAGCATCGAACTTCGTAACTTGATTTAATTTGCGATAATCAACGCAAAGACGTATGTTATTGTCTTTCTTTCGAACAATAACTATCGACGAAGAATAAGCTGAAGTGGATGGTTCAATTATTTGTAGTTGAATCATTTCATCCAATTCTTTCTCGACTTGTGCTTGAAAATGAATAGGTATTGGGTATGGTCTTACTCTGATCGGATTACGATCAGTAAGTATGATGTCATGTTCTATGACATCTGTGTGTCCAGGAATGTCGGTAAGGACATCCTGATATGATTGTAACGTAGAGGATACTTGACGTTGTTCCTCAAAAGACAAGTTAGAAGAGACTGTAACGTCTCTCCACGATTCCGTTGAAATAAGTGGAATCGTAGGAAGAGGTAAGTTCACGTCAGAAAAAATAGTTTCCTCATCCTGTATAACGGACAGGGATGAGATGTGACCATGTTGAACTGGAGAGTCGTCCGTCGCCTGGAAAATAGGCTGTAAATAGTCTGGACGTTCAATAAACTCTGTTAACATATTTATATGGAAGGTTTTATGCCTTCCATCCACATCGACAATATAGTCGACATCAGAAATTTTCGAGACTATAGTGTATGGACCCTTCCAAGAAATGAGAAGTCTATTCTCTCTTGAGGGCAGTAAGACATATGCTTTGTCTCCAGGACAAAGTTGACGTAGGCGTCTTTTCTTATTAGCAAATCGCCTAGCTTTTTCTTTCGCAAATTCGGAAGATGAAGTTGCTAACCTGCACGATTCGATAATCTTTTCTCTAAGAGCTATAACATATTCATATGACGATTGTGTATCATCGTCAATATTATCGGAAGTTATCAAATCGTGTAACAAGGACATTGGCCCGCGCGGTTGCGCGCCAAAGACAAGTTCGAAAGGAGAAAACCCTGTATGCTCGTTGGGAACCTCTCTATAGGCAAAGAGGACTGCAGGTAAAACCCTGTCCCAATCTTCAGGATGATCCTCCGTTATCTTGCCAAGTAAGTTCTTTAGTGTCCTGTTAAGACGTTCTACCAATCCATTGGACATTGGATGATAAATACTACTGAGAGACCTTTTAATGTCTAGCGTAGCCATTACCTGAGACATAACGTCCGAAATTAACTGAGTGCCGTGATCCGACAGTATTTCTCCGGGGAATCCCAGACGAGAAAATACGAGCCAAAGAGCATCAGCGATATCGACAGTTGATATGCTCTTCAGAGGAATAGCCTCTGGCCAACGCGTGCACATGTCCACGCAAGTGAGGATAAATTGGTGTCCTCTGGCTGACTTAATTTTGAACGGACCAATGATGTCTATAGCCATTTTCTGAAACGGCCGAATCGGAATATCTGCAGCCTGAATAGGAGCAGCATGTCTCGGACCCCTAGACTTGACCTCTTGACAAATTTTGCAAGATCGGCAATAAATTCGGATGTCTTTATTCACGAATGGCCAAAAGAATGACGCAAGGACTCTAGTTTTAGTTCTGGAAAAACCCATGTGTCCCGCACACTGAGAATCGTGTGCATGCCGAAGAATTAAGGCTCTCATACACTTAGGCACAAGAATTTGCGAGTGCATAGACTTGTCCGAGTGTTGTACCATTCGTACCAATATACCATTCTTCATAGTGATATACGATTTGTGATTCGTATTTTGATTGGGATCCCCTTTCTTTGCAAGAAGGAAGTATTTCTTCAAAGAAGGATCCTCTTCTTGACGTTTAACAAACGAGTCATGGGAAATCACCAAGTGCTCGTCTTGGCTATCAACTTCATTACTATTATAAGATGAAGTTGGGGGATTAAGAGCTTGAGCTCTTGTCACCACTGCATTGACCGTTTGAATGTTTTTTTCTTCCCAACTAGAAATTTGTTGCGGGGTGCATTCCTTAACCCCATGAATACGACCGATTATAAGATCCGCAATAGGATTAGGAAGAAGACATGCATGGACATCTCCTGTGAAGAAAGGAGTGTCAATCCTAATAATAGCAGTAGGATAGCTTTCCATAGTACCACCAAATGTAACACATTTGATTGTTTTTCCCGTGGCACAGCAAGGATCTATCAGAGACTCCTTAACCCCGACGGTAGTACATCCCGAATCGAAAAGTACTGAGACTAGCCTATCATTTATTAGACCTTTATGTAAGATGAGAGATCCTCTCCCATCATGCGCAACTGTAGCAGGTAGAGCAGGAAGAGGGTGACCACAACTTAGCGTAGATACAGTTGATGAGTCAAACAATGTTAAGCATTGGGGGCATTCAGTTGCTCTCCCAAAATCGAAAGCACAACCAGTGATAGCCCTAGAGTTACCACTATCATTTACTGTATTACAGACTCCATCAAACTCTTGTTGCGCAGAGTTTGCCTGTTGGTAAGGTCTTTTTTTGTTAAACCTAGGTCTACCTCGATTATCATTTCCCCTGTAATTATTTCGACTATCATTTCCCCTGTAATTGTTATCATATTGCCTATTGTAATCATCATTCCGGTTTGAATCCCGGTTTCTAAATTCACCATCGTCATAATCTTGACGTCGAGAATGATTACCTCGAAAATTTGAATAGTTATTATTTGGATAGCCTTTACGAAAGTGTCTCAAATTATTACCACTAAAATTACGAGAACTACCATCTTGTCTCCACTGCATAGACGAAGAACCATCATGTGTTGGATTACTCCGCTTCTGAGTGTAATTTTGATTACTTCCCCTATTCCAATTTTGTTGAGCACCCTGAAATTTTTTTCTGAAATTAGGGCCATATGGTGTTGCCGAAGCAGCTGGCAACCCTTCTTTCACTTTAGAATTGCTAACTGTAGCATGGGGATGTGCTGTGGCATACTGACAACAGTATTCCTCCATTTCTTTTAAGTTTTTAGGCTTACGCTCATGAAGGAATGCAAGAAAAGAATCATTAACAGATGACAAAACCTTATCTCGCAATAATAAGTCCATTAGACCTTCATATGTTTTCTCAATCTGAGACAACTCAACCCATCGTGTAAATGTACGACGTATCTTTGTAACAAAATCAGAGAAATCTACTCCATTTTCTGGCAACATTGTCCTAAAACGAAGACGATAGTCTTCTTGTTTTAATTGGTATTTCTTTAGTAATGCTGCCCTGACAACATCATAATTAGTCCTCTCATGTTCGTCTATTGTCATAAGAGTAGTCACTGTGTCACCTGTAAAAAATGGCATCAGTTGTTCAACATATTTTTCCTTTTTTATGTTATGCGTATCGCACAAAAATTGGAATCTATCTAGATAATCTGCTACGTCATCCTTTAAAGGATTGAAATGAGGCAATTTAATCCTACTAACAAACTCCTTTGTCGTACTCGAAGTTGTTTGCTGAGCACCCGTACTCGCCAATTTCAATTTCTCTAACTCCAAAATTGCGAGTTTTTCATCAAGTTCCATCTTCTGTTTTCTTTCCTCATGTTCCATTTTCCTAATTTCAGCCTCAGCAGCAGCTTGAAGTTTTTTTTCCTCTGCAGCAGCTTGAAGTTTTTTTTCCTCTGCAGCAGCTTGAAGTTTTTTGTCTTCCATTTCCATCTGGAATTTTCTTTCATCAGCTGCAGCTTGAGCTTTCCTCTCCTCAGCAGCAGCTTGAGCTTTTCTCTCCTCAGCCTCTCTTTGATACCTTCTTTCTTCAAGTTCTAATCTTCTATTCTCAGCTTCTAGCTTCTTTAGTTCAGCTTCTGCTTTCAATTTAATTTCCTCTTTTTGTTTCTTTTCTTCTGACTTTAATGCAATGGCGAATTGAGCAGATGAATATTCTTCCAATTCTTTACCAGACTTACCAAGGGTCAACCCTTGCTGGATGAAGAAATCCAATGTAGACATTCTGTCTAATGAGATCAGAAACCTGAAAAAAAATTAAATAAATTACCTTATCCCACTTCAATGGGAGACAAGTCTGAAATGCTAGACTTGTATACTCACTTCACTTTATTTTACTGTCTTAATCTTTGTAGATAACAAGTCTTTTATCAAAGAACTTGTATAAATATCTTATATAATATTATTTAACAAACTCTATATGAAGAGTCTACCTTATCAATAATATCAAAACATGACCAAGTATGTGTATGTAGACTGTGCATGACAGTAATGTAGTACAACCAAAAAAAAAAATACAAAGACAAAAATACAAAACAATACAAATGGCAACACTGTTTTAACCAAAAATGTGTAGAGAAATACACAAGAAAGGAGAGACCTACAGAATACAAACAAAACAAATCGACAATCAAAACTGAAAAACAGACAAAATATTACAAAAACAACGTTAAGTACAATTACATCACAGCTAACATCAATAGCGACCAATTGTCACTAGCAAATTTCCAAATTAAGAAAATTTGCACCTACAGACCGCTTACAGTAAGCCTCGATCAAGTGGCATATTTACCGTAAGACCCACCAACCGAAAAACCCGCAGAAAAATACACAAAACAGTAGAAGTGACATAAACATATAGCAATCAATTTCAATGTGTTGCAGAACAAGTTCAGTCACAGCTGAAACTAAAATAAATTTCTTGCTCCTTGCGAACACAGAAACGAAATGTCAAACGCGCACTGAACGTCAAATCCACTGTAACATAAAGTGGTATTCACGAACCAAAGTTACTATGACCTTCTCAAATTAGGGCTTGCACATTGAATGTTTACAATTTCACGTACTGTTTACAGACACTTGACCTCCAACAATGTAGCTTGAATACTCTGACCTAGAAAAGTCTGTTGTTGAATGAAACGTGTAACAACCCGCAGTACTGTTTACAATAGGAACCCGCCTTCTATGCAGTTATGGTCCACGTAGCAAATGCCTAGTAGTTCACTTCAGTACTTGTCTTGTTATGCTTTATGTAGCATTATAATATAAATGCTCGTACTGTTTATTTGTGTCAACCGTTGATGACCTATATCTGTCCTGTTGTAGCCAAAACTTGCAAATGTAGAATTAGCACTGTGTGTTACGGCTGTCCCGTGTGTAGCTTAGACCCACAGATCAGAAGTGTAATGTGTACTTGTCCTTCTTGTAACTTTCTCGACAAAACTGGAGACATCATACATGTAACAGCCAACCAGGAATGTAAATTTCTGGATCCATAAATGTCAACAATAATGTCAAATGCTCGCTCTGTTCTTTTTAAACCCACAGATCTGGTCCATCAGAAATGTAAGTTTCTAGGCCACATTGGCGACAAGAAATGTATCATAAGAGCCCACGTAACTGGTCCACCAGAAATGTCACTGTCTTTTTTTTCTTGTTGAGGTGATCACTGGCCCAAGACAGTTTACATGTTGTTAGATGTGTAGTGCGAGCGTATGATGAGTTGAGTGTGGGTGCGAATGAAGACGCGAATGTGTTTAGGCTCGTATAGATGTAGATCCTGCAACCCATACTCTCACATGCAGTAATCAAGGATGCTTTGACACTGCAGGCATGTTTCAAGACATTTATTGACGGGAACACACATAATATCAACAGGAACAGTCAGTGTAACAAGGTCATGCTGACCTGACATCGATAGGTATACATTTGGCATTCAAAAAGGTAAACATCAGAATAGACGTGCATGGTCAATAGCAAAGTTCTTCAATAATGACAGTTCGTAGCGTCGCCCTTGGTGTCTCTGACTAAACGCGTCAGATGCCTTAGTTACCTTGACACACAGGTGCAACTTGGCACTCCCTGCCAATTGCACATATCAGGCTGTAGTATAATAGCCGGAAGCACAGGCCTCGTCCTAACGTCGGCCGTGTACTTCTGTTAAATAGGTTATCACCAACCCTGCAGTAATACTTATTGTAGATAGAAGTTCCGCCAATCTGCGGCTCCCACAATATATCCTCGTCACTGGATTTCTGGACAATATAAGACTAACAGTCTTGGATGGCTACCTCGAGCACAAATATATAAGTTCTGAAATGGCGGATCCGTGAACTGCTGTTCACCCTAGGTAATCCTTTACATGTTCTGCCACCGAAAGCGTAATAATGCATAAAGGTCGGTATTACCTGGTAAATGAATCCTCAGAACTACACAAGGAATTCTGTCGTCATCCCGACGCACAGAGATTCACTGGGGAAAACTGCCATAGCAGTTACTTCGAAGATTCTCCCCGAAAAACAATGGACTCTTGGTCCCTTCAGAAAAACAGGACCTCCCGGCTTCCCGGAAGTATATCTCACTCCCGCTTAAAAAACCTTCCCATAGGCCCACGCCGAACTGTCAACCTCTGACCCTAAAGGTCAAACACAATGAATGAATAAACAAGGGAAGACAACCCCTAATCAACCTGACATCGCAGGTAAAGACACAATTATACTTATGATACAAACATAAGCAAATAACTTGACAGATGACTCCGTCGAAAATGACAGCAACAATGTTACTTGCCACATAGGCTAAAAATGTACTTGAGTTGTTTCTCAGGAAGAATTAAATATGGCGCGATAGGCCTGTTACTTCATTTAACCTATAGGGTACTTGTAAAGATTATGCACCAAGGCTTTCAAGGAAAATGTTTTAGTTCTTCACAGATATCACTCATCAGTACTTAACGCTGGCAAAGTTAGGGTTAACCCCCGTATTCACTGAATAAAGGAAAAAACACATATAAAATAATTATACATACTAGGTACTCGTTATAACTTACATTTTTAAACTGCAAGCGTACAGCTTGACTTATCATTTAAAACTTCCCGTAAAATAAGTTATATACATAAAATCAATCATCATGAATTAGGAATACTTACGTATTCCGTCAATACTCACTGATGTAGCATTTCAGTTATAAGTTAATTTAAAAATATATTCTCGTCTGATTATTTAGCAGTTAAATTTAATTCCTGATAGCTATCTGGTTTTAAGCTAGAAATTATACTTTATTCTGCTTTTCACTGAAACACGTCACTAGAAAATAATACAGACTATATTTTAATTAATCTGCACAAAAATCTAACTAGGGAAATAAGTGATTTAACACTTTAAACACTTCACAAAATTACTAGATATCTAATATATAATATTTACCTCCGCACAGAACTACAGATTAATACCACGAACTAGAATCATTCAATATTACGGTAGTCTAGAACTCGGCAAAATGTTGCCCAGAAACTAAAGACTTTTCAATACGCAAGATATTTTTCTAGTCTGGCGATCTGTCTACTGCAGATTTAGGAGTAAGAATGAAAATCTAGTTTCAAATTCTGGTTAATATCTTAAACCCGACAAAGGGTCCCAACTTATTTTGCAAAACGAAATGATCTCCCATTTCCGTCTTAAACACCTTACATTTAACACTTCTCATTACTAGACGTTTGTCATAACTGACAATTCTCGTCTTCACACCTCACGCTGACCAGGGCCAACAGTGAGTGCCGTGTCAGATGGGATTTCCAGACAAATGTCTCAAACTGCGTCTTGGAGATGTCGGTTATCGCGCCTCACCTGAGCGCTCAGCCGATGCAACTCGTTGTGGCAGGTAAAAATGCAGACGATATGTCGCCTATAAGTCTGGCGAAAGCGAATATTCACAGTTTACGTCTACGACGCAATAACCTCCCGAGCCTGGCATCTACGTAATAACATTACTAGTGCGTTTCTAAATGAGAACAGACACTCGGCGAAAGTTTGAATGGGAAAATAGTAATGTTTAAGTCGCAAACGAACGAATGCGAAAAAATACACAAAGGATAAAAGAGTGATAATAAGGTAGAGGACACAGGTAGAGAAAGAAAGGAAAATAGAAAATTTATTGATCATAAAACTCTCTGTGACACCGGTCGAAAACGCCCGACGGAAGACCGACCGTAAGCCTTTATCTTGTAACTCTGCTTCTGATTCTCCGTTACACACAGTAGCACGAAAATTAACAACATCTATAGATCAGAGAAATATAATGATACATAAACTGTGTTTTCTTAAACCTGCCATCAGTGTCATTCAGAATTTTTGAATACTCTAAGCACGCAGTTCTAGAACCATTATTGTGGAAAAATTGTTATTAGCATTCGTGAGGATTTTTCATTCTGATTTTCTGGTAGGAAATAGTGCAAATGTGTTTTAAAAGTGTTAGCGTTTACCATCATTCTTCACTTAGATTTTCCCGCTAGTTAAAACCTTGTGAAATAAAATAACGCGTAGCGATTTCATACCAAAGGTTAAATTAAACTGTTAATTTTCGCCACACGCTTTCTCACACGAGAAGAGACGATTTTAGCTGACAGGATAAAACGTCTGATAGTGATAATAAAGAATTCACGCTATATTGCATTTTGTGTATTTATTGGGGCAAAGTCTTTACAGACAGGGGGTATGATGTGCTGGTGTTGTGGGTAGTGGGTTTCCCCCCTTGCTTCACCCTAGGCCTAGTGAATTCTTGTTCATGAAAGGAGCGACCATTGCGGTGTTAGTCTCTTGGCCTAGCAAAACCTCTCATACCCCAAGATCGTTGTGCGTGGTGAAGAGCCACACCCTCCTCGAGGTAGTCCTGGTAACTGAGGGTGCGAATCCTCAGGCTAAACACAACGGATCTAGAGGAGCAAACCTCGATAATAAAACCGGTGTACTACACCGTACACGCCCTCTGTGGGTGGGAAGGAGCCAGATGGATACTGAACAAGTCTTGGGAGTGGGAACGAGCGTGGACTGCTCCCTGAAGATCGGAACCCATCGTACAGGCACAGAGACTCAGGACTTGACGATCCTATTGCCTTCAACTCTTGGTCACATGCCTAGAGCCTCGGAGAACTCGGCGTAACCAGCAGGCAATTTGGTGGCGGGGAAAGAGCACTGTGAGCCCTACCTTGGCTACGTATCACAAGGAGACGCAGAAACACCCCCTTTATCTCCCCCAGAGCTGGCACAGTACACTTCTGGCTTCTACCCGGGGCGGTAGGAAATCCACATCAAACCTGGCAGAGCAAGTCCTCCATCAGATGCGGCCGATGCTGGGCCCACTGGCGCGTGGACACGTCCCGATCCCCATCGAGACTTGCCCGGGGAGCCCACCCCGGCTCAAAAAAGCAGAGAAGGCCACTCTCCAAACCTCCGATGTCTTGCGGGCAGTGTTAGGATGTGCAAGAACATGGACAGGAAGACTCCACAACTTCCCCACTGAAGACACGCCCACGGCGACCGTTGCCTCAATTGGCTGTGTGTGGTGTACCCGGAAACGGGGCCTCCCAGTACTGAGGCACAGTTAAGTCCCCGATGTCACTTATCGGTGCAGAGTTGAGAGAGATGGCTGAGCATCACAATCCCCCCTGTGTTGCAGCATGATGAGAACCCAACATTGCACACTGAGCTTGGGGGGATCACTTGGGCACCAGACTTAATACTGGCTCTTGACTGGATGGCCGCATGCAGGAGATTTCTACAATGGAGGGTTGGCAGGTGGTGGGTATCTGGAAGTGGCTCTGTGCAGGACGTGAGGATTCCTTGGGAGAGCCCAGAACCAGAGCACAGCATTATGCAAGCTCTGCATAGTTGGAGAGCCCCCTGGATGACGGGGAATGCACAGTGTGCTACCCCACCTATCCCCAACTGCTAACTTAGAACCAGAAGTGGGGTCCTCTGTATGCGTGCCAGGCCAGGATAAAATGCCTGGGAAAGAGACTGGAGCTCAGAACTCCCTAACTCAAAGTTGCAGGATGGCAGAAAAGCCATGGGAAAGACAGGGCTATTTTGAAGATAACGCAACCATATTTTCACCATACGAGCTCGGACGCCGCCTCGGTAAACAAGGTCCGCGCAGAGCAGTGACACCCCCAGGCTGCTTGCGAATAGTCTACTACTGGGAACATAAACAGATTAGGGATGAGCCCACTCTCCCGTTGAACAGGTGCTAAAGTCATAGATACTGGGCCAGAAGGCGCACCGGAAACCACAGTATCACGCAACTCGCTTTTTTTTTTCTATGGAGAGTACACCGTCAAATAAATCTCGTACTGGTGCTCGCCCTGTGGAGCTCCACCAGGCAGGTGCAGTGCCGGGCTCTGAGCCTCGACAGAGCCCACCCTCAGCTACTGGAGGACCCTCTAGACCGTCTTGTGGAGTCAGCAGACGGCGGAGGAGAACTACTGACCAAAACAAAACAGAAAAAGAGAAACCCAGAGTGCCACTTGTCATGATGCACTGGAATGCAGAGGGAGTGAACAGCAAGCAGGCTGGATACAGCAAAAAGACAGAGCTGGAAAACATCTTGTATGAGAAGCAAGTCAGTGTTTGCTGTATCCAAGAGACTCACTTGAAAGCAGATCAAACCTTTAAAATAAGGGGATATCAATGCTTCAGATCCGACAGAAAAGATAGACGAAAAGGAGGAGTACTTACTCTTGTAAGGAATAACATTCCTGCACACGAAAGGAAAACCTACATGGATGGAGCAGAATATCAGCTGTTGCAGATAAAGGTAGACAAGATGGAAATAGAACTCCTGAACTATTACTGTCCGAACAACAAACCCCTGAGTCTCAGCTCTATACAGGTACCAGCCACCAACTTTATAGCAGTTGGAGACTTTAATAGCCACTCCCAGAGCTGGGGCTATAACCATCTGGATCACAGAGGTGAAGAGGTTGAAACTTGGCAAGATGATCACTCCCTAATCCTAGTCAATAATGCCACAGATACTCCTACCTTCTACTCCAGAGGATGGCACACAACTTCAACACCAGATCTTGCCTTCTCCACACCAGATATAGCTGGATCTATTAGTAGAGAAGTAGGAGACCAACTAGGGGGAAGCGACCATCGCCCAATCTTTCTTACTGTCCAGAGTGCAACTCTCAGTACAGGCCCAGCCATTACAAGATGGAACTACAAAAAAGCCAACTGGGGTTTATTCAGGCATCAGGTGAACACGCTGCTGTCTACCCTCAAGGTACAGAACAGAGACATTAATGAAGTGGTAAAAGACTTCAACAGATGCATACTACAAGCTGCAAAAGAAACCATTCCCAAAGGATGCCGGCGTAACTACATACCATACTGGTCCAGCACACTCCAAGAACGTCAGGAAGCTATGGACAGGGCTAGAAAGGACGCAGAGTCTCAGCCTTCACTTGAAACTCACAACAAATGGAAAAAGGCTGTAGCAGAGTTTCAGAGAACAAAGCTAGAAGAAAAACGGAAAAGCTGGAGAACTAAAACGGCATCGCTGAACCTTGAGAAAGACGGCAGGAAACTTTGGAGATTAGTCAAGTCTCTAAATGAAGAGCGTTCCTCACCTAGGCAGACTATCACATTGGATGAAGGTGGCAAACTTTTCAGAGGCAAACAAGCTGCAGACTTGTTTGCTAGAAGATACAGTTCAGAAAGCAACTTACCCATTAACATAGATCATCAGAGAGAGATAAGAAAAGAAATACTGGCAACCATGGACAGACAGATACTCCTGCCCCAATGAGGGAACCCATCACACTAGGAGAACTACAGAAGGCTATTTCCAAGCTTAAGTTTCAAAAGTCACCCGGCCCAGACAAAATCAGCAACGAAATGCTAGTAAATCTGAGCTCAGCAGCAAAGACAAAACTGCTTGAGATATTCAACCACAGCTGGTTGAAAGGAACGGTACCCCAAGTATGGAGAGAAGCCATCACAATACCCATACTAAAGAAAGGGAAATGTAAGACCGAGGCTGCAAGTTACCGGCCAATCAGTCTCACAAGCTGTGTTGGGAAGACTATGGAGCGAATAGTCAACCACAGATTGAAATGGTATTTAGAGTCTGAGCAGATCCTGGTGCCGGAACAAGCTGGATTTAGAGAATGCTACAGTATAGAAGACCAAGTTACTTACTTGTCTCAAGCAATAGAAGATGCCTTCCAGGAGAAGAAAAAGGTCCTAACGATCTGGGTCGACTTCAAGCAGGCATTTGACAAGGTGTGGAAAGATGGCCTCATTGCAAAACTTAGGAGAAGTGGAATCCAAGGCAACATGATGAAATGGATCCAGTCATACTTGCATAACAGGAGAACTAGAGTCACTCTTGACGGTCTGCAGAGCAGAAAAGTGTTGCTCCATCAGGGGGTACCTCAAGGAGGAGTAATTTCCCCAACACTCTTCCTTGTTTACATCAATGACCTGGTGAAAGATCTCCCTGCAGGAGTTAAAGCTGCCTTATATGCAGATGACCTAGTACTCTGGTGCGCTGATGAAAATGTCACCACAGCAAATTATAGAATGCAGCGGGCAGCAGACATGCTAGTGTCATGGGCAGAGAAATGGCTTATCACAATAAACACAGACAAAACCTCCACAACACTGTTCTCCCTCGCCCCCAAGGACAAATCAGCTAACATACACCTAGGGACAACCGTGATCAAGGAAGAAAGCTACCCCACCTATCTTGGGGTGACATTTGACCAAAGGCTTACATGGAATAAGCATATTGAAAATGCAGAAGGAAAGGCCCGAAGACGACTAGGCATACTCAGAAAATTAGCAGGTACCAACTGGGGAGCAAATGAACGAAATCTAAAGAAGATTTATAATGGAGTAATAAGACCACACTTAGAGTTTAGCTCAGCAGCATGGTCATCAGCTGCTAACTCACATCTGCAGTCTTTGGACAAGGTGCAAAATCAAGCTCTCAGGCTCATTACAGGAGCCATGAAAACTACACCAATAACAGAGATGCAGAAGGTTGCTGGATTACAGACATTGTCCCATAGAAGAGACACAAAAACCATGATCCAGATGGAAAAGTACAACAGTATGCAAATGCACCCAATGAAGGCAAGACTAGATGATCTGGCATTGGGACGTCTAAAGCGTAGCAGCTTTGTGCATCGGGGGAAAAGACTTATAAGACAGCATCAAGAAGACCTATCCATGAAGACAACACCACTGAAGCCCACCCTATACCCTGTACCATGGGAGCAGGCCAGCAGTGCCCTCCAAATTAATACATCAGTCAGTGGTCTCACAAGTGGATGTGAGTATAATGATCTGCAAAAACGAACTGCTACATTGAGTATGATCCAAGAAAGCTATCCCGATCAATCATGGATATATGCCTATACAGATGGATCAGCAACTAATGCTGTTAGGAATGGAGGTGCCGGTATCTTTATCTCATATCCTGACAACCACTATGAGACTAGGCACATTCCCACTGGTAAATTCTGTTCCAACTATACAGCTGAGGTTCAAGCTCTAGAGCAAGCTGCAAATATGATTTATAACACCAACTCTGACTGCCACCAGGTAGTCATCCTCACAGATGCACTGTCTGTCCTGCAAGCTCTCAAGGGTGGTAAACTCCCGCATCTGAGAAATGAACTAAACAAGGTAGCTGCCAAAAAGAGAACCATACTTCAGTGGGTACCATCTCATTGTGGTGTACCCGGAAATGAAAAGGCAGATAAACTTGCAAAAAAGGGAGGAAAATGTGAACAAGAAGATAATGAAGTCACATACTTTGAGAAAAAGAGAGCTATCCAGACTATCAGAAGAGAACAGAACCAACCCAAAGACGACTATCACACTCTCGACCGGCAGGGACAGATAACTATTTTTCGACTCAGGACAGGGCATAACAAACTGAATAAACACATGCACAAGCTACGATTGTCTGCTTCACCACTGTGCACATGTGGATTAAGCGAACAAACTGCTGAGCATGTTCTACAGGACTGTCCTCTGTATGACCAGTTAAGAAAGATATACTGGCCCAATGACTCAACACTAAACTCAAAGCTATATGGAGTTAAAGAGGAACTTCAAACAACAGTCGAATTCATCATGAGAACTCGTCTGACGGTGTAATCATCAAAGATGCGATCGCAAGAAGAAGAAGAAGAAGAAGTGTATTTATTATAAGTGCATATTATTTAATACCATACGATGACTAACAGACGCCGACAATTTAATAGCTATTAAAGACGGGCGATTTGTGTGCAAGTGCGCGTATGGATATTTAATAATAAGTTTTATTGTACGCTGACTCCGGAGAGCAGGGGGCGGGCGAGATAACATAACTCAGACCCGTCTGAACTGAGCCGCCAGCGGAATTTGTTAACTGATAGGAGTAAGGAAACACCGTGTGCCGTTTAAATTTAATCAGGACTGACGGAGTGGAGAAGAGATCGTCTTGTCCCCGTCGGTGTGTGTAGATATAGGATTAGCATATTTTATATAAATGTTTCTTGTATTCTTCGCAGACCTGATCACAAGAGCGGCTAGCAATCTTTTTTTTCCTTTTCGCTTTTGGTTTCTGGGTTACTTGTTCCTCTACTTGATTTGAGCGATACCGATTTTTCATTTATAAACGTGTACTCGCCAAAGATACACGACAAACATTTTAACTTATAAGTTTAACTGGACTTACAAAATCCAGATATTTTTCCAATTTTTACCAGCCCACTGGGGTGTACAACATAAAATTATTGTTCCCGACTTCTGACAGTCGTATTCAAGCGGATTTATCCAGATTTTTACGCAGTGCAGAATCGGAGCTCTAACATAGAGTTGTCCGATAGGATTATCATCATCATCATTTGTAACATTTTTGTTAGCAACCAGATGTTTCCCAATACTGGAAGTATTTTCATCTTTTAACTGTGAACCCCAAGAGCACGTTCCTACATCAACTATTCGCGGTAACATTTTGTTCATCCAGAAAGAAAAAAAAATCACCAGGTTCGGCGTTCACCTCACTAGTCTTTGTTTGTTAGAGGATGAAATGGGGCCAATTTGGGAAGTGAACCAGATAATATATATATTCAGGGACAATTGTATTTCCAAGGGATATCACCAAGAGAAGGTAAGAGTGAGTGAGTGGCCACTGTTTGAAAGAGTGTGTGAGTATTTTTCTTTGTTTCAGGGAATTTACCAACATTGGATTTGCTTAAACTTGTTTACTTTACTGGGTAGCATATAGTAAGAACTTGTTTACTTTACTGTCTACTCTGTAACATAGTGATAACCTTCGACCTTTGGGTTATTAACTTTGGGTTCTTTTCTCCATAGGGGGAGGGCGCATCTATTCTGCTATTTCATATGTATGTAAATCTGATTGTATTTGATCTTTCTTAAGATATTTGGTGTTGTCGAGTTTAAATGATAATAAACTACAAAGAAATTTACCTTTGTGTGTTGGTCAGACCCATACCCATTTATCGGTAGTTCTTTTCACGTGTGTATGTCTTGTTGTCACATAGCTGTGTGTGTGTGTGTGTGTGTGTAGAGAAACTTATCTATTCTTGATATGGAGATAAAAGCTGTCTTGCAATAAAGTACAGTCGTACGGATAGGCTGGAATAGATTACCTAATCACTCCAGAGACAGATTTTTTTTTCTCAATTCTACCACCTGTGAAAAATCTATTTCTATACCTTCTCGCGTATCTGTCGACATCCACTCTATATACTCAGACGGGCCAAACAAAACAATTAACCTTCCGTACGACAGCGATGAGAATGTAGGTGACGTGAATGTGTGTGATGTGAATGTGTGTGATGTGACAGTGTGTGTTGTGATAGTGTGTGATGTGAATGTGTGTGATGTGTAAGTGTATGCTGTGAAAGTGTGTGCTGTGAAAGTGAGTTCTGTGAAAGTGAGTTCTATGAAAGTGTGTGATGTAAAAGTGTGTGATGTGAAAGTGTGTGATGTAAAAGTATGTGATGTGAAAGTGTGTGATGTGAAAGTATGTGATGTAAAGTGTGTGATGTGAAAGTGTGTGATTATGAAGTGTGTGATGTGAAAGTGTGTGATGTGAAAGTACGTGATGTGAAAGTGTGTGATGTGAAAGTACGTGCTGTGAAAGTGTGTGATGTGAAAATGGTCGCTTTGTTTTTTCTAATAATCTAGTTTGACAGTTGATATCCCAGAAGATTCACGCGCTGTCAGTGGTGTTTAAGCATCACAACTAAAAACTAGCATGCAAACATTTTGTTGAGATTATGTCGTTAGATTTGCTTATGATCTTTGATAAGTGGGAGTCAGTTTCTGTTACTTTTAGTTCCCATGGTGGGATCTTTGCTTTATACTGTGCACTACTGTTTATCATATTAAATAGGTTTGGGTGATGATCCACTTCATCCATTGGTTTCCACCCTGAAGGGTATCTACTTTGGTCTAGGGGAATGTGGCCTATGTATTGGTTACCCCAATACTTTGCCACTTTTGCACAGTAGCTAAATCTCAGTTCTTTTCTCATTATCTCCAGGGGTATAATGCCTAGCGCTAGTTCTAATGCCTCTGCTGATGTTCCCTTCGAGGCACCTGCTATTTTGACAGTGCCTGGTTTTGGACTGTGTCTAGTCTTTTCTTATTCCTCCGAGCGGCTGATGCATAGACACTACTGGCATAGTCAAGTTTGCCTCTAATAAATGATTTATAGAAGTTTATCATTGTCTTATTGCAAGCTCCCCAACCACTTTCTTTCATATATCTTAGCATGTTAATAAGTCACCTACTGTTTTCTACTAATAGATCTATGTGTTTGTTCCAGTTTAATTGCTGGTCTAGTATCATACCCAGAAATGTAGTGGATTTTGCCGTGCATACTTTTTGCTCATTAATGTTAATATAAATTATATTATTTTTAATTACACGCCCTCTATTGAAGATCATTCATACTGTTCTTTTAACGTTTAGGTTTAATCCCCACTTGTGCATCCAGTCGGGTACTTTATCTATTTATTTATGTACTGTTTTATAGAGGAATGGGAGATTTCTTCCCGTTCTCCATATCGCAGCATCATCTGCAAACTGAGATAGGTTATTTTTTAAGTCTTTAAACTCGTCTCCTAGGTCGTTTACCATAATCATGAATATTGATGGTGATATTACTGATCCCTGGGGAATTCCATTCTGCTATTCATAAATATCAGATCTATCATTGTTTATTTGTACTGTGAAATATCTGTTCTGCAAGACGTTTTCTACATAGCTATAAGTTCTACCTACTATACCTAGTTTCCTGATCTTATATAGTGCACCCTCCCTCCAACATTCATCATATGCTCTTGCTACATCAAGGAATATTGCTACCGTCTTTTCATTCTGTTTGAAGCCCGTGTTAACATCATGCTCCAGCTTCAACAGTTGCTCTATTGTACAATGATGGCTTCTAAAGCCTGCCTATGTTGGACTGTACAAATTATGTTTTTCTAAGTGAAATTTTAGTCTGCTGCTGACTATCGTCTCTAGAATTTTTCCTAGATGTGATGTTAACGATATTGGCCTGTATGAGCTTATATCATGTGTTTCTTTATCTGCCTTTAGTATGGAGACGAATCAGCAACAGAATTACTTGGTAAAAGAAAGAAAATAAACAAACCATGGGTTACAGATGACATTCTGAAGTTATGTGATACACGGCGGGAAATGAAAAAGTTTAAGAAAGAGGTTCCTGAAGTAGCATGGCAATACAGTATGGTGAATAAAAATATTAGAAAGAAAATGAAACAGGCCAAAGAAAAATGGGTAGCTGATCAGTGTGAGTCCATTAATACGGGGCTAATAAAAGGTAACAGCAAGGCAGCATTTGACACATTAAGAAGACTATCAAAACCCCAACAGCCCAGGGTAACTGTCATAGAAGATAGCAATGGGGCTCTGTTCAATGAAAAAACAGCTGTAATGAGAAGGTGGATAGAATATTGTAAAGAATTATATAACTATAAACTCGACACTGACTATGGCATATTAAACAACATTAAGTGCGAAAACAGGGAACTCGGAAATGCAGCAATATTACGGGAAGAAGTGGAAGAGGCTATATGTTCGCTGAAAGGAGGGAAGTCACCGGGTGTGGATAATATCCCAGCAGAGCTCTTGAAATATGGACGACCAGATATAGTAAAAATCATGACAACAATTTGCCAGAAAATATGGAGTACCAAAAAATGGCCAAAAGAGTGGACGCAGTCATTAGTAATACCGCTTCCAAAGAAAGGAAATCTAAAAATGTGCAAGAACTACAGAACCAATAGCCTTATTAGTCATCCAAGTAAAGTGATGTTAAGGATACTTTTGAACAGAATAAAACAGAAATCAGAAGAAATCTTGTCCGATGAACAGGCTGGCTTTAGACCAAAAAGAAGTACCTCAGAACAAATCTTCAATATTAGATTACTGATCGAAAAACATCTCCAGCATCAACACGATTTATACCATAACTTCATCGATTTCACAAAAGCCTTCGATCGAGTCTGGCATGAAGGCTTATGGCAAATTATGAGAAAATTCAATTTTGATACCAACATCATAGATATCATTGAAGCACTATACAAGGACGCAAGCAGTGCTGTTTTTGCAAGCAATGACATTGGAGAATTTTTCAAAACAACTGTAGGAGTTCGCCAGGGATGTATCCTGTCCCCAGTGCTCTTTAATATATATCTAGAACATATTATGCAGGAGGCTCTTTATGATTATAAAACAACCATATCAATTGGAGGCCGACCTCTTTGCAATCTACGTTTTGGTGATGATATTGATCTGATAGCTGGATCAGAATCAGAACTTCAAGACCTTACCTCTAGACTGGAGAAAGTAACAAGAACATATGGGATGGAAATTAATATAGAAAAAAGCAAGATATTGGTGAATAGCCATAAGAAACATGTTTCGACCAACAGTGCGTTAAATGAGCAAACGTTAGAAGAAGTTAACACCTTTAAATATCTCGGGTCCACTATACGTAGTGATGGAAGATCAAGTAAAGAAATCAAGACAAGACTTGAGATGGCCTCAGCTGCCATGACAAGACTGAATGTGATCTGGAAAAGTAACATCAGTTTTCCTGTGAAGATCAAATTATACAAATCACTTGTATTATCTATTCTATTATATGGGTGTGAGAGCTGGACACTCACTGCAGATACGGAGCGAAGGATTCAGGCTTTCGAGCATAAGTGTTATAGAAGAATTTTGCGCATTTGCTATAAAGAGCACAAAACAAATGTCTATGTTAGAGAGAAGATAAACACCTATGCAGGCCACCAAGAACCACTTTTGTCAGTAGTGAAACGTCGAAAGCTTGCTGTAGTGAAATTGACAGAGATACAACGGTAAAATACTCAAAAGATAACATTTAAGGATAAAAACATAATGCGTAGGCTGCTGATGTACATGATCGCCTAGACCGCGGGTCATCACCCTCCATAAAATTGACTTGCTAGACAGGAGGGAAACGGAGGATCAAAAAGGAAAAAATATGACTGGAAAGATTGCGTAGCAAGGCTAAAGAGACGCAATTGGGGGGGGATGGAGGAAAGTAAAAATTCAAGTCCCCCAAATTGACACGAGGTACGGAATTGGACGTTTTGCGATACCAAGCGCTTGATTTGAATTTGAGCGGAAGAACGCAGATGTTAGGAATATTACAAAAATTTAAAAAGTAAATTTTCTTAATATTAATGCTAGGAATATAAAAATTAGCTGGCCAGATGGCCTATTCTGAGCAGTGAACTAATATGTTCTTAATTTTACAAACGGATAGATAATATTGAAGATAATGACAAAAGACAGTGTAGTTTACAACATCGACAGACTGCCTTGAATAAAAAGTGTCGTTATTTGCACCCAAAACACGACCTTGGGGACGCAAGTGTTCAAAGTTACTTATTATGGAGGAGAGGGTTTTTGAGCGGTAGCTGTGTCTAAATATAACTTTTTACGACAAAATTTTAAGGGGAGAGAAAGGTTGCTTCAAAAATCAAGCACATTTTTTTTAGAAACACAAGTAGAGACGGACAGACTAACAGATAACCATCCATACTTGACTGAAGCATGACTGAAATGACTTTAGTGTAGAAATTTGAAATTTAAAGTACAACTAGGCAGTGATTGGCCACAGACAAGCATATCATTAGCGCTCAGAGCGCATTTGGGGTCATTCTTCAATAATTGTTCAGTGTTAGACACAGATTTTAAAGTGTGGTGTGTTCCCATATGAAAGACAGTGAATAAATTTAGGGACGCCATACTATAGCCAGCAGCTCAGCTGAGTTTTGCTAGCAATTCTGTGTTATGTATTCTTAATCTGGTAAGATTGAAATTATTTCTTTATATATTTTGAATATTGTTTCATGTTCGAGTGATTTGATACTGCCATATCATAATATAGCCTTACAAACCAGTAGGGATTTTGCTCTAGACCCCCCGCCCAAGTCAGGGTCTAGGGCCCAACAAGGTACATAAACTACAGCAAGGATTATGCAAGATATATCAACCGTTGAAACAGATTACCTATCTTCTTTTAGGGCCACAACTAATAAATATTTTTCAGAATCTATAGTCTGGGAGGATCTATCTGAGGTAAACCCACCATGGTAACTGTGCTGTTTGGTCAGAGAGATCTGACCTGTCTGTATGATGTGGTTGTT
This sequence comes from Oreohelix idahoensis, assembly GCA_024509875.1. NCBI lineage: Eukaryota > Metazoa > Mollusca > Gastropoda > Stylommatophora > Oreohelicidae > Oreohelix > Oreohelix idahoensis. The sequence continues at coordinate 670,113 of JAMPIV010022535.1, forward strand.
GTGTCAGTGTGGTGTCCAGACGTGGGTATAGAATAGATTTTGACACATAGCCCATACTTTGATTGCAGAGCTGTGAGTGTTCTATCGACAACAAAGCAGAGTCTATCCGGTGGGTGACTTTACTCGAGTGTATCTGTGCAGTTCTTGTGACAGAGACCACCATTATTGTCCGCCAGCACGGAGAGGTGGGACCGCAAGTTTTCAGCACCAGAGCTACAAAAAGATGAGTGAGCCTCTGGTCTGCTGGACATTCACCAACTATTGGTAGTGACTAATATCCCCATAAAAATTCCCACCAGTTTCTGGACACGGTGTAGTCAATATAGACAGGTGTGATGAGACCACCCCAACAGCACAGACAATACATATCCTCCCTAGTAGCTGACTACCAGAACATTTGAATAAAACTAACTATTCTAGTACTTAAATATGTACACTTTTGTATTTATTATGTAACATTCCATGCATAATTTTCATAAATTTTAAATCCTTCTTTTAAAACAAGTTCTGGTCAAAATAAAACTTGATCCAGAACAAATAAATGTAATATAATTATATCAAAAACCTTATACACGTGAGTTAGTTCAGTGTATTTTAACACTTGTTAATCTTATTAGTCTTCTTAAATGTCTGTGGGTGTATTTATAACTAACACACCACATTACACATCATTACCCTAGACACTTTACGTAGCCACATTCATTAAGAAAAAAAAAAAGTAAGTGTGAGGTCGTAGTGGTAGCAAGAAAGGCCTTCTGACAATTCTCAAATACATTTTATCTCAGGAGCCTTCACAGCTGGCCTCATACAATTTACATGTAGTAAGAACACCATCATACAATAGATGATGATGAGTATGGAGACGACTACTGCTGTCTTCCTTGAACATGGTATTTTTACCGTGTGCCAGATTTTGTTGTAGAGGGACGCAATCACCCTTAGGGTTGTATTTGGTACCTTTTTGAGGATTTCATAGCTCGGAATATCTTGACCAGAGGTGGTATTGGTTTTTCCTGCTAAATCTCTTTCTATTTCATCTACTGTAATATCTGCATTTAAATAATCAGGGTCCTGTGTGCTGTCCGTATTTCCTTTTTTTAAATTAACAGTGTTGTCACCTATTTATTTCTGCCTTATCTAGACTGTTTATTGAACTAACCTGATAGAAGTATTTAGCTAGTATGTTAGCTTTTTCTCTATCTGTTTCAGCTCTCTGGGATTTTAATTGTTGGGATTTTAAATTTTTTGGGCATTCGCCTCGGTAGCGCAATAGGTAGCGCGTCAGTCTCATAATCAACATGCTAAATACACCTCTTAGGAACTATTTTTTTTATTATAGTAGTTAAATGCAGTAAGTATATCTTAGTAAGTGTTAATGCTTAATATAAAGATCACATAAAAAGGTAAACATTACTAATGCTAAATTTAAAGCAACAATTTGTTCATTTAGAATTTTAAAGTAAATATATTTATTTTATAAATCATTATCATTTATTATCGTCAGTTTGCCCCTTTAAACACTAAACACAATCAATTTTCGTAATTGATTATTTCCCTTACCATAAAACTGTTGCGCCAATAGAGTTAATTCCAGTTGATTTTACATTGTTTTCTTTACTATATAAAATACGGTGGGCCAATGCCAACCAAAACTTGAAAAATTTAAATCTACTAAGAAAGGAAGCTGCATGCACAATTTCAAGTGTCTAGGATGAGTAAGACGTCGTGATTGTGAACTTCAAAGATTTAAAACATCCAAAACAACGGACATTTCAAGTTAATAAAGTGTTTAAAAAAAAAAAAGAGGAAGTGAAAAACTAAAACAGGGATCCCAAGGAAGACGGCGGGAAATGCTAATGTCTTGGGATGACAGCAAGAATAGAACTGACGGAGAGCTTCAAAATCGAGATCTGTGGAAGATCATGATCGCCTATGCCTCGAGGCCTGGTACCTAGCTTGATTTTACTGCAGCACTGAATGAAAAAAAATATTGTGAAGATTATATATGTATATATGGACAGCTAAACAGGGTAAAGAGGATATTCTAATATAACCCTATGCCCAAAGGAAGCTTACATTACTCACGTTAGATCTAAACAATCAACTATCACTGGGCATGTCATAAGATTGAAGGAAAGAGTGAAAGTAATGGACAGTTTGACATCGTGGCATGGACAAAAGTCAACAATAGAGTTGAGAAATATTACTGGAGACAGGTAGTTGTGGAGAGACGTGATGGCCTACGCCAGGGGTTCTCAACCTTTTTCTGCTCATGCGCGGCCCCCCCCCCCCCCCCCCCATAAGCCGCATTTACCTTTATTCCCCCCCCAACCCCCATTACTTGCTGTTAACTGGAAAAAAGGTACTTTACTATCTTACTGTGGCCTCCTAGAAATATGACATGACCTACGTTGAGAACCACTGGCCTAAGCCACCAGGCATGATACTTGAAGAAGAATAACATAGATATTAAGCAGTCGCTTTGACTCTCGTATCTGACCTTGAAAGCAGAGGCGTCCCTAAAGTACTTGGCACCCGGGGCGGATGTTACCTATAACACCCCCTGCCCCAATAAAGAAACAACTAGTAAGTAACATTTTAACAGTAAGTACTATATTATTAACAGCTATGCTATGGACCCCCGAGGGAAAGCGAAAGAGAGGCCGACCAAAAACAACTTGGCGGAGAACTGTGGAAGCTGAGATGCAAAGAATGAACCACAGTTGGGGCACTGTACGAAGGATGGCCGCCGACCGAGCAAAGTGGAATCAATTTGTTGCTGCCCTACAAGACGCCACCAGGCGTGATGGCCGCTGACTGCTTTGACGGTTGGCGGTTATGGATCAAAGAAGAAGAAGAAGAACTATATTATTAATGTCTGATGGCACCCCATTTCTGACTGTCAACCGGGGCGGACCGCCCCCCTAGAAACCCCCTTAGTATGCCACTGCTTGAAAGCATTGATTTTACTTGAAATTTTTCGTAAAAGACTACAAATTTGACTTTTTACATTAACCCAAGTGGTTCCAACTGACAATTGTATTCAATAACTTTACGACACCACGGCGTGGCCTCGTTCCGCAAGATCTGACGGAACCGAAGCTATCTCAGGCTACCTAGAAACTCTTTTATCTCGCCCGCTCGACACCGCGACACCAGGTAAACGTAACAAGACCGTATCGGGAAAATCTTGCTTGTCCGCCGCGTCTTACTTACATCAAGCTATCAGATTAATAATGATGCTATCGGACGTACGAATACATGCTCTCGAGTCTTCTGCATAAGCCTTGTCTAATGATAAAAGAAATAAAAAAAGATTGAGTGTTTCACAACGAAAGTCAACGGGGCGGAATGAAACAGGAAAGCCAATTGGGCAATATTCAAACAAGCTCGCGCACTTAAAATATCTGGACACATTTAAAGGTAGAAGTAATATCGTCACAGACTCACAATGCTATTAATTAATGGATAATGGTTGAAAGAAGCGCGCCTCACTGACACGTAGCAAAAAAAAAAAAAAAAAAAAACTGTGTTACCCAAACTGTCTTCTTCTTCTTGCGATCGCATCTTTGATGTTTACACCGTCAGACGAGTTCTCATGATGAATTTGACTTGTTTGAAGTTCCTCTTTAGCTCCATATAGCTTTGAGTTTAGTCATTGGGCCAGTGTATATCTTTCTTAACTGGTCATACAGAGGACAATCCTGTAGAACATGCTCAGCCGTTTGTTCGTTTAATCCACATGTGCACAGTGGTAAAGCAGACAATCGTAGCTTGTGCATGTGTTTATTCCGTTTGTTATGCCCTGTCCTGAGGCGAAAAATGGTTATCTGTCCCTGCCGGTCAAGAGTGTGGTAGTTGTCGTTGGGTTGATTCTGTTCTCTTCTGATAGTCTGGATAGCTCTCTTTTTCTCAAAGTATGTGACTTCATTATCTTCTTGTTCACATTCTCCTCCCTTTTTTGCAAGTTTATCTGCCTTTTCATTTTCGGACACAACCCAAACTGTCAATAATCGCGTATACCATATGAGAGTTTAATCTCGCGGGCGAATATAGATATATAATTAAAAACAGACTAATTAAGTTAACATATGTAATAATAAAAAAATCAACAACCATTCTGACAGGACAACAGATAAGTTTGGTAGATCTGGACAAAAGTAATGGTAGTCCCATAGCAGATACTGCCGTAGTGGAGTGAAGTGTTAGTAACTTTACCATACTAGGTCAAGCATCTTTAGGTGGGGTGACCAGTTCCCTTCCTCTCTGCCTTTTCCTTCCTCAACTCAAAGAGCAGAATCAGGTACCCATTTTCAGCTAGGTAGACGAGCGTGTTGGTACAGTGTTTCGAACCCGATACCTTTGCCACAAGAGACCGGCGCTCTAACCACTCTGTCAACTGGCCGCTTTTAAATTAACATACGTAATAATAACCAATCAACAAACATTCTGAGAGGACTACAGATAAATTTGGTAGTTCCGTACCCGACCAAATCAAAGTACTCATGCTAACCAGTAAAGAAAGCACGTTTTGTAATTCCATTTGGTTATTAAAGAGAACTGGAGACAGACATGGAAAGATCTTGGGCTGATGGAACAGGACAGGAAAACCTGGCATAAGTTTGTAGAAGGTCTATGCACCTGTGGAAGTTGTCAGGTAAAATAGAAGATTTGGTTACTGGACATGTAAAAAAAAAAGCGTGTGTATTTCTGTAGTATACGATTCTCATATATTTAATTTTAATAAATAGTTTTCTACAGTTAAAAAAAAAAAGACAGATAAAGTAAAATTTAAAAAATTCTGCTGTGGACAACTTAGACACACCCGGGAAATGCGCGTACCACACGTCTTTGTTCCAATATAAGGGGACTGTTGCGTGATAAATTCTCGCAACATCGTTTTGTTTCAATGTCTGTTTTATAACGCAAGGGCAACAACTGCTTGGAATTTATAGTCACTTTTCTCGGTAAGCATTTGTCTTCTCGCGTTGGTATCGAATGCAGTTAAGTTTGAGCTGTGGTCATTTTTGCGCTGGACTGCGCATGACTTGTCTTGTTGTTTGGTCGATCGGTTTCCGCCCACGACTAGTGGAGTGAGCGATTTGGAATGGCGAAAGAGATGCCTCGTTGAAGAGGGGATCTCCGCTATTTTTTGTTCTGTCAGGGATGTGTAGTCCTCTTAATGGATATTTCGTTTATTCGAGATAATACCTCTAGTGTTTTCCCACATGTCGGGAGGCGTGATATTTCTGTGTATTTCATGAAAGCAAGGTAAATTGACTTTTTCATTAACTCTATCGATTTTGGGTCGTGAGCGATTTCGATTCATAGCCTGTCTCCGAAAGTCGTCGTCACGAGATGTTCTTTCCCAGCTCACATGTCGCTGCATTGTACTGCATCGGTTGATGCATGTACCAAGGACCATTACTTGCTACTTTGTTAAATGAATTAGGTTTGGAAAACCTTTATTATCTAGAGGATATTTTTGTGGACATTATTTATACTTCGGCAGACGTGTCTGTCTTGCTGAAGTCAAACTAAGGAGAGTGAACTGATCTCATACATCTGGTTATCTCCTGGCTGTTATAGAAAAGGATGGAGTTTTCCACCTGACTACATTTACAGCACTATGAAATATAACATGCATCTGACTCATCATTGTAATGCTGTCTACCGTCTATTGCTGTATTGAATGTTGCTGTGATAATGACTGTTTGATGTGCCTACACATTTGCGTAACCATTTTGTCACTGTGGCGTCCACAATAAATAATGAAGAAAAACGTCAACGGCTGTTTCAAGACTCATTGACTTTATACGTCGTGAGTTTACTGACGTCCTATGTGGATTGCCCTGTTATTTTTGTATGAACATTGTTTTGACTGAACACATCTACACACTACACAAAACCAGACATGCGGATACCATCCATCATCATATGGCATCACGCATCATTTGGTGGCCATAAGCTGGTTTGATTCTGGTACTAGCAAACACGGGGTCCCTTACCCACTTCATTTTCAACAAGAATTCATCAGCATCCTTCAAGAAATTAACATTCTTCAATACAGTCAACATCTTCAAAATTTTCAAAGTACTCGGCGTTGCCCGGTAAAAGTCAAAATTTCAATTTTTTGACGGAAACAAGAATTTGACAGTACCCGGCGTTGTTACATGTTGCCGGATAACTCGGACTGCTGTTATCTTTTACGCAAGTCAAGCAAGTTGCTGCTGTCAAGGTTCCAGTGCTGTCGTTTTTGTGAAGGTCAAGTGCCGGTTGAAACGGGTTGTTTTCTGAAGAAGGCCAAGTACCGATTTCCATCAACTTACTTTTGGATTAGAAGGTCAAGTGCCGAAACAACTCAACACACAGTATTTCAGAAGCTCTTGTACCATCGTGTTAGCAGTGGAAGCAGTTCAGATGTGCCATCATCGTTGGAGCTTCGCTCGTTAGGACGTTGATTGACATCCGTTTTTCTGCTGTTCTACGATTGGAAGCCTATAAGTTAAGTGGCCTGTTTGTATGTAAACTGTGCCCTTATACTTCTGCTGAGTCTTCTGTGTATCATCTCATTCTATATGTTATATGTTTATATGTTATTTGTATATTTATATGTTTATATTTCAGCGGGTTCTCGGTTGGGTGGTGTCTCCGTTAGATTATGCCACGTCATAGAGGTCGTCTATTGTGAGCGTTTTCTGTAGGGTTTGCAAATTTCCGATACTGGAATTTGCTAAGCGACTTCTGTTGCTATTTATGTTAGCTGTGATGACATGTTTTAATATTGTTTTCGTTATTATTTCGCATTCTTTAGTTTTGTTTTGATTTGTTTGTATTTGTTAGCCTACTCTTGTCTATAATTTAGTTTCATACAACATTTTTGTTTATACACTGTGGTGTCATGTATTTTGTTTAATTCTATCGCAGATATCGTCACATTTTTTGTGATATTTCATTAATTTCTGCTTTATTTTTAGTTGATTTCTGCGAAAGTTTTTTTGTATTGTTGCTGATCTTTGTTATTGTTTACATTGTTATTGTTTACATTGTTTGTATTGTTTACATTTTCAATGTTTACATTCTGCATGTGTTTACATAGTCATTGTTTACAGTTATAGTAATTAGTTAATGGGCTATGCTAATGCACTGTTACTACTACACTGATGATAAATGAATGATGAATAGTGTCGTGCACTATTGAATGAGAAGTGCACTTATGATTAAGAATTGAGCGCTGATATTTCATATACAAGTTCTTTGATTGGAGACTTGTTTCCCACAGAGACTGGGATAATATAAGGTGATGTGAATATACAAGTGTTTAATTAAGACTTGTTACACTTAGGTTTGAAATAAATTAGTTAATTATTTCAGGTTTTGGACTCATATGTTAGACAACATGTCTACATTTGAGCACTTTATTGAGCAGGGTAAATTGCTTGGCAAGACTGGTGATAAGTTAGAAGAATTTGCAACTGCTCGATATGATAAAGCAATGGAAGCTGAACAAAAGAAACTGCATATGGAAGCTGAACAAAAGAAACTGCAGATGCAGGTGGATGAAAAAAAAGATTCCAAATGGAAATGGAAAAACAAAAAAGGGAATCAGAAGCTGAGGAAAGAAAACTCCAGCTACAGCTAGAAGCTGAGAATAAAAGACTTGAAAAAGAGGCTGAGAATAAAAGACTTGAAAAAGAGGCTGAAAATAAAAGACTTGAAAAAGAAGCTGAAAATGAAAGACTTCAAAAAGAGGCTCAGGCTGAGGAAAGAAGATTACAGAGAGAGTCTGATGAGAGGAAAGAGAAAGCAAAAATGGAACATGAAGAAAAGGTCTTAGCTTTAGAGTTGGAAAAATTGAAATTGACAAGCATGAGTAATGGTAATGATTCAAACAAGGGTTCATCTTCTGGTAAGGCTAATAATGATACTTTTAAGATTAAGTTACCAACATTTAGTCCTTCCAGTGATGACATAATGTTCTATCTGGACAGATTTGAACAAGCATGTACAGCTCATAACATAGACAAAGCAAAATATGTTTATCAGTTATCAGGGATACTGACAGGTAAAGCTCTAAGTATATTAAATATGGTGGATGAACCTGACAAGAACAATTATGAGGTTGTCAGGACCGCTTTGTTAAAGAAATATCAGCTTAACGAAGACGGCTATCGTCTACAATTTAAAAACATGTTACCTGAAAATGGAGTTGAATTCTCCGAGTTTATTGCAAGAATACGCATTACTTTCTCACGATGGGTTGAACTATCTAAGACGGAAAAAACTTATGAAGGACTTATGGACTTAATACTTAGAGACAAAGTCATGTCGTCTGCCAATGAGTCTTTCCTTGCTTTCCTTCATGAACGTAAACCTAAAACAATAAAAGAAATGGAAGATTTCTGTTGCCAATACGTAACTGCGCACCCACACATAACCATGGGTAACTCTAAGGTGAAAGAAGGTTTACCAGTTGCTTCGGCAGCTCCGTATGGTCAAAACTTTGCTCGTAGATCCCAACAAAATTTTGATAGAAAGAGTAGCGGTAATTTCTGTCAAAATCATGGAAACCAATTTCATGGTGATTCATCTTCGAAGAATTGGAGACAGCCTGATAGTACTCGTTACTATCACCCTAATAATTATAGGCATTTCAAAAGAGGATATGGTAATAGAGGTTATTCCTGCCGAAGACCTCAGAACCAAACAAATAGATGTTCGCATCAATGTGAACATGATAGTAATCGTGGAAACTGGAATTCGAACCAGGATAACAATTACAATAGAGACAATAATAACTGCAGAGATAATAATAACTTTGATAACTTCAGAGGTAATAATAGTCGGGGTAGATCTCAACACAAAAAAAAGAGATATCAGCAGGCTAATGCTGTACAACAGGAAACTGAGGGAGCCTGTAATCATGGTGTTGATAATAAAAACTTTGACGCTGTCACTGGTTCTGCTTTTGACTTTGAGAGAGCAAACAAATGCCCCCAATGCAGTACTTTATTCGAACCGGGTACCATAACTACTTTGAGTTGTGGTCACCCACTTCCCGCTCTTCCTGCTGCTGTTGCGCATGACGGGAGGGGTTCTTTAATCCTACATAAGGGTCTTGTTAATGATACTCCGGTCTCACTACTTTTCGATTCCGGATGCACCATTATTGGTGTTAGACAATCGCTTGTAGATCCATCTTGTGCTACAGGAAGGGTTATTAAATGTGTCACATTTGGCGGCACTCTAGAAAAATATCCTACTGCTGTAATTCGCATTGCCACTCCTTTCTTTACTGGAGATGTGCATGCTTGTCTCTTACCTAATCCTATTGCGGACCTTATTATTGGTCGTATTCACGGAGTTAGGGAGTGTACCCCACAGCAGATTGCTGCTTGGGAAGATAATAACATGCAAGCTACAAATGCAGTAGTTACAAGAGCACAAGCTCTACAAACACCCGAAACTTCACTGAATAGTGATAATGAAGTTGATAGCCAAGATAGTCACTTAGTAATCACTCGTGACTCTTTCATAAAATTGCAAGAAGAAGATCCTTCTTTAAAAAAATTCTTCGTTCTTGCGAAGAAAGGTGATCCGAATCAGGATACAAATAGAAAATCTTGGATTGCAATGAGAAACGGCCGTACTTGTACGTATGGTACAAGATTCGACTACGTCGGCACATTCGCAAATTCTTGTTCCCAAGAGCATGAGAGTCCAAATATTACAACATGCTCATGACTCGCAATGTGCTGGACATATGGGTTTTTCCCGTACGAAGTCGAGAGTCCTTGCGGCTTTCTTTTGGCCTTTTGTCAATAAGGACATTCGTATTTACTGCCGATCATGCAAGGTATGTCAGGAGGTCAAATCTAGAGGACCACGACATGCTGCGCCTATCCAGGCTGCTGACATTCCTATTCGGCCGTTCCATAAAATGGCCATAGATATTATTGGCCCTTTTAAGGTCAAGTCGGCCAGAGGACATCAGTTTATCCTTACATGTGTCGATATGTGCACACGTTGGCCAGAGGCTATTCCTCTTAAGAGCATATCTACTACAGATATCGCAGATGCTCTTTGGTTGATATTTTCTCGCTTGGGGTTCCCCAGAGAAATATTGTCAGACCATGGCACTCAACTCATATCTGACACTATGTCACAGGTAATGTCTACCTTACATATTGAACGATCTCTCAGTAGTATCTACCATCCTATGTCTAATGGGTTAGTTGAGCGTCTGAATAGAACGCTCAAGACTTTGCTTGGTAAGATAACTGAAGATCATCCTCAAGATTGGGACAGGGTTTTACCCGCGGCTCTCTTTGCCTATAGAGAAGTCCCTAATGAACACACAGGATTTTCTCCCTTCGAACTTGTCTTTGGCGCGCGTCTACGCGGCCCTATGTCTTTATTACACGATCTCATCACTGCCGATGATATTAGCGATGAAACTCAATCCTCATATGAGTATGTCATTGCTCTTAGACAAAAGATCATTGAGGCATGTAAGCTAGCAACTGCTTCATCAGAAATTGCTAAAGAGAAGGCAAGACAGTTTGCTAACAAGAATAGATGTCTACGACAACTTTGTCCAGGTGACAAAGCATTCGTCCTACTCCCCAGTAGGGAAAATAGACTTCTTATTGCATGGAAAGGTCCGTATGCAATAGTCTCTCGGATTTCCGATGTGGACTATGTGGTCGATATTGATGGAAAGCATAAAACTTTCCACATAAACATGCTTTCGGAATTTCACGAACGTCCGGACTATTTGCTGCCTATTTTCCAGGCAACGGATGATGCTCCTGCACCTCACGGTCATTATTCATCCCTGTCTGTCATACAGGATGAGGAAGCTACCTTCTCTGATGTCAACCTTCCCCTTCCAGTGGTTCCATTACATTCCACGGAATCTTGGACAAACGTTTCTGTTTCTCCTAATCTTTCTGGTGACGAACATCGACAAGTCTCGTCGATGTTACAAACATTTCAGGATGTTCTCACTGACATTCCTGGACACACAGATGTCATAGAACATGACATAATTCTTACCGACAATAATCCAATTAGGGTTAGGCCGTATCCTATTCCTATACACTTTCAGTCGCAAGTGGAAAAGGAATTGGATGAAATGATTCAATTAAATATAATTGAACCATCGACTTCACCATATTCTTCTTCCATGGTTATTGTCCGGAAGAAGGATCAGAACATACGAATTTGCGTTGATTATCGCAAATTGAATCAGGTCACAAAGTTCGACGCTGAACCGATGCCTTTGTTAGAAGATCTACTGATTAGACTTTCTAATTCTAGATTCTTCACTAAACCTGACTTGTCTAAAGGTTATTGGCAAGTGCCTTTAGCAGAGCATGCCAAACCTCTTACTGCTTTTTCTACACCTAGGGGTCTATTTCAATGGAATGTTATGCCTTTTGGTCTCATGAACGCCCCTGCCACTTTCGTTCGCATGATGCGTCGAATTCTGTCACATCGTTCGGATGTCATCGCATACTTAGATGACATCTGTCTCTTCAGTGATAGCTGGGAAGATCACTATTTAGGGTTATATGACTTACTGTCCACTCTACGTGAGAATAATTTGACACCAAAACCTTCTAAAGCTTTTGTTGGTTTTGGTGAAATCTCTTTCCTGGGTCATCGTGTTGGTCATGGTCTCTTGAAGACAGAAGACCACAATACTTCCAAAATACTGAACATCTCTGTTCCTAAAACGAAGAAACAAGTTAGGAGTCTCTTAGGTTTAATTCAATTTTATGGGAGATTTATTCCAAATTTATCTTCGATCATGGCACCTCTCTCAACATTGTTGAAGAAAGGTTCGCCTAATCTGGTCCGTTGGTCTGAAGAATGCCAATCTTCACTAGACAAAATCAAGAATATATTTTCTTCTACTCCCATCTTAAGATTACCTACTCTTGATAGGACTTTTGTTCTTCGGAGTGATGCTTCATCCACTGGGATTGGAGCAGCACTGATGCAAGAATATGCAAATACTCTGCATCCTGTTATGTACATTTCTAGAAAACTAAATGCGGCAGAGAGGAACTACTCGGTTTTAGACCGTGAGTTGTTAGCGATGGTTTGGTCAATTCTAAAACTACAAAGATTCCTCCTGGGCGCACATTTCATTCTAGAGACTGATCAGAAAGCTCTTACAGCTATTCAGACTAAGAATTTGAAGAGTTCGAGATCCACTCGATATGCTATAGCTCTTCAACCTTTTCACTTCACGGTACGAGCTATCCGTGGTGCGGATAATGTGATGGCTGACATTTTGTCTAGATGCCCACATGACTCCAACTAATACTTCTGTCCTATATTTCTATATATTACAGAGTCATAACACACCTATATTTCTACAATAGATTAGCACATCTGTACTTACTTTATATGTACACACTATCGTGCTTTGTTGTCATCTTCTTCTGTTCGTTTTTTAAGATGATAGAGGAGGACTGAGTAGTTAATATAAGGGCCGTTAGTTTACTAAACAGCCACAATTATTAATAATGTATTGTACCTTATGAAGCATATTAGTTATTAATTAGCATTATATTGCTTGTACTTTCTCAGAATGTCATTGTTGAGCTGAGGACTTACCTTACGAGTTCTAGATTGTGTACTTACCCTCGGAATACCAGAGCATATATCCTGGATCGTCATGTAGTTTAACTTTACTATGTACTTATTTCATTACATGTCAAAGAATGTACTATTTAAATTTTCCTATCAGATTTGTACATCCATTTTTAAAGACAATATTAGAGTATGCTGTTTAATGATGATTATAGTAACTTGCATACGTATATTGTGTTTACATGCTAACGTGATGTGTGTTGGTGACACCTCCCCGATGTGAATATTTTTTGAGACATATTTATTTTTCTGTTGAGGTATATCCTCACCAGACACTCTATAATTAGCCTATTGTTTGGCAATTTAATTAATTATCAGCGCATAATTCGTGCGTTTTGAGCCGCTTATCGCTTGCTCTTTGATATTGAAAAAAAAATATGTTCCACATTTTTTTTTTTTTATCGGGAGGAGGTGGTGATATGTTGCGTGATAAATTCTCGCAACATCGTTTTGTTTCAATGTCTGTTTTATAACGCAAGGGCAACAACTGCTTGGAATTTATAGTCACTTTTCTCGGTAAGCATTTGTCTTCTCGCGTTGGTATCGAATGCAGTTAAGTTTGAGCTGTGGTCATTTTTGCGCTGGACTGCGCATGACTTGTCTTGTTGTTTGGTCGATCGGTTTCCGCCCACGACTAGTGGAGTGAGCGATTTGGAATGGCGAAAGAGATGCCTCGTTGAAGAGGGGATCTCCGCTATTTTTTGTTCTGTCAGGGATGTGTAGTCCTCTTAATGGATATTTCGTTTATTCGAGATAATACCTCTAGTGTTTTCCCACATGTCGGGAGGCGTGATATTTCTGTGTATTTCATGAAAGCAAGGTAAATTGACTTTTTCATTAACTCTATCGATTTTGGGTCGTGAGCGATTTCGATTCATAGCCTGTCTCCGAAAGTCGTCGTCACGAGATGTTCTTTCCCAGCTCACATGTCGCTGCATTGTACTGCATCGGTTGATGCATGTACCAAGGACCATTACTTGCTACTTTGTTAAATGAATTAGGTTTGGAAAACCTTTATTATCTAGAGGATATTTTTGTGGACATTATTTATACTTCGGCAGACGTGTCTGTCTTGCTGAAGTCAAACTAAGGAGAGTGAACTGATCTCATACATCTGGTTATCTCCTGGCTGTTATAGAAAAGGATGGAGTTTTCCACCTGACTACATTTACAGCACTATGAAATATAACATGCATCTGACTCATCATTGTAATGCTGTCTACCGTCTATTGCTGTATTGAATGTTGCTGTGATAATGACTGTTTGATGTGCCTACACATTTGCGTAACCATTTTGTCACTGTGGCGTCCACAATAAATAATGAAGAAAAACGTCAACGGCTGTTTCAAGACTCATTGACTTTATACGTCGTGAGTTTACTGACGTCCTATGTGGATTGCCCTGTTATTTTTGTATGAACATTGTTTTGACTGAACACATCTACACACTACACAAAACCAGACATGCGGATACCATCCATCATCATATGGCATCACGCATCAGGGACCCTGCATGGTTATTGACACATCAGAAACAAAATAACATTTAGGTTGTTAGCTCATCTCGTGCTGGTCGCCGGCGTAGCTAGTAGCCCCTTTTATGATTAGACCTTGTCAGGGCTTCACTATGTTAGTTGATAGATGTTAGTGACCTTTTTCAGGGTGTCACCATGCTGTCTGATACATACTGGCAGCTTTTTTTCATGGCTCTACCATGCTGTCTGATAGATACTAGCAGCCATTTTCATGACCTCACCATGCTGTCTGATAGATACTAGCAGCCATTTTCATGACCTCACCATGCTGTCTGATAGATACTAGCAGCCATTTTCATGACCTCACCATGCTGTCTGATAGATACTAGCAGCCATTTTCATGACCTCACCATGCTGTATGATTGATACTAAAAGTTATTTCCAGGGCTAAGTATTCACCAACATTTCAAATGCTGGCAGTACTTGTCATAACTCCACCATGCTGTCTGATAGATACTAGCAGCCATTTTCATGACCTCACCATGCTGTCTGATAGATACTAGCAGTACTTGTCATAACTCCACCATGCTGTCTGATAGATACTAGCAGTACTTGTCATAACTCCACCATGCTGTCTGATAGATACTAGCAGTACTTGTCATAACTCCACCATGCTAGTTGTGGCATGGCTTTCAGTCTTCTCATTTTTAGTTATTGTTTAATGGGAATAAGTCCACTTTACTTTCACTTCCTCGAATAAATAGATGGTTTTTTTGTAGCCAATTGCGGTAGTCTCATCATTTCGACAGCGCAAACAGTTCAAGAGCGACATTTTCATTAATTATAAAATTTGGCTAAAATCTGAGTTATCCAATAATTTTATTTGAGTTCCATATTTCAGTGGGAAATAACTCAATTGGTAACTACTTGTAGTTATGAACGATAACTGTGTCGAGCTGGGCCTGACAACGTCCTGGTATGAACTCTGTGAACCAATGGAGTCCAATATTCTCAAAGGTGACTGTAAGACTCTTCATGGAGACACCAATTTTATTTGTCCATCACTCCAGCATCGGCTTTCCTGCCTCCCTGTCTTTGTTCCCTCGTCTGCTGGCATGCAATTACTACATGTCCATTGGAGGAACCATCAGGGCCTCAAACATCGTTATCGCCTTTTCCACCGACTAATTTTAAGGGCTCTTATAAGGACCACTCGCTGACACTTTCACTGCTTGCACTCAGCCCGTAATCTTTCAGGTCGCTTCAAGAAGTGTTGTACAGCAGTGTTTCCCAGCCCAGGATCCGTGGGCCCCCAGGAGACTGCGACAAGGACCGAGGGGGGGAAGAGGGGGTTCGCAATGTACTGAAGAAATATTTTACAAAATATTATAATTAAATCCATATAAAATCGACCACACTGCAACAAAACGAAGCAATCGAAACATTTTCAGCTCGCTACGATATGAAATATAAATACAGAAACACACAGGCCTGCGACTTAAAATACCGTCTTTGGGGGCCAGTCATTCGGAAGCTTGCGTCTGCAGAACAACATCCACCATCCCATTTTACTGTTTCAGTTTGATTACTAAAAAACTTTAAACAAGTTTTTAGAAAAAAAAATTAATGATTTCTAAGTCTCATGTTTAGATGACTTCACTTGTAATAAATACATACTTCTTTTTGCTGTGTAGTAAAAATGCTCAGATCTGTAATGTATATGCAATAAACCTGATATAAAAATAATCCTGTATACTGTATTTCTCTTTTGGAGGCCGCATATATATATATATATATATATATATATATATATATATATATATATATATATATATATATATATATATATATATATATATATATATATATATATATATATATATATATATATATATATATATATATATATATGCATTCGTGTTAAAGTACAACAGGTTGAGAACCGCCACTGTAGAGAAGAGAAACCTAACTGTTCCCATAATCCAATTTCAGCGTTTAATTGGTGGCAAAGAAGTGATGGTTTGATGTGGCAGTTGAAACATGCAAGAAGAATGGTCTAACGAAGTACTCAGATCTGACTGCCTTCAAAATGTAATTGAATTTCTCCACTATCATTAGAAGTAAGAGCTAGTGAAGAAAAGGACGAACAAATAAAAATATTTATTATATCCATCCTGCTTTAACGTGATAAAAATATAATGTCCATTATTATCAAATCTAACTGTACTCAAAGTGAATTCAACACTCTGTGACTTTATTACCTTCAGCTGTCTGTGAAGCACACACCTTCAAAAAATTTACGCAAAACCTTCCTGTCTTGTAGCAACCCTTCGAGTTGTGTTGATGTCTCATTCAACCTTGTCATGTCTGTCACTAGTTCCCCATCAAACGTGTTTCTTGGCCTCCTTCTATTTTTCTCATCCTGGGGGATTGCAGATTGACTGCCTTTTAATGCTATAAATTTCTGCTTAATTTTCCTTCGCGCTCCTAACGCAGCATAGAGTTGTTCTCAGAAACCTGCACTAACTCATGTTCTCCTAACGCAGCATGGAGTTGTTCTCAGAAACCTGCACTAACTCATGTGCTCCTAACGCAGCATGGAGTTGTTCTCAGAAACCTGCACTAACTCATGTTCTCCTAACGCAGCATGGAGTTGTTCTCAGAAACCTGCACTAACTCATGTTCTCCTAACGCAGCATGGAGTTGTTCTCAGAAACCTGTACTAACTCATGTTCTCCTAACGCAGCATGGAGTTGTTCTCAGAAACCTGCACTAACTCATGTTCTCCTAACGCAACATGGAGTTGTTCTCAGAAACCTACACTAACTCATGTTCTCCTAACGCAGCATGGAGTTGTTCTCAGAAACCTGTACTACTGTCGTGTTCTCTAACTCATGTTCTCCTAACGCAGCATGGAGTTGTTCTCAGAAACCTGCACTAACTCATGTTCTCCTAACGCAGCATGGAGTTGTTCTCAGAAACCTGCACTAACTCATGTTCTCCTAACGCAACATGGAGTTGTTCTCAGAAACCTGCACTAACTCATGTTCTCCTAACGCAGCATGGAGTTGTTCTCAGAAACCTGCACTAACTCATGTTCTCCTAACGCAGCATGGAGTTGTTCTCAGAAACCTGCACTAACTCATGTTCTCCTAACGCAACATGGAGTTGTTCTCAGAAACCTGCACTAACTCATGTTCTCCTAACGCAGCATGGAGTTGTTCTCAGAAACCTGCACTAACTCATGTTCTCCTAACGCAACATGGAGTTGTTCTCAGAAACCTGCACTAACTCATGTTCTCCTAACGCAGCATGGAGTTGTTCTCAGAAACCTGCACTAACTCATGTGCTCCTAACGTAGCATGGAGTCAACATTGCAGCATTATCGCCTTCACCAAGAATGCTGTCAACTGGTTTCCTCAATTTGGGCCCTATTTTTGTGCGCATGACAGCGAGGACGGGAACTAATCACTCCACCTTTCGATGCTGGACCTAGTATTGTGAGGTCTCTAACACTTCACTCCCCTACGGCAGTACTTGCTATGGAACTACCTTTATCTTTAACTTTAATCTGCACAAGCACATATTAGTGAAAATCAGTAACTTTCTTTTTGTTCTCCATGTTTCACAGCCATACAGTACAACTGCCTTGACATTTGAGTTGAGATTCTGAATTTCGTTTAGTTTCACATTTTTTTTGTTGCCACCTCCATTGCTCGTTTAGTGTTCGAACATTCCAACTGCCCAAAGCTGGAGATTTTCATAGAAGGCAAAAAAAAAAAAAAAAAACCAAAAAAAAAAAACAGTCAGCCGCACAGACCTTTCCGCATTAATATGAAACAAACATACAGGTATGTTTATAGTAGTGCCTGAAAACATAACTTTATGTTTGTTTCATATTAATTTACCGTTTACAGGCCTCGGGTTTCCCCTCCTTTCCGCATTCTCTGCTTTGCGTCATAAACCTCCTTAATAGAGGACCACTGCCCGTCTTTGATGATGGTTGAGCATAAACAAATAATTAAGTGACAATTAAGAAACGACGAGATAAACCAGTGAAAAATAACGAACAGGCAAACTTTCATTAGAAACAAGATCTCCAAGCATTACTGCCGATTAATGAGATGAATGAACCTGGTCATTAATTCATTATGACATCAATCAATTTCATCGTAACCCAGACAAGGAGAAAAAGTCCAGGTCTGTGTAACTTTCCTTGTCTGGTGGTAGAAACGTGCACAATCATTATATATGCACAATCATTATTTCAAGATTGAGAGATAGTTAGAATAAGTAACATAAAAAGCTGATACAGACAGACAGTTTAATAAGAATCAGTTTTCTTTTTATTTGTCGCTTATTCACTCTGACTAACTCTCTCACTCATACACTCATTTAGTCCCTCACTTACTCACTCTCCCATGCTCATGCATTTGCTTTCTCACTCTCATACACTCACCCACTTATTCTCTCACCAGCTCACCTTACCAATCAACGCACTCACTCTCCCATGCTCGCTCAACTCACTCACTCAACATTAAATATCCCAACCAACGCCTGTTCCTAATCACTGTGAAATAAGAAGCAACTGAACAAAATAACAATCAAAACTGACTCAGTCAAATCATTTACATGCCTTCATGTAACTTAAATATACTCGAAGATAAAAGATGAAAAGTTGACAAAATATGTTTTTAACCTCTAAAATAAGAAATGTCATCTTTGGATCTACCACCTTGTCAAAAAAAGTGCAGGAAGCAGAAGACAGTCGACATGTTGACATCTCGTGACTGCTTTTGCTTCTGGCTGCGAGATTTTTCTTTTGTTTTGACCTGGTCCTGGTGAAAAAAAAAAATAATAAAAAAATACCGTTGATTGGATCGCTAGATCGCTTGCTTCTCACGCCAAAGTTACTTGGCTCGCAAACTTGTAGCCGTCACGTTCCAGTTTACCCAGCTGTAAATAGGTACCCGACTCTGCTCTTGAGTTAGGGAAGGCAAAGGCAGTAATGAAGGGAATAGATCACTCCCACGGCAATGAAAGCTGAGATCTTGTGCAGCACAGACAGACAGACAGATAGATAGATAGATAGATAGATAGATAGATAGATAGATAGATAGATAGATAGATAGATAGATAGATAGATAGATAGATAGATAGATAGATAGATAGATAGATAGATAGATAGATAGATTGGGCGAAGAGAGGCTCACACAAGAAGCAGAGGTGAGGAGAAAACGTCGAAAGGAGCACCGGGAAAATAAGCAGCTGAGGGCTGTCACCTCAGGGGCGCATTCCCATAGTCAGTTATGACTGAAGGGGCTATTATTATTAGATAGATAGATAGATAGATAGATAGATAGATAGATAGATAGATAGATAGATAGATAGATAGATAGATAGATAGATAGATAGATAGATAGATAGATAGATAGATAGATAGATAGATAGATAGATAGAGAAGCGATCAGATGGAGGATAACTATTTAGACGTGCAGCGAGATACTGGCATGGAAAGACAGGCAGACCAAAAGGCAAGCAGACAAACATACAGTCAGGAAGGCATTCAAGAAGGCAGGCACCAGACAGAGAGACAGAAGACAGCTGAAGCAATCGAAACACCGTGCTTAAACCCCAGCCAACGTACTATTCCTCCCTCACCCCGTAATACTCACCTCCCACCTGCACCACCCTAATTATTACTATTTGTACTGCACGAGCACCCCTCACACGAAACATGATAAGCAGGCGGCAAAAATCAGTAGTTCCAGAACTCATAAATTCTCTACGACCAAAGGAGGTCACGAATTTGCATCAAAGTCTTTATATTTCAGTGCGGTTTACTCGAACGCTTCACCAGCGAAAGATTGTCATCATTTAGTTCACAGCTGGTTTACTGATTATTTCATGATTTCATCTCATCAAATTTAATGTCTGACGAGATTTATTTGAGTTCAGTGACTTGAACGTATGTACGGAACAGGTGAACTTATTATAAAGTACAAAGCTCTTCTGCTTAGTGTGAACTGAGTTATCGTACTTCCTGGCGGTGCACACTTGTTTACTGCAACACCAAGTGACAGCCTGTACATTGAACTACATGTCAGGTGGGGTGAAATTATCAGAACACACTGTCTTCGTTTTTATTTTGGATATGAGCTCTAAGTTAACTGATGAATCCTGTGTTTAGGTTAAACGGGGGGGCGGGGGAGGGGGGGGGGCGGGGGGCCGCGCAAAAACGGGGGAAAACACATTAAAAAACATCTACTAAATCAGTCGTCACACGCAGAACGAATGTACTGAGTGTCAAATGTACAGCAGCTGATTTCCAAACATAACCGTTGTACTCAATTTCGAGTGTCCAACCACTATACAAAATTTCAAGTGTCCAACCACTATACTCAATTTCAAGTGTCCTCCCACTGTACTATACTTCAATTGTCCAACCACTGTACTCAATTTCATGTGTCCAACCGCTGTACTAAATTTCAAGTGTCCAACCACTGTACTAAATTTCAAGTGTCCAACAACTGTACTCAATTTCAAGTGTCCAACCACTGTACTCAGTTTCATGTATTCTGTCACTCTACTTTTCATCAAGTGTCCTACCATACTTCAAGTGTCCAACCACTGTACTCAGTTTCAAGTGTTCAACAACTGTACTATGCTTCAAGTGTCCAACCACTGTACTCAGTTTCAAGTGTTCAACCACTGTACTCATTTTCAAGTGTTCAACCACTGTACTCAGTTTCAAGTGTTCAACCAATGTACTAAACTTCAAGTGTTCAACCACTGTACTCAGTTTTAAGTGTTCAACCAATGTACTAAACTTCAATTGTCCAACCACTGTACTCAGTTTTAAGTGTTCAACCACTGTACTCAGTTTCAGGTGTCAAACCACAGCACTCAATATCAAATGCACAACCACAGTACTCGATGCTTTCAAGAGCAGAACCCCTGTACGCAATGTCAGATATGTAACCATTCTACCAAATGTCAAATGAAGGACCACTGTATTCAATGTCAGATATGTAACCATTCTACCAAATGTCAAATGAAGGACCACCGTATTCAATGTCAGATATGTAACCAGTCTACTAAATGTCAAATGAAGGACCACCGTATTCAATGTCAGATATGTAACCATTCTACCAAATGTCAAATGAAGAACCACTGTATTTAATGTCAGTTATGTAACCTTCTCAATAGACCAGCTCCACAAAACCCCCCGGACATCCAGCCAGCAGAAGAAGAGCTACAAATTAACGGTGAAAGACCAACGAAGGAAGAAATAAAGAAAGCCATAAAGCTTCTAAGAGATGGAAAAGCGTCTGGACCCGATGGCATTCCAGCAGAGGCCATCAAAGCAGATATCGACACGGCTTCAGAGATGTTATATAAATTACTTGGTAAAGTCTGGGAAAAGGAAGAGATACCAGCAGAATGGAAGGAAGGATATCTGGTTAAGCTGCCTAAGAAGGGAAATTTACAAGAGTGCACAAATTATAGAGGAATAATGTTACTATCAGTGCCAGGAAAAGTATTAAACAGGATTATCCTTGAGAGATTAAAAGAGTCCATAGACAAGAAACTGAGAGATGAACAAGCAGGTTTTCGACAAAACAGATCATGTACAGACCAGATAGCCACTTTGAGAATAATAGTTGAACAAAGTCTGGAATGGAATTCACCACTATCCATCGGATTTGTGGACTACGAAAAGGCATTTGACAGTGTAGACAGAGAATCACTTTGGAAATTGATGAGGCATTATGGAGTTCCCCTGAAGATCATTAATTTAATAAAGAAAACATATGAAGACATGACATGCAGAGTTATTCACGAAGGACAGCTTACAGAACCGTTTGGGATAAGAACAGGAGTGCGACAGGGATGCCTCTTGTCTCCATTTCTTTTCTTACTAGCAATAGACTGGGTTATGAGATCATCGACAACGCACAACATAAATGGAATCCAGTGGACTCTGACTAAGCAGTTGGATGATCTGGATTTTGCTGATGACTTGGCTCTTCTGTCCCATAACCGTAATTAGATGCAGGACAAATTGAAAACGTTCGATGAGAGGTCACAGCAATTGGGTCTGAAAATGCACAGGGAAAAGACAAAAATAATGAGAATAAATGCAGGTAATGATAACAGGGTTGAACTTGAAGAAACACCAATACAAGATGTAGAATCGTACACATATCTTGGTAGCAATATAGACAAAGTTGGAGGGACAGACAGCGATATCAAAATAAGAATACAAAAGGCAAGAGGAGCTTTCATTGCATTGGGAAATATATGGAGATCAAGAGAAATCGGATCCAACACGAAAATAAGAATCTTCAACTCAAATGTGAAGTCAGTCCTATTGTATGGCTCTGAGACATGGAGAACAACAAAGACAACAACAAAAAAGCTACAGACTTTCATAAATGGGTGCTTGCGTAGAATAGAGGGATTAAATGGTATGACAAGGTTACCAACGTGGAACTGAGGTCAAGAACTAGACAAGTGCCAGTGGAACAAGAGATGAGAAGAAGACGATGGCGATGGATTGGACACACACTGAGACGTGTTGATAGCATTACAAGGCAGTCCTTGTTCTGGAACCCCCAGGGCAAGAGAGGCAGAGGTAGACCAAGAAGCACATGGAGAAGAGAGCTGGAAACAGAGGTGAAAATGATGAGGAAAACGTGGAAAGAACTTGAGATGATGGCACGTGACAGGAGGACTTGGCAGGTGTTTGTTGAAGGCCTATGCTCCTCTGGGAGTGGAGGGTTATGAATGAATGTAACAATTCTACCAAATGTCAAATGAAGGACCACCGTACTCAATATCTGACACAAGACAGATGTATATTCGAAGTAAAGAGCTAGGACCCAGTTTGTTGAGGCCAAACATCAAAGTTAACTCTTGGTCTCACCTCCAGCAGTATTGAAAATCTGGCCATTTTTTTCAGGGAAAGCGCATAACGAAAATAAATATCAACATTAAAGAAGTAATGAAAAAAAAGCAAATTTAAGGGGTACAGTTTTTTGTTGCTGTTATCAAATAAACTGAAAAGCAGAAAATACATTTTCCATTCATTCATTTATTTATTCACCCATTCCTTCATTTACTCATTCATTCACTCATTAATTCATTCACTCACTCATTCACTCACTCATTCAATCTATCACTCATTCTCTCACACATCCATTCATTCATTCATTCATTCATTCATTCATTCATTCATTCATTCTTACATTCATTCTTACAGTCATTCATTCATCCAACCATTCATTCATCTAACCATTCATTCATTCACTCATTAATTCATTCACTCATACAGTCATTCATTCATCCAACCATTCATTCATTCACTCATTCATTCAATCTAGCATTCATTCACTCATTCATTCAATCTATCACTCATTCTCTCACACATCCATTCATTCATTCATTCATTCACTCATTCATTCATTCATTCTTACAGTCATTCATTCATCCAACCATTCATTCATCCAACCATTCATTCATTCACTCATTAATTCATTCATTCATACAGTCATTCATTCATCCAACCATTCATTCATTCACTCATTAATTCATTCATTCATACAGTCATTCATTCATTCATCCACTCACTTATTCATTCATTTAATCAACACCCTTTAGCTCCTCAAGGACCACATGTCTGACATGTTACCAAGTCTTCCTGTCACGTGCCATGTCTTCCTGTCACGTGCCATGTCTTCCTGTCACATGCCATGTCTTCCTGTCACGTGTCATGAGCTTAAGGTCTTTCCACGTCATCCTCATTTCTGTTATTTATGTCTCCAGTTCTCTTCTCCATGTGTTCTCCAGTCTCCCCCATCTCTCTTACTCTGTAATGTATGTGTGTGTGTGTGTGTGTTTTTCTTCAGTGCGTGCCTTATCCTTCGCCAGCGTTTCTTCTGATCCTTCGCTCCACTGGCAATTGTCTGATTCGTGTCATTAGTTGCACATTAGTTGCAATCTTGTCATTCTATGTCAATCTTTCTGTTCTAATGCAAAGAATAAAATTTGGATGGTCTATCATTAAGTATTGAGTAATTCTTCATATCTTTAAGAAATTTATGTTTAGCACAAAGTGATATAAAACGTCAGCTTGGTATGAGAGCGAGAGAGAGAGAGAGAGAGAGAGACAGAGATAGAGAGAGAGCGAGATAGAGTGAGCGACAGAGAGAGGCAGAGAGAGAAACAGATAGACATAGAGAGACAGAAACAGAGTGAGAGAGACCGACAGAGAGAGAAACAGAGAGAGACAGACTGACAGAGACAGAGAGAGAAACAGAGAGAGACGTAGACAGAGAGACAGAGTGAGAAATAGAGACAGACAGAGAGACAGACAGAGAGACATAGACTGACAGAAGGACAGAGAGAGAAACAGAGAGAGACATACAGAGAGACAGATGGACAGACAAAGAGAGGCAGAGAGAGAAACAGAGAGAGACATAGAGACAGACAGAGAGACAGACAGAGTGACAGACAGAGAGAGAAACACAGATAGAGACAGAGACTGACAGAGGGACAGACAGAGACAGAGAGAGAAACAGAGAGAGACATACAGAGAGACAGATAGAGACAGACATAGAGACAGACAGAGACAGAGAGACCGACAGAGAGAGACAGAGAGACCGACAGAGACAGACAGACTGAGAGACCGAGAGAAACAGAGAGAGAGAGAGACAGAGAGATACAGAGAGAGACAGAAAGATCGAGAGACAGAGTGAGAAACAGAGAGACAGTGCAAGACAGAGAGAAACACAGAGAGGCAGTGAGAAACAGAGAGACAGTGCGAGACAGAGAGAAACACAGAGAGACAGTGAGGGACAGAGAGAGAGAGAGAGAGTATGTGTAAAGGTTTTCCACCAGTGGAACTTAAGGACACTGCGACAGGCCGAGCATGAACAGAGCGCATGTACAACAAAGCATACAACTCTTTATTTGCCAGTTAGGACAAGCAATGATGAGCTCGTGACCACGATTAAAGAAGAACACATAGACGTAACTCAGAATTGGTGATCCCAAATTCCAGGTCCAAAGTTTGGTTTGTTCCTGTCCACTTCTCTGGCCAATGAGTGCTTGTGTAGAAAGACCAATATTTTGTCGGGGACAATTTTAAGAAATATTGTTTAGCACACAACGTGAGCCTGAAAATCCAATTTTAACATACTCGAACTGAAGGCTACCACTGATGGGCTTAGAAATTTCTCATAAAAAAAAAGAAAAAAAAAAGAACACCCACCAATGTCGGACATCCTCTATAAGATGACCCTATTAAAATACACCGATCTATACGAGTGGTCATTTTGCTCAGACGGAATTTCACGAGAACATCTCCAGTTGCTACCGTTCATTCGTCATTTCACTTTTACTTAAGTCTATTATATATTTTACTTAGTTCTTGCGTTCTTTATTTTCTGCTTTCGTTCGTAAGTTCCTAATTAGGCCCCTGTGGCCGTAACGTATGCAATTCTCTTTGTTCTAATACAAGGGTTCCCAAACGCTTTTGAGTCCCGATCCCTCCACGGAATCCTTGATCCTTAATCGACCACAGGGAAACAATATATAAACAAAACAAGGAAGTGATTACAGAGGCACAGCAAATTAACAGTACCTTTTTATTAAACTGGTTACATTCATTAATGTGAAGGGTGTGACTGATGGACATTAACAAGGGTATTAATAACTGGTTGGAGATTGGCGAGTTTTTCTCTTGGGTCACTACGCTCTTCCAAGTTCCGTCTGTTCATTTGCTTAGATAAAACTGCATTAGCATGACTACAACCAGCTCAGGCAGTGTTTTCTTATATGATAATCAACTTTCGACCCCCAAAAGTTTAATCGACCCCCCATCAACCCTCTGGGGCTTATTTACCTCTTGGATGTCGGTATCCACCACTTTGAGGACCCCTGTTCTAGTAAGACATTTTTCAAATTTTCATTTACTCCGCCTATTAAAATACAGTGAGTTATACAAAGAGCTGAAAACAACACAGATAAAATTCGAGAAGGAAGCAATTATGCTGGACAGACATTGTCTTAAAAATTTCTGTCTCATATTTAATTTACTCTACAAAATCATTTTCTGCATACCCATATTATCTTGAGTGTATCAAATATTATTTTCCACTTTTTTGGTGAGCTTTGATGCAAATCTAACTGTAAATGAAAAAACAATTGTATACTTTATTATTTCTACGTCCACATTAAATCAACATCTTTCTAATTCATATATTTTCCATTTATATCCGTGTCATTACTTGTCACTGTTATTTGTCATTATGCCCACACTTGGCGAGGCACGAACCGTTCAACCCAATCACGACGTCTATCGATTATTAAAGCTCTTATCCAAATTTAAAGCGACTTGTCTATCGGATCTTATCCGCATCAGAAATAACGATCGGCTAAATTAATAATATTTAGTGCTGTCCTGTGTATTATGCTGGCGGACAGTTTCGCAGTAACGCGCCCTAGGATCACACCACAGGAATACGAAGTCCATCTGACTGTTTTTCCCCCACTGTCCCAATTTCATTTTGTCTCAGAGAACTGGAAAAAAGGTGCAGACTTGTAACCTGGGGGATCGTAAAAGTCAGTCAAAGTATCAGAGAACATTCTTCTTCTTCTTCATCTTCATCTTCTGAAACCCTAGAGATTATGAATTTTCACTCTTTTACCCTTGCAGCAAATATGGATATTGTTTGGGTTTTCTTGCAACCCCAGAGGACTTCCCCAACTCAGCGGGCGCAGCTCATGGATGTCACACCAGACCCACTAATTGGCAGGTGTGCAAATGCCATGAGAAGGATGTCCTCTACCGTGCTATGGGGTATTTTCTCAGAGAACAAGCAAACCTTGATCAGAGTCGAGTGGATTAGTATAAAACAAACCATTTTATAATTCATTAATTCATTCAAGTATAAATTCCTTCCCGGAGCATGGCGTTACGACTACAGTTGTCTTTTTACAGGATGTCTGCGTCAATACCCATGTGCTACTGTGGTCGTGTTTCTGAAGCTTCTGGTTTTATATGATGATGTTGCTAGTGTCACATAACGTCTGGACATGCTCTTTTGTGTGATCTCTCACACCTTCAGCCCTACGGCAGTATCATTTCTTTTTCTTCATTTTTCTCATCAACCGCTTTTATTTAGCATAATTTTTGCCCTTTCATTCATTTGTGCTCTCTATGCTGGATCTAGTAGGGTGAACTCTCTAACACTCTATACTACCCCACGGACGTATCTGCTTTACACGCAGAATTGTTTACGTTCCACCAGGTGAACAGGGGTATTATCGTAATAATACCCAGTCATTATCACCGGTCAGCGGAAATACGGTTATCTCTTTGAGTCGCCGGCCACCTCTGAAAGGAGACGATCCTCGTTTGACAATATGGTCTCGTACGAGGATGAATAGGATACCGTATTGTCCGTCTGAGAAATCAGTCTGGGGGATACGCACGATCACAGACGATAAGGAAATAATAGCTTCCGCTTAGACCATCCCTGTGTGTGATTATCGCAGATAACCTGTCTGGGTAGACATCTTGGCGAAGGCATTAGCCAGGATATTTCACATATTTGAGTGTGAAGTTGCATAATGATGCCGGCGGAAATATTACCGCATGATTTGAAAGAAGTCACGCGTTGGAATATTAAATTTAATATTTTAAAACACGTGGGAGATATTTTGAAATTAGACACCCCAACGCAGTGCCAAAGAGCTTACGATTGGATTAAAGTAAGAAGCCGGAATAAACTATGGATCATATTGGAACATCCGACGGAAGCACCATCTGTGATGTGAACTGAGAACTGCTCATATAATGTGAAATCAGAAGTGCAGAACAGAGAGACTGCAGCGCACGTCATATGAGCGACTCTCAGAGGCCAGTGAGACATCGGACTTAGAGTTCCTATATTATAAGATCGAAGTATTTGGGAAACTTACAACCTCAAAAAGTAAGCCCGCCTTTATAAATACAGAGACTGAAAAACTTAAGGGACCAGGACTTAAAATACGAAGACTGGAAACCTAGGAATTGGATCACCCGTCATAGGAGAAACTTTCCCAGACAAAGTGTTTTGCAGATTCACCCGTCATAAAAGGAATTCAAAATTTCTAGAACAAGTGGTTCGAGAGCATATAATATAACCTACATTGCTCGTGTCCATTCTAACCTGTGCGAGGAGATTGTGTATGCCCAAAACTTTGGGGTAAGTGTAACAATTATTTTACAAATGTAAATTTTACATGTTCTCTTGCTAAGTGGTTATATATATAAGGCTGGCAACCTCAAGAGACGAAACTAGTATATTCACAAACCACTACATCAAGCGCTGGTGATTTCTTCTAGCTAGTCGTGCGGAAAACCGACAGCAGAGGTGACCCCAGACTCCGAATGAAGCAGTGATGACTGTTGATTACATCACATGCGCCTAAAGTGTATAATATTTTGTGAGATAGATGAACTTTGTTAATTGTAACTCAGGCAACTCATTATTCGCACTGTCTAGACACATTTTCCCAGTTAATACTCAGAAGAATATGGTGAATTTTATTCATCTTCTCTGAGCTACACTGTGTAATCGGGAATTTAATTCTTCTGAGAGATTAACATTGGTTGGTGGACAAAGAGAATGCGCCTGTTAATTGGCAGTCCACAAATGTACTTAGCAGAGGCATTTGTTTTCTATTTTGTCTAAAAAATGTTCGTGGTACAAGACTCTTGTGGTTACAAGCTATCAGACGGTTCGAAGTACTGAAGTTACTACTCCATTCGTGTGAGAGAAGTACACTCATCGAATGCAGTTGTCTTGCTGTGGTCTTTTCGATCTATTACTTGTTTCCGCCCACCACTAGTGGGAGTGAGCGATTGGGAATGGCGAAAGAGATGCCTCGTTGAAGAGGGGATCTCCGCTATTTTTGTTCTGTCAGGGATGTGTAGTCCTCTTAATGGATATTTCGTTTATTCGAGATAATACCTCTAGTGTTTCCCACATGTCGGGAGGCGTGATATTTCTGTGTATTTCATGAAAGCAAGGTAAATTGACTCTTTCATTAACTCTATTGATTTTGGGTCGTGAGCGATTTCGATTCATAGCCTGTCTGCGAAAGTCGTCGTCACGAGATGTTTTCCTAGCTCACATGTCGCTGCATTGTACTGCATCGGTTGATGCAGGTACCAAGGACCATTACTTGCTACTTTGTTAAATGAACTAGGTTTGGAAAACCTTTATTATCTAGAGGATATTTTTGAGGACATTATTTATACTTCGGCAGACGTGTCTGTCTTGCTGAAGTCAAACTAAGGAGAGTGAACTGATCTCATACATCTGGTTATCTCCTGGCTGTTATAGAAAAGGATGGAGTTTTCCACCTGACTACATTTACAGCACTATGAAATATAACATGCATCTGACTCATCATTGTAATGCTGTCTACCGTTTATTGCTGTATTGAATGTTGCTGTGATAATGACTGTTTGATGTGCCTACACATTTGCGTAACCATTTTGTCACTGTGGCGTCCACAATAAATAATGAAGAAAAACGTCAACGGCTGTTTCAAGACTCATTGACTTTATACGTCGTGAGTTTACTGACGTCCTATGTGGATTGCCCTGTTATTGTTGCATGAACATTGTTTTGACTGAACACATCTACACACTACACAAAACCAGTCATGCGGATGCCATCCATCATCATATGGCATCACGCATCATTTGGTGGCCATAAGCTGGTTTGATTCTGGTACTAGCAAACACGGGGTCCCTTACCCACTTCATTTTCAACAAGAATTCATCAGCATCCTTCAAGAAATTAACATTCTTCAATACAGTCAACATCTTCAAAATTTTCAAAGTACTCGGCGTTGCCCGGTAAAAGTCAAATTTCAATTTTTTGACGGAAACAAGAATTTGACAGTACCCGGCGTTGTTACATGTTGCCGGATAACTCGGACTGCTGTTATCTTTTACGCAAGTCAAGCAAGTTGCTGCTGTCAAGGTTCCAGTGCTGTCGTTTTTTGAGAAGGTCAAGTGCCGGTTGAAACGGGTTGTTTTCTGAAGAAGGCCAAGTACCGATTTCCATCAACTTACTTTTGGATTAGAAGGTCAAGTGCCGAAACAACCCAACACACAGTATGTCAGAAGCTCTTGTACCATCGTGTTAGCAGTGGAAGCAGTTCAGATGTGCCATCATCGTTGGAGCTTCGCTCTTTAGGACGTTGATTGACATCCGTTTTTCTGCTGTTCTACGATTGGAAGCCTATAAGTTAAGTGGCCTGTTTGTATGTAAACTGTGCCCTTATACTTCTGCTGAGTCTTCTGTGTATCATCTCATTCTATATGTTTTATGTTTATATGTTATTTGTATATTTATATGTTTATATTTCAGCGGGTTCTCGGTTGGGTGGTGTCTCCGTTAGATTATGCCACGTCATAGAGGTCGTCTATTGTGAGCGTTTTCTGTAAGGTTTGCAAATTTCCAATACTGGAATTTGCTAAGCGACTTCTGTTGCTATTTATGTTAGCTGTGATGACATGTTTTAATATTGTTTTCGTTATTATTTCGCATTCTTTAGTTTTGTTTTGATTTGTTTGTGTTTGTTAGCCTACTCTTGTCTATAATTTAGTTTCATACAACATTTTTGTTTATACACTGTGGTGTCATGTATTTTGTTTAATTCTATCGCAGATATCGTCACATTTTTTGTGATATTTCATTAATTTCTGCTTTATTTTTAGTTGATTTCTGCGAAAGTTTTTGTATTGTTGCTGATCTTTGTTATTGTTTACATTGTTATTGTTTACATTGTTTGTATTGTTTACATTTTCAATGTTTACATTCTGCATGTGTTTACATAGTCATTCTTTACAGTTATAGTAATTAGTTAATGGGCTATGCTAATGCACTGTTACTACTACACTGATGATAAATGAATGATGAATAGTGTCGTGCACTATTGAATGAGAAGTGCACTTATGATCAAGAATTGAGTGCTGATATTTCATATACAAGTTCTTTGATTGGAGACTTGTTTCCCACAGAGACTGGGATAATATAAGGTGATGTGAATATACAAGTGCTTAATTAAGACTTGTTACACTTAGGTTTGAAATAAATTAGTTAATTATTTCAGGTTTTGGACTCATATGTTAGACAACATGTCTACATTTGAGCACTTTATTGAGCAGGGTAAATTGCTTGGGAAGACTGGTGATAAGTTAGAAGAATTTGCAACTGCTCGATATGATAAAGCAATGGAAGCTGAACAAAAGAAACTGCAGATGCAGGTGGATGAAAAAAGATTCCAAATGGAAATGGAAAAACAAAAAAGGGAATCAGAAGCTGAGGAGAGAAAACTCCAGCTACAGCTAGAAGCTGAAAGACTTCAAAAAGAGGCTGAGAATAAAAGACTTGAAAAAGAGGCTGAAAATAAAAGACTTGAAAAAGAAGCTGAAAATGAAAGACTTCAAAAAGAGGCTCAGGCTGAGGAAAGAAGATTACAGAGAGAGTCTGATGAGAGGAAAGAGAAAGCAAAAATGGAACATGAAGAAAAGGTCTTAGCTTTAGAGTTGGAAAAATTGAAATTGACAAGCATGAGTAATGGTAATGATGCAAACAAGGGTTCATCTTCTGGTAAGGCTAATAATGATACTTTTAAGATTAAGTTACCAACATTTAGTCCTTCCAGCGATGACATAATGTTCTATCTGGACAGATTTGAACAAGCATGTACAGCTCATAACATAGACAAAGCAAAATATGTTTATCAGTTATCAGGGATACTGACAGGTAAAGCTCTAAGTATATTAAATATGGTGGATGAACCTGACAAGAACAATTATGAGGTTGTCAGGGCCGCTTTGTTAAAGAAATATCAGCTTAACGAAGACGGCTATCGTCTACAATTTAAAAACATGTTACCTGAAAATGGAGTTGAATTCTCCGAGTTTATTGCAAGAATACGCATTACTTTCTCACGATGGGTTGAACTATCTAAGACGGAAAAAACTTATGAAGGACTTATGGACTTAATACTTAGAGACAAAGTCATGTCGTCTGTCAATGAGTCTTTCCTTGCTTTCCTTCATGAACGTAAACCTAAAACAATAAGAGAAATGGAAGATTTCTGTTGCCAATACGTAACTGCGCACCCACACATAACCATGGGTAACTCTAAGGTGAAAGAAGGTTTACCAGTTGCTTCGGCAGCTCCGTATGGTCAAAACTTTGCTCGTAGATCCCAACAAAATTTTGATAGAAAGGGCAGCGGTAATTTCTGTCAAAATCATGGAAACCAATTTCATGGTGATTCTTCTTCGAAGAATTGGAGACAACCTGATAGTACTCGTTACTATCACCCTAATAATTATAAGCATTTCAAAAGAGGATATGGTAATAGAGGTTATTCCTGCCGAAGACCTCAAAACCAAACAAATAGATGTTCGCATCAATGTGAACATGATAGTAATCGTGGAAACTGGAATTCGAACCAGTATAACAATTACAATAGAGACAATAATAACTGCAGAGATAATAATAACTCTGATAACTTCAGAGGTAATAATAGTCGGGGTAGATCTCAACACAAAAAAAAGAGATATCAGCAGGCTAATGCTGTACAACAGGAAACTGAGGCAGCCTGTAATCATGTTGTTGATAGTAAAAACGTTGACGCTGTCACTAGTTCTGCTTTTGACTTTGAGAGAGCAAACAAATGCCCCAATGCAGTACTTTATTCGAACCGGGTACCATAACTACTTTGAGTTGTGGTCACCCACTTCCCGCTCTTCCTGCTGCTGTTGCGCATGACGGGAGGGGTTCTTTAATTCTACATAAGGGTCTTGTTAATGATACTCCGGTCTCACTACTTTTCGATTCCGGATGCACCACTATTGGTGTTAGACAATCGCTTGTAGATCCATCTTGTGCTACAGGAAGGGTTATTAAATGTGTCACATTTGGCGGCACTCTAGAAAAATATCCTACTGCTGTAATTCGCATTGCCACTCCTTTCTTTACTGGAGATGTGCATGCTTGTCTCTTACCTAATCCTATTGCGGACCTTATTATTGGTCGTATTCACGGAGTTAGGGAGACTACCCCACAGCAGATTGCTGCTTGGGAAGATAATAACATGCAAGCTACAAATGCAGTAGTTACAAGAGCACAAGCTCTACAAACACCCGAAACTTCACTGAATAGTGATAA
Organism: Oreohelix idahoensis; assembly: GCA_024509875.1. Lineage (NCBI taxonomy): Eukaryota > Metazoa > Mollusca > Gastropoda > Stylommatophora > Oreohelicidae > Oreohelix > Oreohelix idahoensis. Next base: position 703,509 of record JAMPIV010022535.1, read on the forward strand.
TGAAGTTGATAGCCAAGATAGTCACTTAGTAATCACTCGTGACTCTTTCATAAAATTGCAAGAAGAAGATTCTTCTTTAAAAAAATTCTTCGTTCTTGCGAAGAAAGGTGATCCGAATCAGGATACAAATAGAAAATCTTGGATTGCAATGAGAAACGGCGTACTTGTACGTATGGTACAAGATTCGGCTACGTCGGCACATTCGCAAATTCTTGTTCCCAAGAGCATGAGAGTCCAAATATTGCAACATGCTCATGACTCGCAATGTGCTGGACATATGGGTTTTGCCCGTACGAAGTCGAGAGTCCTTGCGGCTTTCTTTTGGCCTTTTGTCAATAAGGACATTCGTATTTACTGCCGATCATGCAAGGTATGTCAGGAGGTCAAATCTAGAGGACCACGACATGCTGCGCCTATCCAGGCTGCTGACATTCCTATTCGGCCGTTTCAGAAAATGGCCATAGATATTATTGGCCCTTTTAAGGTCAAGTCGGCCAGAGGACATCAGTTTATCCTTACATGTGTCGATATGTGCACACGTTGGCCAGAGGCTATTCCTCTTAAGAGCATATCTACTACAGATATCGCAGATGCTCTTTGGTTGATATTTTCTCGCTTGGGGTTCCCCAGAGAAATATTGTCAGACCATGGCACTCAACTCATATCTGACACTATGTCACAGGTAATGTCTACCTTACATATTGAACGATCTCTCAGTAGTATCTACCATCCTATGTCTAATGGGTTAGTTGAGCGTCTGAATAGAACGCTCAAGACTTTGCTTGGTAAGATAACTGAAGATCATCCTCAAGATTGGGACAGGGTTTTACCCGCGGCTCTCTTTGCCTATAGAGAAGTCCCTAATGAACACACAGGATTTTCTCCCTTCGAACTTGACTTTGGCGCGCGTCCACGCGGCCCTATGTCTTTATTACACGATCTCATCACTGCCGATGATATTAGCGATGAAACTCAATCCTCATATGAGTATGTCATTGCTCTTAGACAAAAGATCATTGAGGCATGTAAGCTAGCAACTGCTTCATCAGAAATTGCTAAAGAGAAGGCAAGGCAGTTTGCTAACAAGAATAGATGTCTACGACAACTTTGTCCAGGTGACAAAGCATTCGTCCTACTCCCCAGTAGGGAAAATAGACTTCTTATTGCATGGAAAGGTCCGTATGCAATAGTCTCTCGGATTTCCGATGTTGACTATGTGGTCGATATTGATGGAAAGCATAAAACTTTCCACATAAACATGCTTTCGGAATTTCACGAACGTCCGGACTATTTGCTGCCTATTTTCCAGGCAACGGATGATGCTCCTGCACCTCACGGTCATTATTCATCCCTGTCTGTCATTCAGGATGAGGAAGCTACCTTCTCTGATGTCAACCTTCCCCTTCCAGTGGTTCCATAACATTCCACGGAATCTTGGAAAAACGTTTCTGTTTCTCCTAATCTTTCTGGTGACGAACATCGACAAGTCTCGTCGATGTTACAAACATTTCAGGATGTTCTCACTGACATTCCTGGACACACAGATGTCATAGAACATGACATAATTCTTACCGACAATAATCCAATTAGGGTTAGGCCGTATCCTATTCCTATACACTTTCAGTCGCAAGTGGAAAAGGAATTGGATGAAATGATTCAATTAAATATAATTGAACCATCGACTTCACCATATTCTTCTTCCATGGTTATTGTCCGGAAGAAGGATAAGAACATACGAATTTGCGTTGATTATCGCAAATTGAATCAGGTCACAAAGTTCGACGCTGAACCGATGCCTTTGTTAGAAGATCTACTGATTAGACTTTCTAATTCTAGATTCTTCACTAAACTTGACTTGTCTAAAGGTTATTGGCAAGTGCCTTTAGCAGAGCATGCCAAACCTCTTACTGCTTTTTCTACACCTAGGGGTCTATTTCAATGGAATGTTATGCCTTTTGGTCTCATGAACGCCCATGCCACTTTCGTTCGCATGATGCGTCGAATTCTGTCACATCGTTCGGATGTCATCGCATACTTAGATGACATCTGTCTCTTCAGTGATACCTGGGAAGATCACTATTTAGGGTTATATGACTTACTGTCCACTCTACGTGAGAATAATTTGACAGCAAAACCTTCTAAAGCTTTTGTTGGTTTTGGTGAAATCTCTTTCCTGGGTCATCGTGTTGGTCATGGTCTCTTGAAGACAGAAGACCACAATACTTCCAAAATACTGAACATCTCTGTTCCTAAAACGAAGAAACAAGTTAGGAGTCTCTTAGGTTTAATTCAATTTTATGGGAGATTTATTCCAAATTTATCTTCGATCATGGCACCTCTATCAACATTGTTGAAGAAAGGTTCGCCTAATCTGGTCCGTTGGTCTGAAGAATGCCAATCTTCACTAGACCAAATCAAGAATATATTTTCTTCTCCTCCCATCTTAAGATTACCTACTCTTGATAGGACTTTTGTTCTTCGGAGTGATGCTTCATCCACTGGGATTGGAGCAGCACTGATGCAAGAATATGCAAATACTCTGCATCCTGTTATGTACATTTCTAGAAAACTAAATGCGGCAGAGAGGAACTACTCGGTTTTAGACCGTGAGTTGTTAGCGATGGTTTGGTCAATTCTAAAGCTACAAAGATTCCTCCTGGGCGCACATTTCATTCTAGAGACTGATCAGAAAGCTCTTACAGCTATTCAGACTAAGAATTTGAAGAGTTCGAGATCCACTCGATATGCTATAGCTCTTCAACCTTTTCACTTCACGGTACGAGCTATCCGTGGTGCGGATAATGTGATGGCTGACATTTTGTCTAGATGCCCACATGACTCCAATTAATACTTCTGTCCTATATTCCTATATATTACAGAGTCATAACACACCTATATTTCTACAATAGATTAGCACATCTGTACTTACTTTATATGTACACACTATCGTGCTTTGTTGTCATCTTCTTCTGTTCGTTTTTTAAAATGATAGAGGAGGACTGAGTAGTTAATATAAGGGCCGTTAGTTTACTAAACAGCCACAATTATTAATAATGTATTGTACCTTATGAAGCATATTAGTTATTAATTAGCATTATATTGCTTGTACTTTCTCAGAATGTCATTGTTGAGCTGAGGACTTACCTTACGAGTTCTAGATTGTGTACTTACCCTCGGAATACCAGAGCATATGTCCTGGATCGTCATGTAGTTTAACTTTACTATGTACTTATGTCATTACATGTCAAAGAATGTACTATCTAAATTTTCCTATCAGATTTGTACATCCATTTTTAAAGACAATATTAGAGTATGCTGTTTAATGATGATTATAGTAACTTGCATACGTATATTGTGTTTACATGCTAACGTGATGTGTGTTGGTGACACCTCCCCGATGTGAATATTTTTTGAGACATATTTATTTTTCTGTTGAGGTATATCCTCACCAGACACTCTATAATTAGCCTATTGTTTGGCAATTTAGTTAATTATCAGCGCATAATTCGTGCGTTTTGAGCCGCTTATCGCTTGCTCTTTGATATTGGAAAAAAAAAAATATGTTCCACATTTTTTTTTTTTTATCGGGAGGAGGTGGTGATATGTTGCGTGATAAATTCTCGCAACATCGTTTTATTTCAATATCTGTTTTATAACGCAAGGGCAACAACTGCTTGGAATTTATAGTCACTTTTCTCGGTAAGCATTTGTCTTCTCGCGTTGGTATCGAATGCAGTTAAGTTTGAGCTGTGGTCGTTTTTGCGCTGGACTGCGCATGACTTGTCTTGCTTCTTTGTCGATCGGTTTCCGCCCACCACTAGTGGGAGTGAGCGATTTGGAATGGCGAAAGAGATGCCTCGTTGAAGAGGGGATCTCCGCTATTTTTGTTCTGTCAGGGATGTGTAGTCCTCTTAATGGATATTTCGTTTATTCGAGATAATACCTCTAGTGTTTCCCACATGTCGGGAGGCGTGATATTTCTGTGTATTTCATGAAAGCAAGGTAAATTGACTCTTTCATTAACTCTATTGATTTTGGGTCGTGAGCGATTTCGATTCATAGCCTGTCTGCGAAAGTCGTCGTCACGAGATGTTTTCCTAGCTCACATGTCGCTGCATTGTACTGCATCGGTTGATGCAGGTACCAAGGACCATTACTTGCTACTTTGTTAAATGAACTAGGTTTGGAAAACCTTTATTATCTAGAGGATATTTTTGAGGACATTATTTATACTTCGGCAGACGTGTCTGTCTTGCTGAAGTCAAACTAAGGAGAGTGAACTGATCTCATACATCTGGTTATCTCCTGGCTGTTATAGAAAAGGATGGAGTTTTCCACCTGACTACATTTACAGCACTATGAAATATAACATGCATCTGACTCATCATTGTAATGCTGTCTACCGTTTATTGCTGTATTGAATGTTGCTGTGATAATGACTGTTTGATGTGCCTACACATTTGCGTAACCATTTTGTCACTGTGGCGTCCACAATAAATAATGAAGAAAAACGTCAACGGCTGTTTCAAGACTCATTGACTTTATACGTCGTGAGTTTACTGACGTCCTATGTGGATTGCCCTGTTATTGTTGCATGAACATTGTTTTGACTGAACACATCTACACACTACACAAAACCAGACATGCGGATGCCATCCATCATCATATGGCATCACGCATCAATCACCAAGAAGTGACGAAAACCACGGCGACAGGACTCACTTAGAGTTAAGTTTTCTTGTAAAAAAGGCGAAAGCAACGGACTTTGATAAATCCTCACCTTCGTCTCCGTGACGAAAACTTGTATTTACAGAAAAATTCATCATTCCCTCTGTTAACTTGCTGTGTTTGGGGGGTGATATGTTGGTGCTGTTGACTGGCACTACTGACAATGATGTTGTCAGAAAAGGTCGGGCTTAGTGTTAGTAACCGACAGTTTTTATAATTAAGCGAATGTCTAGGGTCCGTAAAATTTGTTGAACATGACGGTACCAGCAGAACAGTAATGCCAGGGTCATAGGATAGACCAACTGGGAAATCAAGCAGGCCGGACTCATTGTCGAAAATATATCATTGACGAGGAACTTTATTGTACGAAGACGACAGTAACATCACGGGTAGATACAGCACATCATCATCAATTAGTTTTCATGCAGCAATAAATACGAAGTTAAGATATGGCATCAATCTCGAACTTGACCGGACTCACTAACCGCCGTCATCTCAAGGATGGCGGAAGCTCCACGGTGCCGAGTTCTTATATTCTTAGTTTTCATTACGAAGATTTGAATAATACGAAGGGTGTCTTCCATGAAGATACAATGCGTTACGATCCAGACAAAGCTCAGCAAGAATCTGGACACACTAGCGGCACGCCATGACAAGACGTGCCGAAGCTCTACCAAATCTTGCCAAGGATAAATAGAGTATCAATCATAATACATGAATGAGCCAGTTTTGGCTAATGCAAATGCCCCCACACAGGGAGATACTATATAATTCATTGAGTCTTCCCACGACTTAGGGGCTAAGACTTATATCAATCTTCGTCGAAGATGTCTGCCCTTAACGAAGGACTCTGGATCTGCTCCAACATCATTGCTGTTTGGCAACAAATCGATCGCACCAAGTTGCGCTATTTTTTTCAAATATAGTGCACGAAGCACGCAAATAATTAAACATATTATTACTTTAGATGCGCTCACATGTGTGTCTACAAAAGACTAGACCCGCATGTGAGGATCTCAAACCCTTAACTCCCACGCCAAAAAGGACTTAACACCCTCCTTATTTTAACTGTTAAAGACTAATTCATTATTACATTTGTTACATGTTCTTTTAAAACTAAATAAACGTAGTTGATTCAGTTATTACATGTATGAAAGCAAACGTATGAGCCAGAATATTTCATATATATACTCATGGAACAAAGTAAGTGTGCAACACTCTATAGGGCCCTGTACGTGATTTCATGGACGAAATGAAATAAAAGTTGGCACACAATGTGGTTGAATATTGAATAAAAGACCAAGTGATCACTTTGATTTTAGTGAAAGTGTCATGAAAGAAAGATAAAAACTAAAGTCAGTGTGGCATCCCCACGAAAAAATGAAATCTTGCCTCTCTGAGCCTATTCCGCACTGTTCTGCACGACATGGGTCTTAAACCTGGAATGTTCCTGGCAGTCCATGTTGCCTGAATAAACCTGTTACGCAAGTGCATAAGGCGTATGTAACGGTCTTGTGCAGGGGTGGTAACTCGTGGTCGGCCACTTCTATGGCGATCAGCAGTGGATCCAGTTTGGTGGAAACGAGCTTGAATGCGTGATATTTTGTTCCTGTGAACATTGAAATGTTGTGATACAGCTAATATAGTCGCTCCAGCAGCTAACGTCCCTATAGCTATTGCTCGCTGTTGTTGGTTCAATCTTGGCATTGTCAAAAAAGATGTTTCTGTTGGACTCTTGGTACTCTCTATTTCAACGATTACGTTTTCACATGCTTGTGATTAGAACTACACACTTACCTTCCTTTTATCTGTGATAAATTCTCCTCTACGGCACTTTTCACGTGATTTATCTTGCACCGTGATTATCTCCCCATGAATAGTGCGATCCAATTGTAATTGCACGGGTAAGTGAACAACACTCACACAGAAATGTGTGCCAACTTGCATTTGAGTTCACCCAAGAACACACGCACAGTGCCCTGTTGAGTGCTGCACACTTACTTTTTTCCATGAGTATATATACATCTAGACATATATTTACCTCTAAACAGAGCTATACCATTATAAGAGGAAATTCGCTGAATTAACTCAGCTGGGGGCTTGAACGGGCTAAAAACTAGTGCTTAAATCCTTCACAAAAGTCGACGGACAGATATAAATTAACAAATGTTCATCGCTAAGCAGCACTGTTCTTGACTTCTGAATTATCTTCTGAAGGTAAAAGCGTCATCAACCTTCTATCTACATCTCTGCCAAGAGTAATCTTGTGCGAAGCTAGCCACCTTCGACGACCCATTTTAGATACTCTTTGAGTTTTGGCCACTGTTGGACCACTACTGCAAAGCAGGGGAGGCAATCCGTGACAGCTAGCTCCACACACAACCTCGTGTTAGTCGCTCCGTACTATGTGCCTGCGGGGGAGTAATCCTGTTCTTTCTTTGCCTTCTTAGAGACCCCCCAACTACACAACTCTGTGGAGCAAACGCCTTCAAAAAGTCGATGCCTAGCAGGCGAACTGTGAGTAAAGGTAGTCTCATAGCAGATATTGCCGTAGGGGAGGGAAGTGTTAGAGACTTCACCATGCTAGGTCTAGCTGCCAGGCTTGGAGTGACCAGTTGCCTTCTTCGCTGCCTTATCCTGCCCTAACTCAAGAGCAGAATCAAGTGCCCATTTACAGTCGGGTAGACTGGAGCGTGACGCTACCGTGTTTCGAACCTGGTGCCTTTGCCGAGAGGGGCTAGCGCTCTACCGATCAGCCAGCCAGTAAATTAACAGGAGGTATCCTGAACAGGGACAACAATTTTATTTTACAAAAGAATGACACACTTCCCATGGACAGACAGACTAGCACACGTACGTTAAGAAGAAATCAGTGCTCTAGTGGTAGAGTGGTTAAGCGCTTACTTCTCGTGGCAAAGGAACCAGGTTCGGAAACAGGTCGTGTCACGCTCCAGTCTACCCAGCCGTAAATATGGATACCTGACTCTGCCTCTTGGGTTAGGGAAGGCAAAGGCAGAGTGGTCACCCCACCTCGCATAGCTGAGACCTAGCAAAGGTGCGAACTTCACTTCTCTACGGCAGTATTTACTATGGGAATCTTTAATAACATTATTATAAATACCAGAAGGAAGAACCCACGTTATTAGGAGTAACTGTATGCAGGTTCACGGCATAAGCCCGAGATAAAATAAAAAGAAATAATCATCAGTCAGTTTTTGCTAGAAAAATTGTATCATTGGCTCAAAAATTTCTCATGATACCATTTTCAGTGTTTGCTACACAGACGTATCCAAAACTTTCCTAAAAAAAAAAACGTCAAATAACGAACTTTCGCCACTCTTCAGTCCACGCCAAACAGGCAAATGAAGTCCAGACGACCATATCGAATCAGCGAGTGACAATCTTCCAACACATTGACCTGCTTATGAAGTATTGCTAGAACTGCCCAAGCGTTGACGTGGTCATCCATCTATCATGGCCAGTCTTCCATTTACTAAACAGTTGTAGCCGAATAGTTTTTCCGGCCATTAGCTGGCCCTATGTAATATTCATGAGATGGGGAGCGGTGGCTGGATGGCTGAAGTTGAGAGCAGAATAAGACAAGAGGTATGTATGAATATCTATGTGAGTGGAATAAAGAAGTAACGAGATACAGGAGATAGACAGACAGGCATGCAGGCTGGCAGTCAAACAGACGAGAGATAGGCAGGCAGGCAGACAAGCAAGCAGGCACAGTTACATACAGACAATCAGGCATGCAGGCTGGCAGTCAAACAGACAAATAGGCAGGCAGGCAGACAAGCAAGCAGGCAAAGTTACATACAGACAAACAGGCATGCAGGCTGGCAGTCAAACAGACAAATAGGCAGGCAGGCAGACAAGCAAGCAGGCAAAGTTACATACAGACAGACAGGCATGCTGGCAGGCAGTCAAACAGACAGATAGGCAGGCAGGCAGACAAGCAAGCAGGCACAGTTACATACAGACAGACAAACGGGCAGGAGGACGGATGGACGGACAGATAGATAGATAGATAGATAGATAGATAGATAGATAGATAGATAGATAGATAGATAGATAGATAGATAGATAGATAGATAGATAGATAGATAGATAGATAGCAAAAAGAAATTTCAAGAAGCAAATGATGACTATGCCTCGTGTTTATCCCGGGAGGTGAGGGGTTATCTCTGACGAGGCAAAGACTTACTGCTCCCTCATGCATGTCGTAAGAGACGACTGATGTGATGTTGTGTATGGGAGATGGCAGCCTCATCATGTACAACAAACTGCTGCAGACATCATGATACAATAACAGACTTCCTGCTACAGACATCATGATGCAATAACAGATTTCCTGCTACAGACATCATGATGCAATAATAGACTTCCTGCTACAGACATCATGATGCAATAATAGACTTCCTGCTACAGACATCATGTTGCAATAACAGACTTCCTGCTACAGACATCATGATGCAATAACAAACTTCCTGCTACAGACATCATGATGCAATAACAGACTTCCTGCTACAGACATCATTATGCAATAACAGACTTCCTGCTACAGACAGCATGATGCAATAACAGACTTCCTGCTACAGACATCATGATGCAATAACAGAATTCCTGCTACAGACATCATGATGCAATAACAAACTTCCTGCTACAGACATCATGATGCAATAACAAACTTCCTGCTACAGACATCATGATGCATTAACAGACTTCCTGCAAGGGAAAAAGCTGCAGGAATAGCTTAGTGCTAAATAAAGAGTGAAAAAAGGAAAAGAAAAAAAAAAAACAAGAATTTGTGGATATACTAAGCAGGTAATTGGATATACTAAGTAGGTAATTGGATATACTAAGTAGGTAATTGGATATACTAAGTAGGTAATTGGATATACTAAGTAGGTAATTGGATATACTAAGCAGGTAACTAGATATACTAAGCAGGTAATTGGATATACTAAGTAGGTAATTGGATATACTAAGTAGGTAATTGGATATACTAAGCAGGCAATTGGATATACTAAGTAGGTAATTGGATATATTAAGTAGGTAATTGGATATACTAAGCACGCAATTGGATACACTAAGCAGGTAATAGGATATTCTAAGCAGGTAATTGGATATTCTAAGCAAGTAATTGAAAATACCAAGCATGACATTGGATATACCATTCAAGAGATCGGATATACTAAACAAGATATTGGATATACCAAACGAGAGATTGGATATACTAAGCAACAGATTGAATATGTTAAGCAAGAGATTGGATATACCAAGCCAGAGATTGGATATACCAAGCACGAGACAGCTACAGAGAGACAAATGAATACGCAGAGAACAAGTGTAATGAAATGCGACACATTCAGGTGGACGTATAACATCGGTCATTTCCTAGATTGGATTGCTGAAGGTTTAATAATGTGACCGGGCTTGGTCACGGCATCAATATGATGTTAGTGTAACCGGGTCTGTTAGCCAGTCAATGGTGTTATGCGCAGGTAAATATTTTGACGAGAGCTAACTCTTTGTACGTTCTGGTTCAAGTGGTTACAGGCCTTTCCGCCTGAGATGGAAATTCTTGACCTTAGTTTATTCTTCTTCCCAAAGTTCGTTCTTACCCTTTTAGGTTTAGTGAAAAGCAATACCTCGTATAATGGTTTGTCAAAGTAATCCACTGTAACGTTCCAAAGAAAACTCAGCAATGTAGAAAAATAAAATATAGTTTATTAACGTCATTAGAACAGCAATGTCATTGACACAATGGTGAAGTACTTGTTTCTTGCTTACACAAAGTAGTGAGTATCCAAAATGAAAGTGTATATCCACAGGAAGAATATATCCAATAGAATAAAATACAAACTTGTCTACTTAAACACTAACTTGTCTACTTAAAAATACTTGTCTAGCTTGAAAACTTGTCAAGTTAAAAACTTGTCTTGATAATCTCAAAGACGAAGTTCACCTAACACTATCTGTAAAATCCTCTCGCCTAATGAATCCTAAAAATCTGTAAAAGCCTTGTCTATCGCCCACGTCTCTCCTTTTTATACTATTTCTTCTTTTTCCCCGCCAATTTTCACACGATGCTTTCTTTTTTTCACACGGTACAATTATCTACATTTGCACACGCTTTCTCAGCTTTTCGACTTTTTCCACACGTCTCTCTCTCTAACAACGGAAAAAACCCAGATTAGCAACTCTCACTTTCACAAAATGTTCCATTCAAAAACATGCATTTACTATTGTTTCTTTCTGGGACAGCTTTACAATGCTTCTCTCAAAGCCGTGAACTTTTCATGATACTGTGTTTTGTGCACAAATGTCTTAATTGATTTTAACGTTGTTATTCTCATTGTATGGGGTTTTTAACACGTATTAATGGTAGTGTATGTCAAGCGGTCACAATAATTCATTACTCTCCTACGCTGTCAAAGCACTGAACAAAAACATAATAAAATAAATGTTAGACAACGTCAAGTTACTCGAGTGGGTGAGTTTTGTGAAACTACAGAACTGTAGATCGCAAATATCGAACATGATGAAGCCATGTTTCTGACGGTTGGATCACTTGTGTTCTAGCAATGACTAACTTCCCAACACAAATTGTGGAATAGTCGTAGACATCATTATGAACCATTAACGACACGCATGGGCAGAAAGGCGTAGAATGGATTCGACTGTTCAGGTGTTTGTAACTTCCGGTGTACTGAGCGATACAATTCGCTCCAATGTTTGGTTTTAAAACAAGCATTCTTCACATGTATGCTCACCTCCTTTGAGAGTGAACTCAATGCTCACACCTCCCGCCACCTCCCAATTAATCAGTGTATCAATCAAGACATATTTCAGATTTTGTTTCTAACCAGTTTCTCATATACAAAGGTCAACGAAAGGTGGCGCTGTGAGGCGTTTCATTTTATACAAAAATACAAAGGAAAAGATATAGTGTGATTCTAAACTTTCGAATTTAATCCAATGGGAAATCAAATGCAATACATTTTCTGAGGTACCTCACAACTCCGCTGTGGAGATGTACCACACAGATAAAGAGCTCCTGCTGTAAAGCATCTATATGTTGCTTCATTTTCTATTGTTATTTTCGATTATTATTTTCTATACACCTAATTGTCTTGTCTTGTTTTCCTCTATTATTTAGCTTTAATACTCTGTTCAACATTTTGGTTACTTTTGGGGTATATTGGTTGACAAATTTCCTGTTCGTGCTAGCTTATTGTTGGCCCTGAAAAGGTCCGCTAAGAGACTGTCTGGATTTCTCTCGTCGTGTGTCTTTTCTTACTATGGTGCCATGTTCAACACTGTATTTCTCATCCTACCTCGCTAGTTCGCTAGTAGCCCTGAGAAGGGCTAGTCCTAAACAGGACTGCTAGGTGAGCTGTGGAGCTTTGTCTGTTTTTGGCCGCCTCGTTTCTGTTGTTTGTGTCGTCTTTTTCGGCTGTATCTGGTTTACGACTGTCTCTCAAGATATTTCCTTCACATTTATAGCTAGCCTTGGCGTTGTCTTGCCTGTGTGCCCTCAACCTTCCCGTCTATCCTAACAGTGGATAGATATCTTCTTACAACTTGCTTAGTCGTTCCTCTTCTACCTCGGGATGTAGAGCTTAGCCAGAGCGAACGCCTTGCTACTCTATCGGCTGTCTTCCTTCTGCCCTGGTTCCAGTCCACTTCTTGGTCCTTCAGAGACTGTCTGATTTTGTGCTCCCAGCGAACTCAAGGTCGTTCTGGAGATCTCAATTCCTGGCTCTTAGTTTCCCATGTGTGTCGTAGTAGTCGGTCTTCTGCTATTCTGCAGACGTGACGAAACCATCGTGGTTGGGACTGTTTCACTCGGGTCTGCAGGAGCTCGGTTTCGAAGCTTAGATTTATCGCCTTGTTGCGAACTCGGTCCCTTCTTGAAACTTCATGTATGCCTCTATTTCATTTCTCCATATTGGCGTGTGTGTGTTGTTGTTGTTGTTTTTTTTTTGGGGGGGTGGTAATGGTACTCCCTCTACCACTCTTACATTAGAAACTAAAGAACAAAGACTGCCATGTAATGCTATCAACAGACTTTCCGTATCTTTATCACTTTTATGTATTATGCCTCCATTTCCTTTCTCCATGTGTGAGTGTGTGTCTGTTGTTGGGGGGGGGGGGGGGGGTGGGGGGGGTGTGGGGGTGGGGGGGGAGGGGGGGGGGGGGGGGAAGGTACTTCCCCTACCTCTCTTACTTTGTAGACTCAAGAATAAGAACTGCCCTGTAATACTATCAACAGTCTTTCCATGTCTTTATTCGTGTATGTCTCCGTTTCCTATCTCCATGTGTGCGTGTGTGTGTGGTTGTTTTTGTGGGGATATTTTTTTTTTTTTGGGGGGGGGGGGGGGGTGCTACCTCTGCCTATCTTACTTTGGAGACTCGTGTGAGATGAGATGGTAAAGAAAAAGCCATTAGTGCTACAAGGAGAGAAAAAATAAGAGAAATAATGACGTCAGAAAAGTTGCAGGAACTACGTTCTGCATCAAGTGTACAGATAGACAGAAAATTAAGTTGTTTGTCCATCTCAAGAGAATGAAGCCCGATAAATTACCACTACGCGCCTACAACACTAGAAAATCTGGTTTCAAGGCCCAGGGAAGACCACGAGGCAGATGGATAGACAAAATCACAGAATCCTACAACAACACGGACTCACAGCAGCAACTGAGAACCACCTGCTGGCCCAAGAACGCAAACTTGAGCTTCCTACCACGCTTCAAGGCAACAGTGGACCGTTAAGTGAAAAGTAAGTTATAACAATAGAAAATAATTTTCAAGAAACAGATCACTATAAGGATTGTCCTCTTCTTTCAATTTACAATGTTCGAGGGCTATAGATTACGAAGCTGCTTCCCTAGTTCCAAAGCTGCCGTTAACAACACGAGACAGACATATAATAACATTTAAACAACTAATTCACAAACTCAAACTGAGAATCATCAAAAACTCTCTCTCTCTCTCTCTCTCTCTCTCTCTCTCTCTCTCTCTCTCTCTCTCTCTCTCTCTCTCTCTCTATCTATCTATATATATATATATATATATATATATATATATATATATATATATATATATATATATATAAATATATATATATATATATATATATATATATATATATATATATATATATATATACATGTTCTTCAGTACTGTATGGTGTAGAAGCATGGGCAATGAACAAGCAATTTGAAGGAAGAATTTGATATTTGGATATATAGAAGAATGGGGTATTCTCATGGAAAAAGAAGAAAACAAATAAAGAGGTCCTAGAAAGGACTGAAAAGAGGGTTCATGAAGGAGATCACAATTAGACAGCTTAAATATTTTGGCCATGTAAAAAGACATAACACCGGACACTGAAGACCATAATATATAAGGCAGAGATGAAGGAAAACGCGCAAGAGGAAGACAGCGCTATAAGTGGACAAATAACATCAAGAGATGGGCAGGAAAGTCTTATCAGAGTGAACCATCAAGACAAGAGATGGGCAGGAAAGTCTTATCAGAGTGAACCATCAAGACAAGAGACAGAAGACGTTGGAGATCCATTGCAGCCGACCTTCGATGTGAAGATGGTACCTGATGAAGATGCGTTCCATTGTTATTATTCGCGTTCACAGAGGTGGGGTATAATTGCCCACCTTTTTTTAACGCAATGGAGGTTTTACGTCGTGCATTTCCGAAAAGTATGAATTTTTCCAATTCACCCCAGGGTCAAGGTAAGTTCAGGTATCGGACTCGACAGGAAAGAACTAATTATAAAAACGCGGGGGATTTAATGGAAGAGCTGCACGGCCCGAGAAAGGGATATGGAACGAAGATTTGCGATGAGAAGTTTCAGTTCACTGGCAGACCGTGTCCAGAAGCGCGTGCGCAACCTTGCTTAGGAGCGAGTCACGGCAAAGGTAATAACAGATCGGAAACAGTGACTCCAAAACTTGACAGATTAATGAGTGCTTGAAGTCAAAGTGCGCGGCCATTGGAGGATTCGTACCTTGAAATTAATCACCCGGATAATTTATGTGCTAATGATGCCAGGCAGTTATTGCTGTAATACTTGTAGATTGATGTGTCACGTCAGGATTCTAGTCACGATCGTGGTCAGACTAACTGCTGGAATAGCAAACAGTAATCTGCATAGTGACTACATAACTTAGTTCTAACTTACCAGCACACTTCTTTTTTCTTTCGTGCTCGTTTTCACATAACCACATACATTTGTCACATATATTATGAGAAGAAGAGAGCTGGGCTAGATCGTGATAGCAGGAAATATTGAATGAGAAATGGATGCAGGATGACAAAGACAGAAGATCTTGGAGAGTCTGACTTCATGGCATGGAAATAAATCAACAACAGAACTAATAAAAAGTACTGGAGACAGGTAGTTCGTGGGGAGACATGATGACCTGTGGCACCAGGCATGGTACTTGAAGAATATGGCGGTCTGCCTCAGCCGCATCATGCTAGCGCAGTGCTCCGCAACCGGTGTGCTGCGAGTGTCTGCCTGGTGTGCCATCACACCAAGTAAAAAACACCATACACAATTACATGTTTTAGTGACACATTACGAAAGAATCGTATAATTTTACAAACAATAAGTTGAGTTATCATCATCCAGCAACCTGTCACAGGTGGAAATAGTGCCTCAGTAATCATCCCCTTTTGCCCCTCCCCATCTAGAGTATACTTTTGCTACATGAACGAAGGATTCACCAGTTTAGTAAACACGGGGGCCATCTGGCAATCAAGCCCTATGTGAAACAGAGAGCGAAGCGCGGAGCATGGCGTAATAGATTCTTTGATCAGGTGTAGTAAAATCTGCGAGAATAATCGCTCATTTCAGTAAGATTTTAGTCATAAAATGATAATAAATAAACCCGCCCTATTGTGTCTGACAGTGATCCTCTCACACGCCAGCATAGCGCTGAATTTTGTGCAGTGCTAAAGCCTATAGAACGATCTCACGGTAAAAATCTAACACGCGTTTTAGTTTCGGTTTCGAAAACGTACTACCAACATTTAACATTTTGCCAGATCTGCAGCATACACACTGCAGCCAAGACTTATAATTAACGATTTTGCGGAAGTGTGCCGCAAAATAACTATCTGAATTAACGTATTCTGTCAACTTAAACGCACAATTTAGTAGTAATCCTTACATTTTTTGGTAGTGTTACACGATACAATACAAATTATTAACGCCAATTCTTAACCCGCCACGCTAACACCCCGCTTCGCTTGACACATTCTGCCATGCATATATACACGCTGCGACAAAGCCAACAGAGGCAAAACACGCAGACAATTTTATTTCATCCTCGCGGTAGGGTGTCTGACGACACTAAAACAAGTAGTTATTTGAAAAATACTTGCTGGCGAGATGAAAGAGAGGAAAAGATGGCGGTCTTGTGTAAAATATTTATTTGACGATCGACTATGACAAAAATTGAAAATCTAAACCAATATGAATCTGACCATAAAAATCATATGGTAGTATAGCTTAGATTCCACTGAGCAAGAATGTGTTTTAAATAATATGGTAGTCCAAGAATTAGCCAAGTTATTGAGAAAATACTAAATGTCTACGGACGCTCGACTGTCGTTCATGCTTGTCTTTTTATAACGGTAGTGGGGACGCGAGCTTAGAAGAGAGGCATTGAGGAAATTCAAATTCGCTTGGGTAAAAAGAGTATACTAGGAAAAGGGGAGCGGTAGGAAAAATGTAATCCAAAACGAAACATTTTTTTGTATTGGCATAACTAAAGCATTCTGGCCAATCGACTACCAGACGCAGAGTATGTTTGGAATTGTTTTTGTTTTTCAAAAACTGCATTTGAATTCTGGTAGTCGCAAGCTTTCGATTGGCCAGTGCTACTAAATATTAGCAAGAAGCTTTCATTATTCATTGCCAGTTGAACAAAACTTTTATTCAGATACGCTGAGAACAGCTGTGATAAATTTAAAAGTAAATTAAATAACTAAATAAGTATTTCACAGTCTGGGCGGAGCAGAAGAAACTGAGGCCATTTCTTTGCAAGTCAGCGTCATTTGTTTATATTTCTTGATTTGTGGTAAGAATGCTTTATGAATTTAATATGTTTAATCCCATTACCAAAGTTAGATACTGCTATTGGGAAAAAGTGAAGGACGTGCCGGGAGCAGACATTGTTGAGTCCTCACGTTGAAATGTATCTAACTGATGTATGTTGTCATGATTATGTTTGAATATTATTGCATTAGAAATATGTTAGTAAGCCTCTGTGTTCCATGAACACTGTTAAACATGCCTGAAGCATTTATATTTAAAAAGAAAAAGAAGAGAAAAATATATAAAAGGAAATGTGGTTACCCCACATTATATTATTGAGGAAAACTATGTAAATGTACAGTGGCGTATCTGCAATAGCAACCTGAGGTGTGGTCACAGCAAGGTGGGAGTCATGAAAAACTAGGGGCGAGTGCACCTGAAATGCACGCGAGGCTGACCTCATATCACCGTAGGGAAATAAATAATATCAAAAGTGATCAGATATAAAAGGCCAGAGTGTCCTTTTGTTGCAGAGGTTTTATTTCCTGTTGCCAGCTGGTAACAGGAAACCTGAGGAGTGACGATAACGCAAAGAAGTCTCCGACATTTCATGTATGCTGTCAAGAGATAACAGCAGGAGCCTGGGCGTGTGATGTGATATCGATATTTCTGCAACTACACACTATCTTATCATTCAACAAGAAACCCCAGGTGATATGTTAAGGACCTGGGTATATCTGACAGTTTCGTTTTAAATAAACACTGGTATTTCAAATCATACTCAGGAAGTTGATGGGGTATGATGATAATACAGCCCCTCATACACAGTGACTCTCCCTCTTAGATGAATAAAGTGTAAGCTGTGAACATTCCAACAGGAAAGACATATATTAACTTTGTAGTTATTTGGGCAGATTGTCCACACAATTTTAGTTGATCTTTTCTGTAAACTATCTTGTCCTCATTTTCAAAGACCTGTCCAAAGATATGACTGGACAGGCAAAATAAATTGTACAAAAAAATTATCAAATTTAAAGAAAACTTTACCACAGGTTTTTATTCACTTCCTCATAGAAACTTAACGTGTTTTTGTGTTGTGTACCATCATTTCATTTCTCCCCTAGACACTAGGTACATCATACACCAGACATTAGAGCCAAAATAGTGACCGTGTGAGATCTAGGGAGGTAGCGTTAGGTTCCCTGCACATAATTCATCATCATCATTTATAGAGTCAGGGGCCTACATGTGCTTGACCTCACACGGTTAATACATACACGGATTTCATTCTTTTTAGGATACCATCATAACCTTCCCAGCAAAATCTAACTTTGCTACATCAGGGGAACACACGATATTCAGTGAGACGGACCTTGGATTGTAAAACGTTCAGGTGAAAATTGCGTAGCTGATTTTCGGCAAGGCGGAGATGATGAAAGTCAAGAGGTGGTA
This sequence comes from Oreohelix idahoensis, assembly GCA_024509875.1. Taxonomy (NCBI): domain Eukaryota; kingdom Metazoa; phylum Mollusca; class Gastropoda; order Stylommatophora; family Oreohelicidae; genus Oreohelix; species Oreohelix idahoensis. Next base: position 721,765 of record JAMPIV010022535.1, read on the forward strand.
AAATTACCTTTGATTCAAGAAATCGAACGGCAAATTGGCTCGGGTCTGGCAGTGGTGTGACTTTCGCATTAAAGAACGATAGTACGGAACATATCAATATTTACCATGTCTCTCCGATAGCCATGATAAGTTGCCAGAAATCTATCTGAATTCACTAGTGTAGAGTGTCAGGGATGTTATATGTGCCTGGCCTTGCCACTACTGTAGAATAAACGTGTTGTTGTGTATAGGCCACTGTTGAATGTCCGGATGCGGGTGTTATGTTTTGGGTCATGCATTGATCATCACTGAAGAAAGTCTTCTTCGGTTACCTCTGCATCATCGAATGAACCTGTCATGTAGACCTTGAGTGGGAGTGTCAAGTAACGCGAATGGTGTAGTAGTTCGGTGTAACAGACCTCTTGATAATAACTCTCACACACTCTCATGTAATGCAATGACGACTTGAACTGCCTCTGACATTTCAATAGTTTAATGAAGGCACGCAAACTGGACAGCACGGATACAGTCATGGACACATGTTGACATACATTCATTGGTTATTTGAATCGTGGATGATACATTCATGTAGTAGTGAAATATCATTCAACCCAAGGTAGCATTCACTGTTCTGGTAACTAATCGCCGTATCCTCTACTGACTGAACGCGTCAATGAGGATCGGTAAACATACAAAAGTCACTGGCCGAACCTTCATTTCATAGCTAAGTTCTTAAGCTGAAATATGTCCAATGTTTGTATATCACTCATAAACCACGATAGTGGGTTTTCACCTCATAACAAGATCTCGATACCACTGCCCGATAGTAGGATACATAATCTGTTCTCGTGACAGTGATCAAAAAATATGATGACAGGAATATAACATGGCCGCCTTCCTGAGTTGTCGCTCACTCACTCATAGGAAGGTAGATATAAGCCAAAGTTAATTTATAATGTGCATATAAATAATTTCATAAAGTTTTCCATACAGCTCTACAGTAATCAAGTTAATTCACGTAGACATAACTGCTGTAGGAAAGCCTGTCATCTTCGTCGATACAAAACACAACCCTAGCGATACGAAGCACAATGTTCCATCTAGGTCTAATCGACTCGAGATCATCAAAATTAGGGTCTGGCATAACTGGAGTCCGAATCACACATATGAGGAGGATCTCCGACAAATAGACTCTTGCAGAGACACAAACTTCTCCTAGAAAAACATCTATGAATCACTGTTAAACCTTAAACAGTGCCAGCCCTGGAAAAAGCACTCAGCCATTTCTTGGCGACATTATCGGAACTCTTCACAACCCAGAAGGACTACGAAAACCTGCGCTAGATTCTGGCAGAAAGAATATAGTCCGACCTGAACATACAAAGATATACAATATACGACTGAATCTTCTTTCACTAGACAAGCAGTACACATGAATTCAGGCCATAAACATAACAAGCAAAATTAATATATTTTCTGGCCCGAACAAATAAGAACGGACATGAATACAATATCCATGCGCCGAATCAATATCAAGAACGATCACTCATATAATCAAAAGTGCAAATCAATCATGAATTATCTAGCTTTACCAGAGGAAGCATTTCCATACACAAATGAATGCAAATATATATATATTTTCCATATTAAATAGCCATATCGTATTTTTGTAATATGTGCGTCAAAATATGCACGCAACAGATTACCACATCCCTCGGGGAAAAAAAATGGTACATTTTTTTTTTTGAAATACATCTAGGAGCAACATACAATAGGCTCACAACGCACCAATAACAATGCGCAGATGATAAGCATTGAGAATATATTTCATGAACTTAGAGAAAGTATTTCTCTAAGTATAAATATTTCCAGAGAGGTGTCACCAACGCATACTACAATACTTGCAATGCCACACTTTCTACATCAGTTTATACATAAATTTCATCTTAGATACCTTAACATCATGATCATCAAAGACGAAAAAACATTGAAAGACCAGCGGTGAATAAACATCAGTGAACCGCTAAGTAGTAGTGTTACAATCAATATATGATATATTCCATATGTGTACACATTTCAACATAGGAACAACTGTAGCAAAGTTAGGCATATAATTTAACAGTTATGAATCATGTGGGCATCTAGACAAAATATCTGCCATCACATTTTCTGACCCACGGATAGCTCGCACCGAAAAATGAAACGGCTGCAGAGCAATCGTGTATCGCGTTGATCTCGCGCTCTTCAGATTTTTACTCTGAATAGCCGTAAGAGCTTTCTGGTCAGTTTCCACAATGAAATGCGCGCCAAGAAGAAATCTTTGCAGTTTAAGGATTGACCAAACCATAGCCAATAATTCACGGTCTAGGACCGAGTAATTCTTCTCTGCGGCATTTAATTTTCGAGAAATATACATCACAGGATGCAGAGTTCCAGAGTACTCTTGCATTAGTGCTGCTCCAATCCCTGTGGATGAAGCGTCACTACGAAGAATAAATGTCTTATCCTTAGAAGGCAATACTAGGATAGGTGAAGTAGAAAACATAGTTTTAACCTTATCCAAAGAGGATTGACATTCTTGAGTCCAATGGACTACATTAGGAGACCCTTTCTTTAGCAAGGAAGAAAGAGGTGACATAATGGAGGACAGATTCGGAATGAATCGTCCATAAAATTGTATTAGACCTAAGAGACTTCGCACTTGCTTTTTAGTCTTAGGAATAGAAATGTTAAGTATCTTACTTGTATTATGGTCCTCTGTTTTTAGGAAACCATGACCAACACGGTGACCTGAGAAAGATATTTCGCTAAAACCAATACAAGCTTTAGATGGTTTCGCTGTTAGGTTATGCTCGCGTAAGATAGACAATAGTTCATTTATCCCATTATAGTGATCGTTCCAAGTATCACTGAAAAGACAGATGTCATCAAGATATGCAATGACATCTGAGCGATGAGATAGGATTCGACGCATCATGCGTACGAATGTTGCAGGGGCGTTCATAAGGCCGAAAGGCATGAAATTCCATTGGAATAGACCCCTAGGTGTCGAAAAAGCAGTAAACGGTTTGGCGTGTTCGGATAATGGAACTTGCCAATATCCCTTAGACAAATCGAGTTTAGTAAAGAAATGAGAATTCGATAGTCTGGTAAGTAGCTCTTCAAGTAAAGGCATAGGTTCAGCATCAAATTTCGTCACTTGATTCAATTTGCGATAATCAACGCAAAGACGTATGTTGTTGTCTTTTTTTCGCACGATAACCATCGGCGAAGAATATGCTAATGTGGATGGTTCAATAATTTTTAACTCTATCATCTCATCCAACTCTTTTTCTACCTGTGCTTGAAAATGTATCGGGATAGGATACGGTCTGACTCTTATAGGATTATGGTCAGTAAGAATAATGTCATGTAGAATGACATCAGTTTGACCAGGAATGTCAGTAAGGACATCCTGAAATTGTTCTAACATAGTAGAGACTTGTTTCTGCTCTCCTGGAGATAATTCGGGAGAAATCGCAACATCTTTCCATGATTCATTAGAGTGGAGCGGAATCATTGGAAAAGGTAGATTTACATCCGAGAAACTCGTTTCCTCATCCTGTATTACTGACAGTGATGAGTAATGTCCATGTTGGACTGGAAAATCGTCCGTTGCCTGGAAAACAGGTTGTAAATAATCCGGACGTTCATGGAATTCCGTGAGCATGTTGATGTGGAAGGTTTTATGCTTCCCGTCAATATCGACGATATAGTCAACATCGGAAACTTTTGATATTATATCGTACGGACCTTTCCAAGAAATAAGGAGTCTGTTTTCTCTACAAGGTAGCAGGACCAATACTTTGTCACCTGGACAGAGTTGTCGCAAGCGTCTGGTCTTATTGTCAAATTGCCTTGCCTTCTGTTTCGCAAATTCAGAAGAAGCAGTTGCCAATTTGCATGCTTCAATAATCTTGTGTCTAAGTGCAATGACATATTCATAAGAGGATTTTGTGTCATCGACAATGTTATCAGCAGTTATGAGATCATGAAGTAAGGACATAGGACCTCGCGGTTTGGCGCCGAAGACAAGTTCAAAAGGAGAAAATCCTGTATGTTCGTTGGCGACCTCTCTATATGCAAAGAGAGCCGCGGGTAAAACCCTGTCCCAATCCTGAGGATGATCCTCAGTTATCTTACCTAGTAGGTTTTTTAGAGTTCTATTCAGACGTTCCACCATCCCATTGGACATAGGATGATAAATACTACTCAGAGATCTCTCTATCTTTAGAGTCGACATCACTTGAGACATGGTATCCGATATAAGTTGGCTACCATGGTCCGATAATATTTCTGCTGGAAATCCCAGACGAGAAAATATTAACCAAAGAGCATCTGCAATATCAGCAGTAGTTATGCTCTTTAGAGGAACAGCCTCTGGCCAACGTGTGCACATATCCACACACGTCAAAATAAATTGGTGTCCTCTAGCAGACTTTATCTTAAATGGACCAATGATGTCTATCGCCATTTTTTGAAATGGTCGAATGGGAATGTCTGCAGCCTGAATAGGTGCAGCATGGCGTGGACCTCTGGATTTAACCTCTTGACATACTTTACAAGATCGACAATAGATTCGTATGTCCTTATTCACAGCAGGCCAAAAGAAAGATGCAAGAACTCTAGATTTAGTACGGGAAAAACCCATATGTCCAGCACACCGAGAATCATGAGCGTGCTGTAAGATTTTAAATCTCATATTTTTGGGCACAAGAATTTGAGAATGAATGGATTCAGCGGAGTCTTGTACCATACGTACAAGTACGCCATTCCTCATCGTAATCCAAGATTTACGATTTGTATCCTTATTCGGATCACCTTTTGTTGCCAGAGTAAAGAATTTCTTTAGAGTAGGATCATCTTCCTGCTGTTTTATAAAGGAAACATGCGAAATCTCCAAGAGATCACCTTGGTTCTGGTCATTATTATCTCCAGAAGGCGAAGATTGCGGCATGTTTAGAGCTTGAGCTCTAGTGACTACAGCATTTGCAGTATGCATATTATCACTTTCCCACTCGGCAATTTGTTGCGGAGTGCATTCTTTCGCACCATGAATGCGACCGACGATAAGATCAGCGATCGGATTCGGCAGCAGACATGCGTGCACATCTCCTGTAAAGAAGGGAGTAGAGATGTTGATAATGGCAGTGGAGTACTTCTCCAATGTGCCGCCAAATGTTATGCATTTGATTATCTTGCCAGTGGCTCGAGAAGGATCTATAAGTGACTGCCTCACTCCAATGGTTGTGCACCCGGAATCGAAAAGAATTGAGACCGGAGTACCATCTACTAGACCTCTATTCAAGACAAGAGCACCTCTTCCATCATGCGCGACTGACGCAGGAAGAGCAGGAAGAGGATGACCACAGCTTAAAGTCGAAACTGTGGTTGGCTCGAATAATGTTTTGCATTGGGAACACTGAAATGCTCTGTCAAAATCGAAAGCAGAACATCCCACACTATTAGAATCTTTCTTATCATTGGTTTGATTACCGGCTTCGTGAAAACTCTTGTTGTGCAGAGTTAGCCTGGTAATGAGATTTACCATGTCTTTTGTGTTGTGATCTACCTCGGTTATTGTTGCCTCTGTAATTATTATTCCCTCTGTTATAACCCCTATTTGGGTTTGAATCACAATATTCATGATCATAATCATCATGCTCATTATAATGAGTATCCCTGTAATGTTGGTTTTGTTGTTTCCATGAAGAACTTGGGTAGTTCCTATGGTTACTCCCTTTTCGGAAATTTCTATAATTATGGGCACCCCTCGCGTATCGAGGACTGTCAGCCCGATTCCAGTTCTTCGAAGAAGAACCCTGATTTGAGTGGTTACCTTGGTTTTGATACTTATTCCAATTAACCTTTTTATCAAATTTATTTTGAGCTCCTTGGAATTTGTGTGAGTAATTATGATTATATTCTGTTGCTGAAGCAACTGGCATACCCTCTTTAATGTTAGTGTTACTAAGAATCATGTCAGGGTGTGCCGTGGCATACTGGTCCCAATATTCTTCAATTTGCTTTAATGTACTAGGTTTACGCTCATGTAAAAACTCTAGGAATGGTTTATTTACCGAAGACATGACCTTGTCTCTTAGCAATAAATCCGTAAGACCATCAAATGTTTTCTCTATTTTGCATAATTCAATCCATCGTGAGAGTGTAAGTCGTGCTTTTGAAATAAAATCTGAGAATTCTACACCTACCTCATTGTTACGTGCAGTCTTTGATATCTTACAATATTATACATTGGTATTCTTGTTATCTTCGCAAATATTTTGAAAGCAAAATAGTGCTTAAGGGAAAGTCATTATTGAGTTACTTCCCTTGAAAGTTGTGTCGGCTCTTTCGATCAAACTCCGCGGATAAATCCATTTTACTGCGATTTATTCGTTGTTTGGGTAATAATAGATTGTTCTTGCTTCAGAATATCTATGGCCTGAATTTATGTGTATTGTTTGTCTGAGTAGGACGAGTCTGTCTTATATCTGTATATCTTTACATATCTAAGTCGAACTATATGTTCTGTTGTCTCTAGAGAGGTCGAAGGCTATTCGGCGGATGTGTCGCTAGAGAGTGGTGTGATTTGGCTTCGTCCTGATAGGGACTGTGTGTTTTCCATGTCGGCCTGTCGCCGGGGAAAAAGTGATCTCAGTATTTGTGGGGAAGGTGATAGTCGTCTAAACCTATCGTGTATGCTTTATCCCAGTGTTTAGTCGTGTTGCCAAGGAATGGCAGTTTCATATTTCCTATACCAAGGTAATCAAAGATACTCTTATGAACTCTCGATCGAAGCCACCATTTTCGATAGTTACGATTTGAATGTCTAAGAGAATATATTTGACTCGATGAAAACGACTTCGATTCCTAGCAGCACTATATCCTGTAGATTGCAGTCAATTGTTCATGATCAAATCTACAGAGCAATGAAATGTTTTATGAATGACTAACTTTAGGACAGATTCATTATCTGTATCCAAACGTTAGTGACAGCTCACGAGTGAAGCCATCTTGGAACCAAAACATGTAGTGACTTTCAAGAAGAGAAAAGGGATGCCCGTATTATCGCTTGATCAGTCCAGAGATCACTGCTACACATGAGAACCCATTGCTAGCGGTTCAATATTATTATATGGAAAAATATGTGCTGAACATTATGTTGAAGAATCGTCGCTAGACGAGATTAGGTTTAGAAGCCATCTGAAATATTGTTTATAAGCTGACGTGCTCAGTCAGTGAAGTCAGATGATATATGTATGGGCGATACTGAGTGCTTGGCTACTGACAGTCCATTATACACTTATTCTACATGAGTGCCCATGTAACATTGCAAGACCATTTATCCACTGTACTATGATGTATTATGGCAACCTGTGATTTGTCACTATCTGTGCTGTCGAGTGTGTACGTCCAATTAAACTTTAGAAAAGGTACACAGTCGTTGGTGTCGATGACTTCCAGCCATACATGAGTGTGAGAAAAGAACATTTTTTTGTCAACACCACGAACCTTTATCATCATTCGCACATTATACACTCAATCCATGTCTACACACCACTGCGTAGGTCAAGTTGACATTCCATACACTACAGTGGAGCAAACAACACCATAGAGATCTTATCAACTGATGATGATGATGATGTCTGCTTCCATCCACTTATATCTATCTTTTGGTGGATATCATTAACGGGAATAAACATCCAACTTTATCAACCTTATCAACTGGTGGACCAGCTTTCTGGGTTTGACCTCGCAGAAGTTCAGAAGTCAACAGATTACCGATACCAGACCGTTTCCTGTGGCTGATACGACACACTTGCAGTATTGGTTTGCTCTTTGTCAACACTTCGTCACGTGACCTGTCAGGTGAATGCAGTATGTAGGTCAGCGTTGTTGACATTTTTTACATTAGACATTATAGAGTTTCACAGAACAGTTGGATCAATTCTTCTCAATGTTAACAGGAAGACAGTATGAGTGAACTAAGAAGTCCTATTTTAATCGATGGATCTTCTTGTTTTCTGTATATGAACTTTAATATTTAAGGCCAGAATGTTTAATTGAATAAAGTGGCAGTTTGTTTATTTTCATAAAAATAACTTTGCCATTACTGTAAGACTGAGCCTATTTTGCAACACATACTATCATACACATAATTTATATATATTTATGTTTGCATGTTATTTGTTTGTATAGTATGTTAGTTTCTATGTCAGCGTTTCCTATTCGGCCGTTTCAAAAAATGGCCATAGACATTATTGGTCCATTTAAGATCAAGTCTGCCAGAGGACATCAGTTTATCTTGACGTGTGTTGATATGTGCACACGTTGGCCAGAGGCTATTCCTCTGAAGAGCATTACTACTGCTGATATTGCAGATGCTCTTTGGCTTATATTTTCTCGTCTGGGGTTCCCCGGAGAGATATTGTCAGACCATGGCACCCAACTAATATCAGATACCATGTCTCAAGTAATGTCTACTCTGCAGATAGATAGATCTTTAAGTAGTATCTACCATCCAATTTCTAATGGTATGGTCGAACGCCTTAATAGAACACTTAAAAACTTACTGGGGAAGATAACTGAGGATCATCCTCAAGACTGGGACAGAGTTTTACCTGCGGCCCTCTTCGCTTACAGAGAGGTACCCAATGAACATACGGGATTTTCTCCCTTTGAACTCGTCTTTGGCGCGCGTCCGCGTGGCCCTATGTCGTTGCTTCACGATCTCATAACATCTGACAATATTGTCGATGACACAAAGTCATCCTACGAATATGTCATCGCGTTGAGACAAAAAATTATCGAAGCATGCAAATTAGCAACTTCTTCTTCTGAATTTGCGAAACAGAAGGCAAGGCAATTTGCCAATAAGAAGAGATGCTTACGACAACTTTGTCCTGGTGACAAAGCATTTGTATTACTACCTTGTAGGGAAAACAGATTACTTATTTCTTGGAAAGGTCCGTACGATATAATATCGAGAATTTCCGATGTCGACTATATTGTCGATATTGATGGGAAGCATAAAACCTTCCACATCAATATGCTTACTGAATTCCATGAACGTCCGGATTATTTGCAACCCATTTTCCAAGCAACGGACAATTCTCCAGTACAACATGGTCATTACTCATCACTGTCCGTGATACAGGATGAGGAAACAAGTTTTTCAGATGTAAATCTTCCTCTTCCAATGATCCCACTTCATTCCAGTGAATCATGGAAGAACGTTACTGTCTCTCCTGATTTGTCTCTAGGAGAACAGCGACAAGTTTCAACTATGTTGCAAACATTTCAGGATGTACTCACTGACATCCCTGGACAAACGAATGTCATTCAACATGACATTGTTCTAACTGACCATACTCCTATTAGGGTTAGACCTTATCCTATACCTATACATTTTCAAGCACAAGTCGAGAAAGAGTTGGATGAGATGATAGATTTGAAAATAATCGAACCATCCACCTCTGCATATTCTTCGCCGATGGTTATTGTGCGTAAAAAAGACAATAACATACGTCTTTGCGTTGACTATCGAAAATTGAATCAAGTAACTAAGTTCGATGCCGAACCTATGCCTTTACTGGAAGAGCTACTTACTCGACTCTCCAAATCTCATTTTTTCACTAAACTTGATTTGTCTAAAGGATATTGGCAAGTTCCTTTATCTGAACGCGCCAAACCTCTCACGGCTTTTTCAACACCTAGAGGTTTGTTCCAATGGAATTTTATGCCTTTCGGTCTTATGAACGCACCAGCTACGTTCGTACGCATGATGCGCCGAATCCTATCTTATCGGTCAGATGTCATTGCATATCTAGACGACATCTGTCTTTTCAGCGATACTTGGGAAGATCACTATTCAGGGTTAGATGAATTGCTGTGTACTTTGCGTGAGCACAACCTGACAGCGAAACCCTCTAAAGCCTATATTGGTTTTAGCGAAATTTCTTTCCTAGGCCACCGAGTTGGTCATGGTTTCCTAAAGACAGAGGACCATAATACTAGTAAGATACTTAACATCTCAATCCCTAAGACTAAAAAACAGGTGAGAAGTCTGTTAGGTCTTATTCAATTTTATGGCAGATTCATTCAGAATCTATCCTCTATCATGGCACCTCTCTCAACACTTCTAAAGAAAGGTTCGCCTAATGTGGTCCACTGGTCTCAGGAATGCCAATGCTCTCTGGATAAGATTAAAACATTGTTTTCAACACCACCTATTTTAGTGCTACCTACTAAAGATAAGACATTCGTTCTTCGTAGTGACGCTTCATCCACTGGGATTGGAGCGGCACTAATGCAAGAGTACTCTGGAACTCTGCATCCTGTAATGTATATTTCCAGAAAACTTAATGCGGCAGAAAGGAATTATTCGGTTTTAGACCGTGAGCTATTAGCTATGGTTTGGTCGATCCTCAAACTACAGAGATTCCTTCTAGGCGCACATTTCATAGTAGAAACCGACCAAAAAGCTCTTACTGCTATACAGAGTAAGAATTTGAAGAGCTCGAGGTCTACTCGATATGCAATTGCTCTTCAACCTTTTCATTTCTCTGTGCGAGCTATTCGTGGATCAGATAATGTGATGGCAGACATTCTGTCAAGATGCCCACATGATTCCACATAACTATTAGGGCTTAGACTTCTTGATATGTCTAGTTCTATAGTAGTTCCTTTTCTATATCATGATAGATACACATTTGTAATTTAATAATATAATGATTGTATCACTACATAGCGGTTCATTGATGTTTATTCACTGCTGTGCTTTGATGATTTTTTCTTCATAAATCATAAATTTAAGATATCTAATACGAAATGATGATATGAATTTTTTAGGCATTGTGTAATTGCCAGAATTGTATTATACTTTGATGACACCTTCCTGGAAAAATATACTTGTAGAGAAATAATTTCTCTCAGTTTATGAGACACATTCTCACCAGTCGCTCCATAAGTCGACTTAGCCTCATATTAGGCGTTATAGGTATTCCTGATATTTTCATCTGCGCATTATTCATGCGTTGTGAGCCTATTTTACGTTGCTCCTAGATGTATTTCAAAAAGGAAAAAAAAAAAATATTCCATTTTTTTTTTCCCGGGAGGTGTGGTAAGACTGTTACGTGCAGTCTTTGATATCTTACAATATTATACATTGGTATTCTTGTTATCTTCGCAAATATTTTGAAAGCAAAATAGTGCTTAAGGGAAAGTCATTATTGAGTTACTTCCCTTGAAAGTTGTGTCGGCTCTTTCGATCAAACTCCGCGGATAAATCCATTTTACTGCGATTTATTCGTTGTTTGGGTAATAATAGATTGTTCTTGCTTCAGAATATCTATGGCCTGAATTTATGTGTATTGTTTGTCTGAGTAGGACGAGTCTGTCTTATATCTGTATATCTTTACATATCTAAGTCGAACTATATGTTCTGTTGTCTCTAGAGAGGTCGAAGGCTATTCGGCGGATGTGTCGCTAGAGAGTGGTGTGATTTGGCTTCGTCCTGATAGGGACTGTGTGTTTTCCATGTCGGCCTGTCGCCGGGGAAAAAGTGATCTCAGTATTTGTGGGGAAGGTGATAGTCGTCTAAACCTATCGTGTATGCTTTACCCCAGTGTTTAGTCGTATTGCCAAGGAATGGCAGTTTCATATTTCCTATACCAAGGTAATCAAAGATACTCTTATGAACTCTCGATCGAAGCCACCATTTTCGATAGTTACGATTTGAATGTCTAAGAGAATATATTTGACTCGAAAACGACTTCGATTCCTAGCAGCACTATATCCTGTAGATTGCAGTCAATTGTTCATGATCAAATCTACAGAGCAATGAAATGTTTTATGAATGACTAACTTTAGGACAGATTCATTATCTGTATCCAAACATGAGTGACAGCTCACGAGTGAAGCCATCTTGGAACCAAAACATGTAGTGACTTTCAAGAAGAGAAAAGGGATGCCCGTATTATCGCTTGATCAGTCCAGAGATCACTGCTACACATGAGAACCCATTGCTAGCGGTTCAATATTATTATATGGAAAAATATGTGCTGAACATTATGTTGAAGAATCGTCGCTAGACGAGATTAGGTTTAGAAGCCATCTGAAATATTGTTTATAAGCTGACGTGCTCAGTCAGTGAAGTCAGATGATATATGTATGGGCGATACTGAGTGCTTGGCTACTGACAGTCCATTATACACTTATTCTACATGAGTGCCCATGTAACATTGCAAGACCATTTATCCACTGTACTATGATGTATTATGGCAACCTGTGATTTGTCACTATCTGTGCTGTCGAGTGTGTACGTCCAATTAAACTTTAGAAAAGGTACACAGTCGTTGGTGTCGATGACTTCCAGCCATACATGAGTGTGAGAAAAGAACATTTTTTGTCAACACCACGAACCTTTATCATCATTCGCACATTATACACTCAATCCATGTCTACACACCACTGCGTAGGTCAAGTTGACATTCCATACACTACAGTGGAGCAAACAACACCATAGAGATCTTATCAACTGATGATGATGATGATGTCTGCTTCCATCCACTTATATCTATCTTTTGGTGGATATCATTAACGGGAATAAACATCCAACTTTATCAACTTTATCACTCATGTCTCATTGTTTTAAACAAAAGACGATAACCTTCTTCTGACAGCTGATATCTCTTTATCAAAGCTGCCCTAATAGCATCATAATTATCCTTGTCGGCCTCTTCAACCAAACATAACTTAGTCAGAGACTCCCCTTTTAGATTTTCAGACAACTGATTCACATACTGTGATTTGTCAACATTATGAGCTCGACAAGCACGTTCAAATCTAGAAAGCCAAAATGTTATATCATCACTGGCAGAGTTGAACGCTGGCACCTTGACCTTATAATTAAAGGGTTTACCATTACCACCAGATGCCTGATTAACATTACTCATACTTGTCAATTTCAATTTCTCTAATTCAAACTCATGTTCTCTTATTGCTTTTCTCTCTTCAGCTTCTCTATCTAATTTTTTTTGTTCAGCAGCAGCAGCAGCTTCCAATTTTTTCTGTTCTGCCACAAATCTCCTTTCCTCCACCTGCATCTGCAATTTCTTTTGTTCAGCAGCAGCATCAGCTTCTCTTTCTAATCTTTTCTCTTCAGCCAGGGCTTTTCTCTCTTCAGCAGCAGCAGCAGCTTTTCTCTCCTCAGCAGCAGCAGCAGCTTTTCTCTCCTCAGCAGCAGCAGCAGCTTTTCTCTCCTCAGCAGCAGCTTCTAATTTTTTTTCTTCTATTTGAAGTTTTCTCTCCTCAGCAGCAGCTTTTTTCTCCTCAGCAGCAGCTTTTTTCTCCTCAGCTTGCATCTGCAATCTGAAATTCTCAGCATCTATCTTCTTTTGTTCAACTTCTGCTTTCCATTTATTCTCATCTTTTTGTTTTTTCTCTTCTGATTTTAATGCAATAGCAAATTGAGCAGTTTCCGATTCTCCTAACTCTTTACCAGTCTTATCAAGGGATTTCCCTTGTGCAATAAAGTAATCTAATGTAGACATCTTGTCTTATTAAATCAGAAACCTGAAAAAGTAAATAAATTACCCTATCCCACTTTAATGGGAGACAAGTCTATACTATAGACTTAGTCTTAGTGAAAAACTTGTATGGTTACTTGAGTACCTGTGGAAAACAATATCTGTATATCCCAAACACTGTGGGAGACAAGCCTTACAAAGGTCTTGTATACTTCTTTAATGTAATCAATAATCACTTGAGTACCTGTGGAAAATAATATTTTCTATCCCAATCACTGTGGGAGACAAACCTTACAAAGGTCTTGTACACTTTCTTAGTGTAATCAATGATCATAAGTACTGGTCTGTACTATAATATAAATATATTCAAATATACCTTATATATTATTTGTCAACCAAAGACATTAACAAGGACCAACAAGAAAAGACAATATGAAAACAATTGCAGGAATCAAATTAAATCAAATAGAAAAAATCAAAAATAATGATCACCGAATCTGTGATGATAACCGCAATGAAATCAACAAGACAAATAACGCCACAGTGTATAAACATAAGGGTGTAAAGAACTTAAATGAAAGGAAAGATGAGACCTACAATTATACAAACAAATCAAACAAAACTAAAGAACATATAAATATTACAAAAACCACAAGAAGGACAATTTCGTCACAGCTAACAAATATTTGCAAACAATGTTGCATGCAAATTTCAATTAAGAAATTTGCTTCCTACAGAACGCTGGAGCAAGACCAATGTCACTTGGTATTTCCTGTTCTAGTCACCTCCCATCCAGGCCCGCAGAATACAAACTAACTTAACACACAACAAATAACATATAAACATAAATACATGTAAACCTTAATAGCATAAATGCATACATAATATGATTAAATAGAATGTATTGTGGATAGAATGTGATGCTGGTATAGTGTTGTAACAATAACCTGCCACTTTTAATGAACAATTAAATAATAGATTTGTTTTCTACACTATTACAATGTTAAATTTTTTTTTGGAGCATATGAAGATCCAACGATGAAATATGCACTTTATGTTCAACAACACTATGATTCTTCTGTACAGGATCAACAATCACTTCTCTCTTCTGTATGATGAGAAATGTCAACAGTACTGCTCCTGATATTTTCTACACTTGATACAACTGTCCTGTGTAATACCGTCTGTACAGCGAAAAACAGTCAACAAGCGCTGACCTAGATACAGCATTCGATCGGTAATACAGGTCAAGCTGACATCGACTGCCCCGTTGTAACTTGTACACTGGTGTTCATGCGTGTCGTATGTGGCGTCAGGGATGGTCTGGTTATCATAACCCCAGGAATCTGGTTCACCACTGTAGAGTGTCAGGGATGTTATATGTGCCTGGCCTTGCCACTACTGTAGAATAAACGTGTTGTTGTGTATAGGCCACTGTTGAATGTCCGGATGCGGGTGTTATGTTTTGGGTCATGCACTGATCATCACTGAAGAAAGTCTTCTTCGGTTACTTCTGCATCATCGAATGAACCTGTCATGTAGACCTTGAGTGGGAGTGTCAAGTAACGCGAATGGTGTAGTAGTTCGGTGTAACAGACCTCTTGATAATAACTCTCACACACTCTCATGTAATGCAATGACGACTTGAACTGCCTCTGACATTTCAATAGTTTAATGAAGGCACGCAAACTGGACAGCACGGACACAGTCATGGACACATGTTGACATACATTCATTGGTTATTTGAATCGTGGATGATACATTCATGTAGTAGTGAAATATCATTCAACCCAAGGTAGCATTCACTGTTCTGGTAACTAATCGCCGTATCCTCTACTGACTGAACGAGTCAATGAGGATCGGTAAACATACAAAAGTCATTGGCCGAACCTTCATTTCATAGCTAAGTTCTTAAGCTGAAATATGTCCAATGTTTGTATAACACTCATAAACCACGATAGTGGGTTTTCACCTCATAACAAGATCTCGATACCACTGCCCGATAGTAGGATACATAATCTGTTCTCGTGACAGTGATCAAAAAATATGATGACAGGAATATAACATGGCCGCCTTCCTGAGTTGTCGCTCACTCACTCATAGGAAGGTAGATATAAGCCAAAGTTAATTTATAATGTGCATATAAATAATTTCATAAAGTTTTCCATACAGCTCTACAGTAATCGATACGAAGCACAATGTTCCATCTAGGTCTAATCGACTCGAGATCATCAAAATTAGGGTCTGGCATAACTGGAGTCCGAATCACACATATGAGGAGGATCTCTGACAAATAGACTCTTGCAGAGACACAAACTTCTCCTAGAAAAACATCTATGAATCACTGTTAAACCTTAAACAGTGCCAGCCCTGGAAAAAGCACTCAGCCATTTCTTGGCGACATTATCGGAACTCTTCACAACCCAGAAGGACTACGAAAACCTGCGCTAGATTCTGGCAGAAAGAATATAGTCCGACCTGAACATACAAAGGTATACAATATACGACTGAATCTTCTTTCACTAGACAAGTAGTACACATGAATTCAGGCCATAAACATAACAAGCAAAATTAATCTATTTTCTGGCCCGAACAAATAAGAACGGACATGAATACAATATCCATGCGCCGAATCAATATCAAGAACGATCACTCATATAACCAAAAGTGCAAATCAATCATGAATTATCTAGCTTTACCAGAGGAAGCATTTCCATACACAAATGAATACAAATATATATATTTTCCATATTAAATAGCCATATCGTATTTTTGTAATATGTGCGTCAAAATATGCACGCAACAACTAGCTCGTTATCTTAAGATTTCTCGTACAGAGTGAAAATTAATAGATTCCGTGGAGTGTTTCAGTTTTCTGATTGCGGTAATTTATATACTAGATTTGAAGTGATTTAGTGTGTTTATAGTTTTCAATATATATTTCACTGAGATTTTCTGTGCTAATTAAATAACTTATAGCTAACTTTCCAGCCGTAAAGTAAATTTAATTACTCGCTATTTTTCAAGTAAGAGATGTTTTCAATTGACTAGTACATACATTAAATAACTGTCTACTGACTGCATATATTATTTACTTCTATCCATTTTATGTAATTTTTTTAAATGACTAGTGTTCATATCACGCGTTAACAGAACGATAGGATAAGCTAGACACGTGTGTTTTAAATCTAATTTATAACAGAGTGGTGTAGAGGTCCTATTTTGAACACATGTTAGATATGATATTGATAATTTGGTTAAATGTTTATATGTTCTTTTCCTAAAATATAGGCTGATCAAACCTGAGTACTAGCGGCTTGTTTTCTTATGGCCATATGAACTTATGATCATACGAACTTATAATATTATAAGCATCCAAGAATATTTAATATTGATGAGCTTCTTGCTGTGACCTGTGCGGTCCAATTTTCCTCATTTTCCTGAGAGAAACCAGAATAGAACCATTGAATTATAATATTAACTGGGCCAGAACTATTACCAGATTTACTTATATATATATATATATATATATATATATATATATATATATATATATATATATATATATATATATATATATATATATATATATATATATATATATATATATATATATATATATATATATATATATATATATATATATATATATATATATCATCAGCCAACTGTGGCAATATATTGTCAGCAACATTTGTGTAACTTAAACCTAGCGTTTCCGCCACCTGAGGCTAAACCACCCAGGAACTGTATATGTTCTATTTATTCTACATCGGCGATTACCACGCATGAACCTTACTCCAACCAAATGAAGGCATAGATAACATATTGTATCCAGTACAATATTAACACCGACTGTAGCGACTTCTGTGAAATTTTAGTTTTTACGTATATGGGTTTCTACTTTCTTTTTTTTATCTTAGGATTACCTAGTTTTCTTTTCCCATACTGACTATTTCATAACTTATTGTTAACCTTTGATCTTTTGGGTTTATTAACCTCTGTTGGGATCGTCCTTTCTTTTCCTTTACCAGAGGGGAGAACCTATTTGATTAATTTTCATTTTGTCTGTAAATCATGATTTCTTGATGCATATGATTTATGTTGTGATTTTCTATTTATAATAAACTTTATTAAACCTTTAGTTATTGTGTCGGTCAACCCCATATCTATTATATGTTATCCATAGTTTGTTTTCACGTTCTGATTTAAATATCGTCGTCCAGATAGGCTGGATTAGATAAATTATTCTATCCAGAGACTGTCCTTTTTCTTACACGATCACCCTCGTGAAAAAAACTATATCTTACCCCTAACTTTCACATTGTCATCACTATCACCTCTGCTCAGACAGGGTTTTAACATGGGGGTACGAACGAATTAAAAAAGGCGCCACCCGAAATCTCAAATTGCTAATTAAATACTTTAAATTTCATTATACACATTCAGTATACACATGTACAGTCCCAATTACGATGGTTTGGCCATGTCTGCAGAATGGGAGAAGATCGGCTAACACGACATGTATGGGAAAGAGCCACCGATCCAGACCTCCAGAACGACGCAGAGTCCGCTTGGTGGACAACGTTAAACAATCTCTGAAGGACCGAGGACTAGATTGGAACCAGGCCAGGAGGAAGACAGCCGAAAGGATAGTATGGTGCTCTCTGGCAAACCTCTATACTCCAGGGTATAGACTAAGCAAGTAAGTTAGTAGTATTCACGTTTACTTTGACGTTAAAAACGCAAGAATTACATTGTTTTACAATATGTTTAATGCATCCATCGGAGTCGAATTGAAGTTATGTGCGCAGCTGTGCACAAAAAGCGCAATGTGGGCAACAATTTCCATCATCATTATTTGGAGACCTGATACTTCACCCGACATGGTGCTTGCTCCATCGTAAGACTGGTCGTAAGAAAAGCATTATTGACAGTTATTTTTTACTGCTGAATAAAGAATGTAAAAAAAAAAAAACCAAAAAAAAAAAAAAAAAAAACCTGCAACACTTGCTCCAGATATTTGCTGAATCATACACATCGTTAAAACTGAAAACGAAATTTGTAAAGGAAAAGTCCACCTTATTTAAAACTGAAGGAGAAGCGGAAACAATCCGCACAATAAGTAGCACTCAAAGAGACTTAACAATTTTAAATTATCCCAGCAGTCAGCATTTGTCATAAACACGAAATAATTCTTAAGAGTACGCACGCTTGTGTGCGTGCCTGCAGGGCCAGCCCTTGAGCCGATTTAACCGATTTGACCCCATCGGGCCACTCACTCTGGTTGTCATATCTGGCTTTTAAAAAAAAGACCATTAAAAAAAGTGTTATGGAAAAGTACGTCTTGTTTTAAGGTATTATGTGCAAACAACAATTAACAACGACCAAACATAAGGTATGGTCTGACTAGTAAGTAAATTTTAACCTGCATACAGATTCACAAGCGCGACCTTGCTCGTGTTTTTACTGAGCAATGCCAGAAGATGGTTGCACCAATGCATGAGAAAATATAGAATAGAGAAAATTCCATACCAGTTCGATACGAAACACAATAATACATTGGTAATGTTAAACCCTGTTTGCAGTTGGTAAATTACAAATTTTAACGATGTGTAGACCGTTGCAGTTTCAGTTTATTAATATTTTTTACTTACTTACTTACTTAGTCACGCCTCTTCTACCTTGGGGTGTAGAGGTTAGACAGAGAGAACAGCATGCTATGCCATCAGCTGTCTTCTTTTTGGCTGGTTCAAGTCCAGTACTCGATCCTTCAAAGATTATCCGATTTTGTCCTCCTAGCGAACTACTGGGTCGTTCAGGAGGTCTGGATCCATGGGTCTTTGTTTCTCATATTTGCCGTGGTAGTCTCATTCTGCAGACATAGACGAACCGCCAAAACTGGGACCGTTTCACTCGGGTCTGCAGGGGCTGGGTTTCGAGGCCTGTTGCGTATCATGTCCATTCTTGTTACTTCGACTACCTTCAACAGTTATCAAATTTTTTGAGGTTTGGAGCTGACTTTTATGAAATGTAGTCATTGCTCACTGTCGTGGTTGAGTTAGAGTGTAGAGTATTTGTCGAGTTGGACAACTGTAGTGAAATCGACAAGGGATAGTGGACTGACAGAGTTATAGATTACACTCACAGAAAGGTGTAAATAGGAGATGGACTTGAGACAACCTGGAAGAAGATTTATCAAAATGATCTCTCTCTCCAAGCCTCAACTCACTTATGTCTGTCTAAGCATCTCCTGCTCTCTCTCTTTTCTCTTATCATACATAGAGATTATAGTAAAGAGCTAAAAATACAAATATGGATGGAAAGGTCGTGAACAGCGCATTAATAAATGTGTAAAATTTATTAAAGAAGAAAAGCATGAAAATAATGCATATCATCACAACAACATAAAATTACATCAATAATCAAATATTCATCAATAATCCTATACACCAACAACCACACACACACAGATCACCATTCATAAAACCTGTAGAACACAAAGAGATAAATAATCGAGTGACAGTCCTTCGGTTTTCGGGGACCAGCTGAAGTAACTCCAGTAAGTGGTGTTTTCGTATATATCCTCCATCGGTGATGGAATTAACCTGAATAACATCACTGTATAGGCGCTATCGTTGGTGACCCCCCCTACTGGCGCGAGTTGGGCTAGAACTCTGTCCATAGATGGCTGCTCATACGTGCGAGGTTTTAAGTATCCAGGAAATACACCAGAAGAAGTCACTTGAGGACAAAGAGACCCAGGCGCGCTTATCCGGCGCAAGGCTCCGCTTGGCTGTAAATCCTGTTTAAACTGGTTTGGCTGTGGTTTGCTGAGTGCCCCGTTTAGGCACAACAAAGGCGGGTGATATGGAATTCTGCTATAGGCATGCTGAGCGGGTTTTATATTCTGGAAGCCGCAATGCTCTGGCTGGTAATCCAATAGGCGAGTAGAGAACTACTACTGCGTTTGGCGATTCCAGATTTAGCGTTGGCTCCGTTGCACTGCGTGAGCTTAACTTGGCGTTGACAAAAAGGGGTTTTGATTCAGGAACGGGGTGTGACGATTCATGACGCTAGCGGTATTCAGAACCCTCTAGATCGAAGAGAATATTTCGTTCTTCGCCTGACTGGAATCTGCTCTCGCGAGTCGGTCTCCCTGAAACTGAGACCCAAAAGAGACACCTTTTAACTTCAAGCAACGCTAAAATCACACTAACTTTATACAGAAAGTTTCGCTCCACTATGGGATTAGATTTATTGTAGTTATTGCTATGATAGTTTAGGGCTGTCTTTAACCATGTCTCCTGTTCCTTAAAAATATCAATTATCAACACGCGCCCGCATAGGCTTAATATCTTTTGTACACCCATGTAACTGTCATTAAATGTTCTGACAGCAACAATCTACTCCTCTTCTCCCAATCTCAACATACAGGAAACCTAACCTGTAGTTACAGTTAAATGAATATGCTTATTCATCTTACAACATTAAATGAATTTACATAAACAGACCACAGCATTTGACATTACACAAATAAATCGTATGTCCCCTTTGGGAAATATATTAGCATTTCCACAAAATGAGTACAAAGAAAATGCAATGTTCTTGCTATAATAATACAGTTGTGGCTAGATCATAAGATATAATTATATCTATGCCTGGTGACTGCTTTCAGTGAAAGTTATAGACTAGTGCCTAGCCACACAAGTAAGCATAAAATGATCCTCCCTTGCCACTAGAAATATCTATCAGAAGGATAAGTGATTATCTCCCATAATCCAGAGTTATTACCTGCATCTCACTATTCAGTTTTAAAGTGAACAATCCACACCTGACATTATCTTACAGAAATGACAGTTCATTTTGCTGACTCTTAACCCAATGGTAAGCATTCGTGGACTGATTCTACGCCTAATATCTGTTATTGTAAGTTTAACATTTAACCCATGATAAACCGTAACAGTTTAAGCACCACTTAATAGGCCGTAGACAGCGCTACCTTATCACTGAATAAATTACTAGGAGAAGTCCTCAGAAATAAATTCACTTCCCTAACAGATATATATAAAAGCTAACATGAATCTAATATTATAATTATAAGATATGTCAACTCACCCCGAAAAATGCCAAGAAATAGGCGAAAAACATTTAGTTCTGTGTTAATGTTTGCCTTATTTCCATAATGGTCTATCTCGGGCCAGGAAAATATTCGAATCTCTTTGTCTATTAAAACCCGTCTACTCTTATAGATCACAAGAGACGCTCCCCCCCGAACACCTGGCGTGCGTATTTCTACAGAAGTTCGGCGAAAGACGTAATCTAGAGTAAGACAAAAGCAATCGTGCGAAAGTTCCCCAGGTAGAGAAATGCATAACATTATGCTCTATCTTGTCTAAGGGGCGAAAACCCAAAGACTGACCGCGGGTTGTTATCTTCCCCTGAAACAGATCACACTCGTTACCCAGGCCTCAAAGGGTACCAGCCGCTCGTCATCAAACGTTTTAAAGCGACCAGAGAAATTCCCCTGTTGGGACCACAGAGGGTACCCGCCGCTAACGAACCGTTTCTTTCCCAGAAACAGTCTATGGCTCGTTCTAACACTTAACGCGGACCCGAGAAATGTTTCTCTGGTCGAACGTACCCCAGGTGCGTTTAGATAACATTACGTCTAGCGTTAGCTGACCGCAGCTGGCCAGCGTAAACAACCTCGGGTGGGGTTTGAGAGGGTGAGAAAGTGAAAGAAAGAAGAATACAAAATGACGAGGAAACCCAGGACATTTAAAAAGTAATCAAATTATGGACAAGATGGTAAAATAGATTATCGGTCACGTGACACTCACGACTCGCATCCGTAAGTGAACACAAGAACGTAGGTGGAGCGGTAAACAGCCATCTCAGTCTTCTTGTCAACTCTTTTGCCGAGGAATCCTTGATTTACGGCCTGAAAAAGTCTCCCAGCTGCTACTCATTGGATAGCCAGCTCTGTTTTGATACCTCCCTTCCAGTCTGTGACAGCTCCAAGTTTGTTTAAATGGTTGGCCTGCTTCAGGGACTGTTCTCCTTGCATAATCTGATGTCTTCTGTCCTCTTGTGATATCATCATGGTTGTTTTTTGGGGGGGGAGCTGATTGTGGTGAGATATCCGTGATACACCCCGCCCAAATAAAGAAATACTACAGCGTTTGAACGTTTTCTAGGCCATTAAAAACAAATCAAGTGCAAAAATATTTAACTAACGATTTGAAATCTTGTCACTACGCCAAGTAAATTTACCACCCAGCCCGAAATCCGTACCCTACCCCTCTTCTTAGTGTTTATGAACGAACGTCGAGAAAATTGGAAAATATTTGAATATTTTCACTATTACGTTAGAAAACCTGCCACTAAATTCTAGGTTTGACCTTGATTTGAAGGCCAATACTACTAGTTTTGAAAATAAACGGTTAGAAAATCTATTAATAACTATAGCCTTAGCGACGGTTACTAGGGCCATCGCTTGTCCAAGATTTGAATTAACTAATGCCAAGCGTATGATACCCACCCCCAAAAACCACAAGGTTTTTGCGTTACCCGTCCTAATATTTAAAACGACCATTAGACAGTTTGGCAGGGGTTTAACATGGAAAAATATAACCTAACTTCTGCATTGTGAAACTGAAACTAGCAAACCAAATGTGTGCAGGGCAGAAAAAGGGGCAGGAAAAACTTAGATAATTATTTCTTCGGAAATAAAGAGAAGGATAAATAAAAGGAAAGGACAGAAACGATAATTTTTTTTTATTCAAAACCATATTAATCCTTATAATATGTTATCTTGCCTTAGAGTAAAAGTATGTTGTTCTGAATAAATAAATAAGAGAAAGTACGAAGATGAAAACTAGGATAAAGAAGTAAATGAAAACATACTGGCTAGATAAAGGACAATTGTCCGGTTAATAATCACTTTCAATTTTTAAAATCGCTTCAATAACAACAGAGATATCGTAGAAAATAAAAATTGAAGACAGACAGACATACACAGTGGTAACCGCTCAACTTTGAAAATCTTCGGATGTTACATTTTCTAAACGCGTTTTTTGAAAGAAAGTCAAATTGGCTTGACTTGATTTGATTGGTTAAGGTTAGTCTAGGAAGAGGGGGGATAAAATGAACGCTTTGCTAAGCATAAGTGCCACTTGAAAAAGTATTTCCTCCAAGAAGGGTTAAGAGCAGACGCAGAGACATTTGTGACCAATAGCCTTTGCGGTCTGGAAGTCGGCGATCTGAACTTGTGCCATTGATCGCTAGTTAACCTTATACTTGTGAAATATTTCACTGATTGCGGATTGAGTCATATATTACCCAGTAAGCCATAACCTGGAGCTGCAGAGTTTCGAGGCAACATGCTGGTTGTTTAATGTTGAAGTCTTATCTGCCTCCAGAGAACACTGTAGTGAACGAGTGTGTATTTTCCAGCAAGTCATATATCTTCAAAGGAACCACAAGATAAGGCATAAGATTGCGGGCTTATGTCAATTCATCACGTTGTATTCTCCACACGCTACTATAAACTGTTTTGTGAAATGATGAGACACCCAGTCCTTCCAAGTAGTGACACTTCATAAGACAGTATTGTTTCAGCAGGGAATAAAATTCTATAAACATTGTAGTAGTGACATTTATGGACAAGATGTCCTTCATATTTATTTTATAACAAACATCACACAATAGATACAAAAATATTGCACAGCGTGAGATCTGAGGGAGGTAGCGTTAGGTCCCCTTAGAACTCATCAACACCATTTTCAACTATTAGGGTCTTACATAGCTTGACCTCAGTCTGTTGACACTTAGTTTTTCATTTATTTACCATCAATAACCTCCCCGGTGTTAATCCACCACACTGATGATGACCATCCCTCTCTTCTCCAGCTCTTCTTCCCAGACTTGCAGGTTGGATTGAAGATATGCCTCTGATTTTATTAATATCACAACGCTCTAAATTCAAAACATCTGAGTAAAGAAACGTTTGCAGTTGAGAAATTTTAATTGTTACTCTTACAGGTAAGGTTATAACACAATCATTACTATGTTAAATCAAGCATTATGTTTGACTATTCCAGTTTCCAGTGGCGTCAGGGGTAAGAATCTTTTCCAAATTAAAATTGATTAAATGTGATCCTTGGTAGCCTCAACAGTTTTGCAATATTATCCGCAGAATTTGATCAGGCAAAAAAAAAAAAAAAAAAAAAAAAAAACAGAAAGGAAGACAGTAGTTTCAGCACCTTTGAAACAGAATTAGCGGAACAGACAAGAAATATTTCTAAATAAGTATGGTTTTGTTTTTAAACTTTTTTTTTTTGGGGGGGGGGGGGGGGGGGGGGGGGGGGGGGTCAAAATATACCTAATAAATACAGATTTATTTTTAATTCAATGTAATAAACTATTCTAATGATACTTAATATGACATAATAAGAATTCCAGGGACCCTAATAAAATGGTCCAAATCAGGCCCGCAGGGGCTTAGGCCTGGGTAGATGAAAATGTAAACAAAAATGAAAAAGGCCCCACTTTTGGAGAATATGCTCCTCTCCCCACCACAGCTGCACTACTGAGTGTGCCGTGAAATTCTGAAGGGCACTTAAGTGTGCCGTGAAGTAAAAAAGGTAGCGTATGTGACAAAACGGTTGTACATGTACCACTGAGCCCCTCTCTCACTCCTTCATCCGCTTTTTATTTGGCATATTTTATGCACCTTCATTCAAATTTTTTGTTCTGAAGCCGCTCCCAGACTTGTTTACGTTTCGCCAGGTGAATCAGAATAATACCTGGTTAATTACTCCGGTCAGCGGGTAACACGTTTATCACCTAAGTCGTCTACCACCTTTGAAAGAGTCGATCTTTATTGACACAATATAGTCGCGCATCATCGATGAAAAGAGGCCATATTGTCTGCTGAGAGATCCGTCTGGTGGAGGCACGAAAACACAGGTGATATGAGATAATAGCTTCGCTGGCCCGCCTTGGTATCAATATTACCGATATTCTGCCTGGGGAGCCAATATTGGTGAGAAAGCATCTAGACAGGCAATGAGTTCACAGATTTGTATGTGAGTTAACATACAGATGCAAGCGGAAGCATTACCGCACATATTAGAAGGAGGTCACGCGTTGGAATTTTAAATGTAATATTTTAAAATACGCGAGGGAAATTAAATTAAACTCCCCGACCCAGATAGTTTTAAAGAGCTTACGATTGGGTCGATTTGAGAACAGGAATATGCTTCGACGTCCATTGGCAAATTCGTCGGAAGTACAATCCTGGATTTTGAACTGAGAATTGGAAATATAATCTAGCGAAATCGGAGTCACAGATCAGACTGCATCGCCACGTCAAGTTAGCAATTCACCACAGCCAGACAGAGAAGGATCGGACTAAGAATTTCAAGCTTATAAGTGACAGATCAGAGTATTTGGGCAACTTTAAAACTTAAAAGTCAACCCGCATTTTTTAATACAGAGGCTGGAAACTTAAAGGACCAAGATCGAAGTATTTGGGCAACTTTGAAACTTACAAGTAAAGCCGCATATTTAAATACAAAAACTGGAAACTTAAAGGACCAGGATCGAAGTATTTGGGCAACTTTAAAACTTAAAAAAGTAAACCTGCATATTTTAAATACAAAGATTGGAGACCTAAGGAATCAGATCACCCGTCATAAGAGGAATACAAAATTTCCAGACCAAGTGATTCGAAAGCATCCTAAGTGCTGTGTCCATTCTAGACTGTGCCAGGAGATTTGTGTTCCCAAAAGTTACTTTGGAGTAAGTGTAAACATTTATTTTACAAATGTGAATTTGACATATTTTCCTTGCTAAGTGGTTATATATGAGGCTGGCAACCACAACATATGAAAATACTATATTCGTAAACCACAACAGCTAGCGATGGAGTTTGTTTTATGCTAATTCGCCCAGAAACGCGAAAGCAGCAGCGACCTGTAAAGTTTCTTTTCTTCTTTCCACTCTGTAAAGTGTCAGTCTGTATGCTCTGTAAGGAAGAGTGGTGTGTTGTTGAGATCAGGCATGCTCCAGTCTACCCAGCTGTAAATGGGTAACTCACCCTAGTCCTGAGTTAGGGAAGGCAAAGGCTCCAGGGGAAGCAGGCCCTAAACTTGGTCACTCCAACCGACGCAGGATGGTGTATGTATGAAGTAGAAGTGTAGAGTGTGATTACCGCGAATGGTGTACTGTTCGTGTGCTGACCAATATAACCACTCATACACATGTGTCTACAAGGCACCAATGCAGACTGCTGGAATCTTTGTTTACTCAATTTATTCAGACGTACACACTGGGACATACGAGTACATCATGGTATGTTGACATATCAATTTGTAGGTATACATAGCAGATCTGAAGTCATGACACATTCAGAAATAATGGGCAGTACATCAAAAGTTCAATGTCATGATATATTATGGCCGCATTCCCCTATCTGACTAAACGCGTCAGTGAAGGCAGATCGATAAATAACTAAAGTTACTTGACGTCCATAGTTTGTAGCATATATTATGAAACCACGAAAGAGGGGGTTTCTAGCAAGATTGAGATCTCCCTGTCACTGTCCGATAATAGGATAAATAATCTGTTCTCTTGGCAGTGATCAAAACATATGATGACCGAAATCTAACATGGCCGCCTCCCTGAGTTGTCGTTCACTCATTCATAGGAAGGAGAATATAAGCCAGAGTTAATTTATAATGGGTATATAAATGATTTCATACATGTTCCCATACAGCTCTACGATGATCAGGTTAATTCACGTAGCCATAACCGCTGTAGGAAAGTCTGTCATCTTTGTCGATACAAAACACGACCCTAGCGATACGAAGCACAATGTTCCATCTAGGTCGAATCGACATGAGATCATCAAAATAGGGTCTGGCAGTACATGGAGTCCGAATTATACATTGTACCGTACCTTAGGAGAGTCTCTAACATAAACTATAGTAGAGATACCATCTCCTTTAGAAGAAAACCACTTCCTGAATTATATTTCCTTAACAATCTACCAGCCCTTTGAAAAGTGCGTACCAGCCATTATCACGGTACATCGGAACTCATCACGACTTGTCAAGACAACTCATACTTCCGCTAGACCGGAATAATAAGAATCTAGTCCCGCCTACCCATCCAAAATATACAATATAGGACTGATTCTACTTGTACTAATAATATGTAATACATATGAATTCAGGCCATAAACATAATAAGCAAATTAATATATTTTCTGGCCCTAAAAAAATAAGTACAAACGTAAGAGCAATCCATGCGCCGGATCAATATCAAGAACGATTACTCCTATAATCAAAAGTGTGAATCAAACATGGATTCTCTCGCTTTTACCATAGACAGCATTTTCATACACAAATGAATGAATGTCTATATTTTTTTCCATATTAAATAGCCATATCGATTTTTGTAATATGTGCGTCAAAATATGCACGCAACAGATTACCACACCCCTCGGGAAAAAAAAATGGTACATTTTTTTTTTGAAACACATCTAGGAGCAACATACAATAGGCTCACAACGCACCAATAACAATGCGCAGATGATAAGCATAAGTTTTATGACCTTAGAGAAGGTACTTCTCTAAGTATTAATATTTCCAGAGAGGTGTCACCAACGCATACTACAATATTAGCAATGACCCAATTTCCACATTAGTTTATACATAAATTTCATCTAAGATATCTTAACATCATGATCATCAAAGACGAAAAAACATTGAAAGATCAGCGGTGAATAAATATCAATGAACCGCTAAGTAGTGTTACAATCAATATATGATATATTACATATGTGTACACATTTCAACATAGAAACAACTGTATCAAAGTTGTATAACAGTTATGAATCATGTGGGCATCTAGACAAAATATCTGCCATCACATTTTCTGACCCACGGATAGCTCGCACCGAAAAATGAAATGGCTGTAGAGCAATCGCGTATCGCGTTGATCTCGCGCTCTTCAGATTTTTACTCTGAATAGCCGTAACAGCTTTCTGGTCAGTTTCCACAATGAAATGCGCGCCCAGAAGAAATCTTTGCAGTTTAAGGATTGACCAAACCATAGCCAATAATTCACGGTCTAGGACCGAGTAATTCTTCTCTGCGGCATTTAATTTCCGAGAAATATACATCACAGGATGCAGAGTTCCAGAGTACTCTTGCATTAGTGCAGCTCCAATCCCGGTGGATGAAGCGTCACTACGAAGAATAAATGTCTTATCCTTAGAAGGCAATACTAGGATAGGTGAAGTAGAAAACATAGTTTTAACCTTATCCAAAGAGGATTGACATTCTTGAGTCCAATGGACTACATTAGGAGACCCTTTCTTTAGCAAGGAAGAAAGAGGTGACATAATGGAGGACAGATTCGGGATGAATCGTCCATAAAATTGTATTAGACCTAAGAGACTTCGTACTTGCTTTTTAGTCTTAGGAATAGAAATGTTAAGTATCTTACTTGTATTATGGTCTTCTGTTTTTAGGAACCCATGACCAACACGGTGTCCTAAGAAAGATATTTCGCTAAAACCAATACATGCTTTCGATGGTTTCGCTGTCAGGTTATGCTCGCGTAAGATAGACAATAGTTCATTTATACCATTATAGTGATCGTTCCAAGTATCACTGAAAAGACAGATGTCATCAAGATACGCAATGACATCTGAGCGATGAGATAGGATTTGACGCATCATGCGTACAAATGTTGCAGGGGCGTTCATAAGACCGAAAGGCATGAAATTCCATTGGAATAGACCCCTAGGCGTCGAAAAAGCAGTAAACGGTTTGGCGTGTTCGGATAGTGGAACTTGCCAATATCCCTTAGACAAATCGAGTTTAGTAAAGAAGTGAGAATTCGATAGTCTCGTAAGTAGCTCTTCTAGTAAAGGCATAGGTTCAGCATCGAATTTAGTCACTTGATTCAATTTGCGATAATCCACGCAAAGACGTATGTTATTGTCTTTTTTCCGTACTATAACCATCGGCGAAGAATATGCTGATGTGGATGGTTCAATAATTTTTAACTCTATCATCTCATCTAACTCTTTCTCTACCTGTGCTTGAAAATGTATCGGGATAGGATACGGTCTGACTCTTATAGGACTATGGTCAGTAAGAATAATGTCATGTTGAATGACATCAGTTTGACCAGGAATGTCAGTAAGGACATCCTGAAATTGTTCTAACATAGTAGAAACTTGTTTCTGCTCTCCTGGAGATAATTCTGGAGAAATTGCAACATCTTTCCATGATTCATTAGAGTGAAGAGGAATCATTGGAAAAGGTAAATTTACATCCGAGAAACTCGTTTCCTCATCCTGTATTACTGACAGAGATGAGTACTGTCCATGTTGGACTGGAAAATCGTCCGTTGCCTGGAAAACAGGTTGTAAATAATCAGGACGTTCATGGAATTCCGTGAGCATGTTGATGTGGAAGGTTTTACGCTTCCCGTCAATATCGACGATATAGTCAACATCGGAAACTTTTGATATTATATCGTACGGACCTTTCCAAGAAATGAGAAGTCTATTTTCCCTACAAGGTAGCAAGACAAATGCTTTGTCACCTGGACAAAGTTGACGCAAACATCTCTTTTTATTGGCAAATTCCCTTGCCTTCTGTTTCGCAAATTCAGAAGAAGCAGTTGCCAATTTGCATGCTTCAATAATCTTGTGTCTAAGTGCGATGACATATTCATAAGAGGATTTTGTGTCATCGACAATATTATCAGCAGTTATAAGATCATGAAGTAAGGACATAGGACCTCGCGGTTTCGCGCCAAAGACAAGTTGAAAGGGAGAAAATCATGTATGTTCGTTGGCGACCTCTCTATATGCAAAGAGAGCCGCGGGTAAAACCCTATCCCAATCCTGAGGATGATCTTCCGTTATCTTACCTAGTAGGTTTTTCAGAGTTCTATTCAAACGTTCCACCATCCCATTGGACATAGGATGATAAATACTACTCAGCGATCTCTCTATCTTCAGAGTCGACATTACTTGAGACATGGTATCCGATATGAGTTGGGTACCATGGTCGGATAATATTTCTGCTGGAAATCCCAGACGAGAAAATATTAACCAAAGAGCATCTGCGACATCAGCAGTAGTTATGCTCTTTAGAGGAACAGCCTCCGGCCAACGTGTGCACATATCAACACACGTCAAAATAAATTGGTGTCCTCTCGCAGACTTTATCTTAAATGGACCAATGATGTCTATCGCCATTTTTTGAAATGGCCGAATGGGAATGTCTGCAGCCTGAATAGGTGCATCATGGCGTGGACCTCTGGATTTAATCTCTTGACATACTTTACAAGATCGACAATAGATTCGTATGTCCTTATTCACAGCAGGCCAAAAGAAAGATTGAAGAACTCTAGCTTTAGTACGGGAAAAACCCATATGTCCAGCACACTGCGAATCATGAGCGTGCTGTAAGATTTTAACTCTCATATTTTTTAGGCACAAGGATTTGAGAATGAATGGACTTAGCGGAGTCTTGTACCATACGTACAAGTACGCCATTCTTCATCGTAATCCAAGATTTACGATTTGTATCCTTATTCGGATCACCTTTTGTTGCCAGAGTAAAGAATTTCTTTAGAGTATGATCATCTTCCTGCTGTTTGATAAAGGAATCGTGGGAAATCTCCAAGGGATCATCTTGGATCTGCGCATCATTATCTTCAGAATGTGAAGATTGTGGCATATTAAGAGCTTGAGCCCTAGTGATTACTGCATTAGCAGATTGCATATTAACATTTTCCCAATTAGAAATTTGCTGTGGAGTGCATTCTTTCACTCCATGAATGCGACCGATGATAAGATCAGCGATCGGATTCGGCAAGAGACATGCTTGCACCTCTCCTGTAAAGAAAGGCGTAGCAATATTGATAATGGCAGTGGAGTACTTCTCCAATGTGCCACCAAATGTTACACATTTGACTATATTGCCTGTAGCTCGAGAAGGATTTACGAGTGATTGCCTCACTCCAATGGTAGTGCACCCCGAATCGAAAAGAATTGATACCGGAGTACCATCTATTAGGCCCCTATTAAAGACAAGAGCACCCCTTCCATTATGCGCAATTGACGCATGGAGAGCGGGAAGCGGGTGACCGCAGCTTAAAGTAGACACTGTGGTTGGATCGAATAATGTTTTGCATTGCGAACACTCAGATGCTCTAGCAAAATCGAAAGCGGAATTTGCTGCTACACTGTTGGAGTCTTTTTTATCATTATTCTGATTATCGGTGTCGTGGAACTCCTGTTGTGCAGAGTTAGCCTGGTAATAAGATTTACCATGTCTTTTGTGTTGTGATCTACCTCGGTTATAATTGTCTCTATAATTATTATTGCCTCTGTTATAACCCCTATTTGGGTTTGAATCATAATATTCATGATCATAATCATCACGCTCGTTATATTGAGTATCCCTGTAATATTGTTTCTGTTGTCTCCATGAAGCACTTGGGTAGTTCCTATAGCTACTCCCTTTCCGAGAATTTCTAACATTATGGGTACCCCTCGCGTGTCGAGGACTATCAGCTCGATTCCAGTTCTTCGAAGAAGAACCCTGATTTGAGTGGTTATCTTGGTTTTGATACTTATTCCAATTAACCTTTTTATCAAATTTATTTTTAGCTCCTTGGAATTTATGTGAGTAATTCTGATTATACTCTGTTGCCGAAGCAACTGGCATACTCTCTTTAATGTTAGAGTTACTAAGAATCATGTCAGGGTGTGCCGTGGCATACTGGTCACAATATTCTTCCATTTGCTTTATTGTACCAGGTTTACGCTCATGTAAGAACTCTAGGAATGATTTATTTACAGAAGACATGACCTTGTCTCTTAGCAATAAATCCGTAAGACCATCAAATGTTTTCTCTGTTTTGGATAATTCAATCCATCGTGAAAGTGTAATTCGTGCTTTTGAGATGAAATCTGAGAATTCTACACCTACCTCAGGTCTCATTGTTTTAAACAAAAGACGGTAACCTTCCTCAGACAGCTGATATCTCTTTATCAAAGCTGCCCTAACAGCATCATAATTATCTTTGTCGGCCTCTTCAACAAAATATAACTTACTTAGGGACTCCCCTTTTAGATTTTCAGACAACTGATTCACATACTGTGATTTGTCAACATTATGAGATCGACAAGCCCGTTCAAATCTAGAAAGCCAAAATGTTATGTCATCACTGGTAGGGTTAAACGCTGGTACCTTGACCTTGTACACAAAGGGTTTACCATTACTACCAGATGCCTGATTAACATTACTCATACATGTCAATTTTAATTTCTCTAATTCAAACTCATGTTCTCTTATTGCTTTTCTCTCTTCAGCTTCTCTATCTAATCTTCTCTGTTCTGCAGCAGCTTCTAATTTTTTCTGTTCTGCAGCAGCAGCAACTTCTAATTTTTTCTGTTCTGCAGCAACTTCTAATTTTTTCTGTTCTGCAGCAACTTCTAATTTTTTTCTGTTCTGCAGCTTCTAATTTTCTCTGTTCTGCTCAACTTCTCCTTTTTTCTGCTCTGCATCAGCTTCAGCAGCATTATTCTTCTTTCTGCATCAAATCTCCTTTCCTCCACTTGCATCTGCAATTTCTTAAGTTCAGCAGCAGTATCAGCTTCTTTTTCTAATCTTTTTTCTTCAGCTAGAGCTTCCTTTCTTCTGCAGCAGCTTTTTTTTCTTCTATTTGAAGTTTTCTCTCCTCAGCCGCAGCTTTTTTTTCCTCAGCAGCAGCTTTTCTTTCTTCAGCAGCAGCAGCAATTTTTTTCTCTTCTGCAGCTAATGCTTTGTCATATTGAGCAACAGCCCATTGTTCTAAGTCTTTTCCAGTCTTATCAAGAGATTTTCCTTGTGCAATGAAATAATCTAATGTAGACATATTGTCTTCTTAAATCAGAAACCTGAAAAAGTAAATAAATTACCCTCTTTCACGTTAATGAGAGACAAGTCTATACCATAGACTTAGTCTTAGTCCAAACTTGTATGGTTTATAATAACCAATGATAACTTGAGTACCTATGGACACAATAACTGTATCTCAAATACTGTGGGAGACAAGCCTTACAAAGGTCTTGTATACCTCAATGTAATCAAAGATCACTTGAGTACCTGTGGAAAAAATATTTCCCTTTACCAATCACTTTGGGAGACAAGCCTTACAAAGGTCTTGTACATTTTGTTTTATAACAATAACAATCATAAAGTACTGATCTGTACTATACTATCAGTGTATACCACTATACGTCATATGTCAACTAAAGACATTACAAAGGACAAACAAGAAAAGACAATATGAACACATTTGCAGAGATCAAATTAAATTAAATAGGAGAAATGAAAAAAAATGATCACAGAAACCGTGATGATAACTGCCATAATATAACAAGACAAATAACGCCACAGTGTATAAACATAAGGGTGTAAAAAAACTGAAATGAAAGGAAAGATGAGACCTACAATTATACAAACAAATCAAACAAAACTAAGGAACACAAAATTATTACCAAAAACAACGAAGAAAAGAACACCTCATCACAACTAACAGAAATAGCAGCAAATTGTTGCTAACAAATTTCCAATTAAGAAAATGTGTACCTATAGAATACTAGTCCAGACCAATGTCACTCGGCATACCTTGTACTAGTCACACAGAACATAAACTAATTTAATACATAACAAATAACATGTAAGCATAAATAGCATATAGCATACAACATAATTTATGTCATGAATGGAATGTGTTGCAGGTATAGTGTTGTAAAGCAGGCACAGTTTATTTTAATACTAATAACTTGCCACTTTATTCAGTAATAGATTTAATTTTAAACTATTACACTGTCAATTTTTCTCTGTTGAGCATATGAAGATCCAACGATGAACTATGCACTTTATGTTCAACAACACTGTGATTCTTCTGTACGTTGAGAAATGTCAACAATACTGCTCCAGATATTTTCTACACTTGATACCACTGTCCTGTGTAATACTGTCTGTACAGCGAAAAACTGTCAACAAGCGCTGACCTAGATACAGCATCCTATCGGTAATACAGGTCAAGCTGACATCGACTGTATAGCTGTCCTACTGGTGTTGATGTGTTCAAACAAATGTTCTTTCAGCTGTAAACTGTGATTCTCAACACAAAACTGCGTAAGCTGGACCCAGGAATCTGGCTCGCCACTGTAAAGTTTCTTTTCTTCTTTCCACTCTGTAAAAGTGTCAGTCTGTATGCTCTGTAAGGAAGAGTGGTGTGTTGTTGAGATCAGGCATGCTCCAGTCTACCCAGCTGTAAATGGGTAACTCACCCTAGTCCTGAGTTAGGGAAGGCAAAGGCTCCAGGGGAAGCAGGCCCTAAACTTGGTCACTCCAACCGACGCAGGATGGTGTATGTATGAAGTAGAAGTGTAGAGTGTGATTACCGCGAATGGTGTACTGTTCGTGTGCTGACCAATATAACCACTCATACACATGTGTCTACAAGGCACCAATGCAGACTGCTGGAATCTTTGTTTACTCAATTTATTCAGACGTACACACTGGGACATACGAGTACATCATGGTATGTTGACATATCAATTTGTAGGTATACATAGCAGATCTGAAGTCATGACACATTCAGAAATAATGGGCAGTACATCAAAAGTTCAATGTCATGATATATTATGGCCGCATTCCCCTATCTGACTAAACGCGTCAGTGAAGGCAGATCGGTAAATAACTAAAGTTACTTGACGTCCATAGTTTGTAGCATATATTATGAAACCACGAAAGAGGGGGTTTCTAGCAAGATTGAGATCTCCCTGTCACTGTCCGATAATAGGATAAATAATCTGTTCTCTTGGCAGTGATCAAAACATATGATGACCGAAATCTAACATGGCCGCCTCCCTGAGTTGTCGTTCACTCATTCATAGGAAGGAGAATATAAGCCAGAGTTAATTTATAATGGGTATATAAATGATTTCATACATGTTCCCATACAGCTCTACGATGATCAGGTTAATTCACGTAGCCATAACCGCTGTAGGAAAGTCTGTCATCTTTGTCGATACAAAACACGACCCTAGCGATACGAAGCACAATGTTCCATCTAGGTCGAATCGACATGAGATCATCAAAATAGGGTCTGGCAATACATGGAGTCCGAATTATACATTGTACCGTACCTTAGGAGAGTCTCTAACATAAACTATAGTAGAGATACCATCTCCTTTAGAAGAAAACCACTTCCTGAATTATATTTCCTTAACAATCTACCAGCCCTTTGAAAAGTGCGTACCAGCCATTATCACGGTACATCGGAACTCATCACGACTTGTCAAGACAACTCATACTTCCGCTAGACCGGAATAATAAGAATCTAGTCCCGCCTACCCATCCAAAATATACAATATAGGACTGATTCTACTTGTACTAATAATATGTAATACATATGAATTCAGGCCATAAACATAATAAGCAAATTAATATATTTTCTGGCCCTAAAAAATAAGTACAAACGTAAGAGCAATCCATGCGCCGGATCAATATCAAGAACGATTACTCCTATAATCAAAAGTGTGAATCAAACATGGATTCTCTCGCTTTTACCATAGACAGCATTTTCATACACAAATGAATGAATGTCTATATTTTTTTCATATTAAATAGCCATATCGATTTTTGTAATATGTGCGTCAAAATATGCACGCAACACGACCCCAGACTCCGACTGGAGCAGTGATGAGTGATGATTACATCACATGTGCTTCAAGTGTATCATATCATTTTGTGAGATATATGTACCTTGTTAATTGTAATTCAGGCAAATCATTGCCTTCGCGCTGTCCAAGCACATATTTTCCCAGTTTAATACCCAGAAGAATATTGGTGATTTCTAATTATCTTCCCTGAGTACCGCCGTGTATACTCAAAAGAATATAATTATTCTGAGTGGCTAAGATTGGTGGGTGGACAGCGAGACAATGCGCCTGTTAATTCGCAGCCCACACATGTACTTAGCAGAGGCATTTGTTCTTTTTATTTTGTCTAAAGATCGTGGAACGAAGCTATCAGACTGTTCGTGATACGTAGTGGAAAGACGAAAGTTCTACGCTAAAAGCAGGGAATCAACACTAACCGCCTAAATTGGACAAATTGTGTGGAGAAGAGCCCTTATCACAGAAGAACTGACGAAATTACGACTGCAGGACTCACATAGATCAGTTAAGTTCTGATTACAAGGAAACAGCAAAAGGACAATATTTTTTTCTTTAAAATCCTCACAAAGTCTCAGTGAAGACAAAAATTGATTTACATCTAAAATTCACCATCATTCCATTTATTTTAACCTGTTGTCATGAAGTGACGTCTGTCTCACAACACGAATTCTGCATAACTCTGACCACACCACGCGTCATACATTGTAAGAACTGCAAGATACACAGACCAATCAGAACGCTCCGTTATGCCGTGTTTACTACAGCCTTGGATAAATAAAATGGAAGTCCAAATATGTGCAAACAAGTATCGGAGGACAATTAACTACATCATTATGAAAGAAGTACCACCTGGAAGAGGCTACCAAAACGATATTAGGGATGTTGCTCTACCCGTAAGTACTAATACTTTTACAAATACTGATATAGGACGGGAGAGATCTCTAGTTGAATGCATCGAAGCCTCACGTTAGTCCATTATTTAGCTGTGTTACGTACGCATAGAATAAAATGCATTTAGGAATGAAAAAGGTTGTTTACTAGAAATATGTAGAATAATATAGGGCGTATTTTAAACTTTAGATGAATACAATCGCTCCAGGAATAACTTAGATAAGTAAAATCTTAGTTTTCCTGATTTGCACAATAGGCAACATTTACCAATATTTTCTAAACACAAAACATATTCGTTGGGGAACCACCTCGACGCTCGAGGCCACACTATTTATAGCGCGTGTCAAACAGAATCAGGTCAGTCACAATATTTGAAAGCGACAGCGAGCGGCAAAAGAAAGCAAGTGTTAGTGGAAGCGAATTGCCTTCTGTACTTGAAAGCAGACCTTAAACAGCCATTAACAGCTCGTCTGTGTGAGTGCCTGAGGGTAAGAACGAATCTATATATATATATATGTATATACCTATGTGTATTTCTAGTGATTAATTCCCCTGTACGACAGGAGTGTGTAGATGTGTTAGAAAATTACAGTGTGCTGCTGGTGAACTTACAGGCTTGTGTGTAATTCTGGAGGCAAAGCCAACCTTGGGAAATATTCAAAATACTTGAGAATGATGGCCAAAGTGTGTCTGTAAGTTTGGAAATGTATTTAAAGAAGTATTTCTTAATGGAATGACACA
Organism: Oreohelix idahoensis; assembly: GCA_024509875.1. NCBI lineage: Eukaryota > Metazoa > Mollusca > Gastropoda > Stylommatophora > Oreohelicidae > Oreohelix > Oreohelix idahoensis. The sequence continues at coordinate 759,727 of JAMPIV010022535.1, forward strand.
CATACCAGGAACTTAAGGAAGGATGAAAGGAATTGGATTACTGTATAGTTTGATATATTACTTAGTAGTTTTATTCACGACCAAATTATTGTAGGGAGGCGGATCATGGGAAACGGATTATAATTAAGGATGTAGAAGAAATTTATGATCACAGTGAACTGAATTGATTGTTGCTACTATATTATATCTTGTGCATCTGCTAGCCCTCTGTCTGAAACTGTCTATCATCCCCATCTGTGTCATAGAGGGATATTGATAGAGAAATACAGGGATTGCATTTAACTTCGTTTCAGGTTTTATCCTGTAAACCTAACACATATACAAGAGGCATCTCTTACTGAGGTTACGACGGATGCAGTGCCGGTCTATGTCAGAAAGCCAGACATCTCGTGTATACCACTTGGCAGAATTTCAGAAATTAGTTCTATCAAATATCAGAGGGAGCCATCTTCAGTGACTCAGAAAAGTTGCCCACAAAGGCAACTGTACAGCATATCCCAGTTCACCAAACATAAAATAAAACATTTTGTGATGACTATAGCAGTGTAGATCTTTAATCAGAACTGTGAAATTAACAAATATTACTTAATCAGAGAGAGACCAACCAAGCAAGACTTTCTCCATAGTGATAGACATCTTAATTCAGTGAAAGACTTTGTTGAACATTTTATTATTTATTTAATGTTGTAATATGATTTCTTTTAAAACTTTTAAAACAGAAAAGAGTAAATGTACAAATAAATTGTAAATATTTACCAGCAGACTTACTTAAATTCTTTAAGTTAAGTTACAGTCCTTGTTGGTGAATTTAATTAAATAATTACCCCTAGCAGAGTTAATAACAATAATAACTACCATATTAACAGAGGAAGATCTGGAGAGGTAGGAAATAAGGACTCAGAGTACTACATTACCATCTCCTCTGGGAACTTATACAGCTTGACCCTACCTTTGTTGTCTATACATCCTTACTCTTTTCAGAGAAGGGGTATTACTGATAAGACCAGACTCTTATCTGGCACTATCATCTGATACACCTTTATGTCCAGGATATCATATTAAATTCTATAATAATCTACCCTCTCGCGACACCTGTTAAAACTAATTGATTATTAAATTTGTTACATGTTATTTTAAAACTAAACAATCATTGTTTATTCAGTTATTATCAGTATGAAAGCAAACGTAAGTGCAAGACTCTTTATTATATATATATATATATATATATATATATATATATATATATATATATATATATATATATATATATATATATATATATATATATATATATATATATATATATATATATATATATATATATATATATATATATATATATCTAGACATATTTACATATATAGAGCTAATTCTTAGAAAAGAATTTCGCTGGATTTACTCCAGCTGGGGGCTTGAACGGGCTAAAACTATTGCTTAATTCTTCACAAAAGGCGACGGATCAGACATAAGTTAACAATTGCACTGCCCTAAGCAGCATTGTTCTTGACTTCTGAAAATATCTTGTGAATACTCCCTTTGAGATAGAAGCGTCATTGCCCTTCTATTTACAACTCTGCCAAGAGTAATCTTGTGCGAAGGTAGACACCCTTTGACGACCCATTTTAGATACTCTTGAGTTTTGGCCACTGTTGGACCACTACGGCAATCCGTGACAGATGAACACTGTGCTTGCGGATAGTTACTAGCAGTCATTATCATGAAAATATTAAATATATAATAAAAAATGTTAAATATGGTACTTGGTTCCAGCCGAAAGAAAATATGCAATTAAAATGTTTAAACATAAGTTTTGTTTTTTATCAATTTATTAAGGTACTCGTAATATAACAGCAAAGGATAGGAACAATGTATTTCTGATTCAAGTATATTACAAACAAAATAATAGAGTAGTTATAAAAAGCAAAAATAAAAAAAATAAAAAAACACTGAATATCGTACCTGACGATATGACGAAAACGTCATTATTGTCTTTAAAAATGTGAGTATTTTAGCAGCGTAGACGTTTAAACTCATACAGAAGGGAAAACCGAGGCCTGTAAACAGTGGTGCTTAGATGGCAGGGAGGATAGTGTGATTAGCTTCCGTAGCTAGGCGCTGGTGCCGCACGTAAGGTCCTGGGTTCGATTCCCCGCTAAGCAACTCATGTCTGTTGTTTTTCTGTTGTCTAATTTTCTACTTCTTTATTTCTCACGAGTGCCTGAAAACATACCTTTATGTTTGTCTAATATTTATTTAGCAGCGTAGACTGAACTGTCTTCTCTTTCTTTAAATCTTCACACATTCGCTCGTATTTCGTCTGCGTGTTTTATAATATTCCGTACCGTAGATTCAGGCATTCAAACTTCTCGTCCCGTTTTAGAGTTATTATGACCACGTGCATGTCGTTCAATTATATAGAATTTTTATTGTAATAACAAGCTTCTTCTTCTTTTTTTTTTTTTTGTTTGCACTGTCAGTGTTTCTATCTGGAGTTTTCTTCTTTTTGTCAATTTTTTTTTCAGGGCATTAAAAAAAACCATATATGGCAAGGGCAGAGTGACGTAGCGGCTTGTAAAACGCTAGGTCATAATTCAAATAGCCTCAAACTGACTACTGCTTTCTTTGAGAACATTCAATTTGACGTCTGAGAGTGTACGAAGAAGAAGAAGCAGAAGAAGATAAACTCGACTCGCTTGTCATTTTTGCGCACGATTTAAAGAGTGTGGAAAAATCTGAAAGAAATTTCGCATTAATTAAATTTTGGCTCGCATTAAATGCAATTTGTGTATCATTTACTAATTCGCAATAACTCGAATTCGCACTATTCGAACTCGCACTATTCGCGACCTAGCTGCAGTGGCGTATCCTGGTAATGCGAGCTAGGCGTGCTGCTACTTAAAATGAATATGTACGCCTATTATTTAACTTCTTCATCTCTTAATTTAAAAACCAACTATATTCAATTACGCAACGATAGTTATTAGGGGTATATGTCAACTGTCTCCGAAATACTAATTAACTTACAACTTGAAACTCACTGTCACTGTAATAATCTGCATTCCCGGCAACTAACAAAAATTAATCACAAAAAAAAAACACTGGACGGACACAACCAATTTTTACAACTCGAGAGCTGCAGGACCACCGCACGCATGTTCGCATTGTATTTACGTATCTGGCCATGACCCCGATCCAATCAAACCAGTGTTCAGACGTGAATCCGAAAGGTGCCGCACGCATTGTGACGGAATTACCCGAGAAACTTCGGGCGATTGCTACTAACCAATTAAAAACTGCACTATAAAAAGCGTCTGGGGAAACTGAAACTAGATTATACTCGTAGATTCTATGCGGGAAAATCCGTTATCCTGGTGCGTGCGGTCCGAAAGCAGAACATTAGAAGAGAAATATTTTATAGAATAATAAATTAAATTTTTATTTTCCTTCGGGCATAGGTGTGCGCAGCCCGCACAGCACACATAGAGAATACGCCACTGCCTAGCTGTATATATGAATGCAGAAAGTGCTAGCAGTCCTTTTCAGAACTAGTCCTTTCCGGGGCTACCCCATGCTAGCTTATAGACACTTACAGTAATTTTCAGGGTTTAGTATTTATCAACACTACACTTGAGATGACAGATATAATTTATTTTTCAAAGGCAATTGCGTTGACAACCAACGGACTTCATTCGTAGATGAAAGGAACGTACCTCGACACAATAAGGCAACAAATCTCCATGGAAATATTAAGGCTTCTTACGTTGCCATTCAGTTTTCCACTCAATAGGGTAGGTGAAGCTCGTGCTATCAACCTGCTTCTCACGTGGAACACTTTTGAAGAACAAATAAATTTTATTTTGTAAATGAGGAAAAAAGTGACACTATTAACAAAAAGGATTACTTTATTACCAATCAGAGCAGCAAGTTCGTTTAAAAAAAAGTCACACGACTGCTTTCTCAAGAACTGCGTCTCAGCAACTGAAAAATGAACACTCGTTTTTTTTGTTTTTTTTTTAATGTCAAGACGATAATGTGAAACTAATGACAAGAACCAGACAAGTGCCGCTGCAACATGAGGCGAGAACAAGACGCTCACGTTGGATAGAACACATATTGAGGAAACCTACGAATAGCCTCACAAGGCAGTTTTTCTAGACACCCACTAGTAAGAGAGGTAGAGAGACACTGAAAAACGTACTGTACTGGGAACAAATATCAACGTGGAAAAGAAAACACGGAAAGAACTTGAATGGATGACATAAGTCTGGAAGAATAAGTACTAATATGTTGAAGAACTATGCTCTTCAAGCACCTACAAGTGGTGCATCCTGGAGACAGGAAACCGGGCCAACGCTGAGAGATCGAGTAATCTATCAGAATGACCCAGCATCACGATTCCCTCTGCGATAACACTTGGGAACTCAGCATTGCACGCTAAGCTTGGGAGAATCACTTAGCCCCAGACTTAACTTCGACTTTTTACTTGGTTGGCTGCTGGCAGGAGAATCTCACAATGAATAATGACAAACAAGGGCAGCCGGAATATGGCTCTGTGCAGGTCATGATGATTCCTTGAGAAAGCCCAGAACCAGAGCACAGCATATTAGCCCTTTTTATTAGGAGATCCCCCACTGACGGGGAAGATATGCCATCCCCTTCCCTCTTCTAGCTTGAAGCCAGATGTGAGGATCCGTTAAATGCATGCCAAGTTAGGACGGGAATACCTGGGAAATAAAACTGAGCTAATAACTCCAGCTCAGCAAGTTTTGGAATGACTGAAAAACCACAGGAAAAGCTAGATCGACAAATATTAATGAACGTTAATGATTCTTCAACTTAGCATTGGCTGTAAAGTGCGAAAAACAACGACAACAACAACAACATAGAACGAAAAGGGCAGTCTATGTTCTACATAGGACGAAAAGGGTTGATGATAAAGATGGCGATAATGACAACATACACGTCTTCGAACACGCTCTTTCCTATCACTCACGTTTCTACTTTCATACTGGCATCGACACAAGATTTATACTTGTGCCAGCATTAGCAGAGAACAGACAGGGGCCATTACCAGAGATTTTTCTAAGCCCAAAAGAAGGCGGTGGAGAGAATAAAACTAATCCCTTTGATTCATAAATCCATATTAAAATATTACGCATTAAATAATGATCATGTTGCCTAATAACAAATACTACGATACTGGAGTCTCAGACAATTATAATAATACGTGTATTAAAAATTTAAAGAAAATCGTTCACCGCCAAAAGCTCTTTCCTTTTTTTATTAAAAATACAATTTTGTGTCAAAGACACTAGAACTTTTATAACACAGACGAACGAAAGAGGGCAAAGAAAGAAAGAAATAGAAGAAAGAAGTATGACAAAGAGAGAAGTGTAGGAAACGGTGTGAGAGAATACTGAAGATGGGTAATGGAGCACGTGGTGATTCTCTGACTGGCTCCTTGATTGTTCTCTGGAGTAAGAAGGGGGATGAGGGTGGGGTGGGAGGAGGGAGGGGAGCGTATCCTATTCATTTCCAAGTTATGTCTTTAATTTCTAGAATGCCTCATTCTTATCTATATATTATCTTTACTTTTTGTCTTTAATATTATCATAATGTTTTTCAATCAATCAATCAATCAATCAATCAATCAATCAATCAATCAATCAATACCCTTTAGATCCCCAAGGAACAAAGACCCTCAACAAACCCATGCCAAGTCCTCCTGTCACGTGCCAACAGTTCTAGTTATTTCCATGTCTTCCTCGTCATTATCACTTCTGCTTCCAATTATCTTCTCCATGTGTGTGTGTGTGTGTGTGTGTGTGTGGGTGTGTGTGTGTGTGTGTGTGTGTTTTTTTTTTTTTTTGTTTTTTTTTTTTTGTGTTCACCTCTGCCTCTCTTACCCTGGCGACTCCAGTACAAGGACTGCATTGTAATTCAAAATCTGACCTTATTCATTTCTCGTCCATCTCACCAGCGAATCGAGCTGTTAAACGATCTTTGCCGAAAACACATTTACTCACACTCTATAACAGCGGTCGGTAAGCCAGGAGCTATGGAATTCTACATTAGAACCACTGATCTCTTTAATTAAAGATCAACCTAGCTAAAATCATGTCAATTTTCAGGTTTCGTTTTGCTTAGAATTTTGACAAAGTGCAGCTTTGTTGTAGCATGTATCTGTGCCCGACGTTCTGCGTCTTGCAGTTCAATCAACATAGCGGTGGAACATTCAAACTAATTTTTATGTTACAGAATGTTAACTTCATTACAAACTAAATGATATGTTACAGAATGTTAACTTCACTACATACTAAATGATATGTTACATTATGTTAACTTCGCTGCAGACTAAATCACATTTTACAGAGTGTTAATTTCCCTACAGACTAAATGATATGTTACAGAACGTTAACTTCACAACAAACTAAATGGTATGTTACAGAATGTTAACTTCACAACAAACTAAATGGTATGTTACAGAATGTTAGCTTCACAACAAACTAAATGGTATGTTACAGAATGTTAACTTCACTACAAACTAAATGATATGTTACAGAATGTTAACTTCATTACAAACTAAATGATATGTTACAGAATGTTAACTTCACTACATACTAAATGATATGTTACATGATGTTAACTTCGCTACAGACTAAATCATATTTTACAGAGTGTTAACTTCACTACAGACTAAATGATATGTTACAGAATGTTAACTTCACTACAGACTAAGTGATATGTTACAGAATGTTAACTTTACTACAGACTAAGTGATATGTTACAGAACGTTAACTTCACTACAGACTAAATTATATGTTACAGAACGTTAACTTCACAACAAACTAAATGGTGTGTTACAGAATGTTAACTTCACAACAAACTAAATGGTATGTTACAGAAAGTTAACTTCACTACAAACTAAATGATATGTTACAGAATGTTAACTTCACTACAAACTAAAATATATGTTACAGAATGTTATCTTCACTACCTAATGATATGTTACAGAATATTAACTTCACTTTAAACTAAAGATCGCTTCCTGTCTGATACTGTTCAAGAATAAAATGAATGTTAGTCAGCTAACTTGCAGGCTTTCACTGTGAATCTTGTGGAAGTATCCGTAAAGATGGGGACGCCACATTTTTAAGTGCGTGAAGGAAATGGCTTGTTAGCAATTAGGTCAAACATTCCCTTGTCCTCCTCCGTCATCTAGATCCCCTGGGATCTCCCTGTATGTCAAGATTGACCGGTTGCCGAGCCCTGTTGTAGAAGACCTCTCTTTAAAGTTTTAAAAAAGAGTACGGGGGAACATGCTACGTGCAGTTCTTGTGTGTCTTTGATGAGACCAAGGAAGAATAGGACTTCTGTCCGTCATACAAGTCGTACAAGTCGCACGAGTCGTACAAGTCGCACAAGTCGTACAAGTCGTACAAGTCGCACAAGTCGTACAAGTCGTACACGTCGCACAAGTCGTACAATTCGCACAAGTCGTACAAGTCATACAAGTCGCACAAGTCGTACAAGTCGTACAAGTCATACAATTCATACAAGTCGTACAAGTCGTACAAGTCGCATAAGTCGTACAAGTCGTACAATTCGCACAAGTCGTACAAGTCGTACAAGTCATACAAGTCGTACAAGTCGTAAAAGTCGCATAAGTCGTACAAGTCGTACAATTCGCACAAGTCGTACAAGTCGTACAAGGCGACTAATATGTCGTCATGCATGGGGCTGGTAAACTCATTATGTAAAACGCATTGCTCCAAAAACCACCACTGCATGTACATTTGAATGCAAAGTCCAGGTACCTGCTCCATGGTGAGCAAGGAGGGAAATGGTAATAATGACGATGGAATAAACCACCAGATTGGAAATGTTTATACACCCAGTGAAGTCTTTAACACTTCACTCCCATACGGCAGTATCTGCTAAAGAACTACCTTAAAGCGCATTTCCTTGGATCGTCATGATGTCCAGACGTGAAGGACTTGGATTTAACGGAGTGTTAACAGCGCTGACCTTTAGCTTCCATCCTCTTTATTTTAATTTTACTGTTTTTTATGAATTAGTTCTCACTTTTTCCCCTCTACAGCTTTGGAACGTCTGTCCCTTAACGAAGTTCTTGTGGTCGTTACTTAGATCGTTATCTTTGTGCGTCATCCCTGTAAGAGTCATGCAACCTTTTTTTTTTTTTAAATTCCCCTTAACTGTGGTCAAGAAGTGAAGAAAGTTCGGTGGTCTGGATTTTGGTTCGGGTTCAAACCTTATGACTACCAATGGTCTGGTAAGGACACGATGAACAATAGAAGATCAATTGGACATTAACATTGAGAAAACTAAAACTATGGTAATTACCAAAGCAGGCGATTAACCAACATGAAACATAAGCAAAAATGGGTAAATCCTGGAAGAATTCTCATATATTGGTCATATAATAACAGAAGATGGCAGATGTTGTGTGAGTGTGTATGTATGTGTGTGTGTGTGTGTATATATATATATATATATATATATATATATATATATATATATATATATATATATATATATATATATATATATATATATATATATATATATATATATATATATATATTATATATATACTGCTCAAAAAAAGTTAAAGGCCACTTTCAATTTTTAGGTCATTTCAACTAAGCTGTTTTTTTTAAAACCTGAACACTCAGTCAAAAAAGTTTTGCTGCATTTTGTTGCATGCATAAACAATGTTTGTTAATCTGACAATAAATCAAATCTGTGTTACGTGTGTGTACCTCCAAGGTCAATAAAATCTACGTGGTGGAAAGGGAAATAATGCATGTTTGAAAATGCGTCCTATGGCAAAGCCTGTTGATAACATAGCTGAAATTTGCTTTTCACGTGCAAGTCCTGACTATGGTGATCACATTTCACCCACTTTTCGGAAGGAACGGGCAATGGGTATGTTTTTAACATTTACCATTTTAACCATGGCTCAGCATGTCTACCGTCTTGTGGTAGACATTGGACGTCCTGACCTGCCCTGCGTTGTTCTGCGACACTGCCGGTTCCATTATAACGATCATGCAGAGTTTGTATGACAGAGTGGGCAACTCCTAATCTCCTAACAACTTCTCGCAGCCCTACATCATCCTGCAGCCATGCCATCGCTCTCCATCTGTCAACATTGGTCAAGCGTCTTAGCTGAGCCATGGCTAAAATGGTAAATGTTACAAACATACCCATTGCCCGTTCCTTCCGAAAAGTGGGTGAAATGTATTCACCATAGTCACGACTTGCACGTGAAAAGCAAATTTCAGCAATGTTATCAACAGGCTTTGCCATAGGAAGCATTTTCAAACATGCATTATTTCCCTTTTCACCACGTACATTTGATTGACCTTGGAGGTACACACACGTAACACAGATTTGATTTATTGTCAGATTAACAAACATTGTTTAAGTATGCAACAAAATGCAGCAAAACTTTTTTGACTGAGTGTTCAGGTTTTTTAAAAAACAGCATAGTTGAAATGACCTAAAAATTGAAAGTGGCCTTTAACTTTTTTTGAGCAGTATATATATATTGTCACAGCGCTATCCCGCAGTGCATCGTATGTATTGTGTTTGGCGAAAAGTCAGCCGGGCGAGGCCGGGGCTAGCCGAACTGGTGTGTCATGTGACCACCGGAAGTCGGGGGAAAAGGCGCAAAGTTGGGTAGTCAGAAACTAGCCGGCGTCCTGGAAGGACGCATATTTCCCTTTTTCCAGCGAGATTGCTGTGTGGTTCATGTTATGGACTATTAATTGAGTGCTTGCCATATTTCGGACCTGGTGGATAAGTACGTTGTAATGCTAGAGCAGTGTATTGTTTAGTTCGTATTATCTACAGGTCGTAGTTTGATAAAAGATGGATGACTTTTGAGTGTGTAATTTCCATAGTTTTGCCGCTCAGGTGAGCGATATTCATTGCAGTGATTTTCAGTGTAAGTCGTACTGTCGTGTATGATGCTGACAGATTAAGCTGCTAAGGCAAGTTTACAGTGGCATTTCATTATTATATTTGATGCGTTTATTGGCCGTGTGAGGCCTTATTGTATTGTGCATATAATTAAAGGGAAGTTCCTGTTAAAGGTGTTCATTTCTATTGTCAGCCATTGTTGTGTGGTATACTCTTAGAAGAACGAGCCTTTAGTTATTATTACAAATCCACACTGCAGTGGTGCCACCAGTGGAGTGCTATCCACGATAAGTGGTTCCTGACATATATATATATATATATATATATATATATATATATATATATATATATATATATATATATATATATATATACTCACATACACACGCGCAAGCACGCATGCACGCACGCACGCACACACAGACACATACATACATACCTACATACATATTGCAGCGAAAGGTTTTTATAGTATTGATGTTAGTATCACTCAGACACCCCCTGGAAACTAAACTGGACTGTCTAGTTATCTGTTTCTGTATAACTTCTGATTCGGGCAGATATGGCTCGTGAACCTTGGTCGGTAGTTTATCTAAGAGAAGGAACTCTGAATTAAAACCGCCGCTCCCTTGCGGGAATATCAATTTATGGAATAGGCTTCGGGAGTAAACCCCAAGGATAAATCCGGAGTCGGAGTCCCTAAGGCAGTCTAATGTTGATTCGACATTATTCTGGCAACTCCTGCGACGTGGCTGGTACCAAACTGTATCGGCTACTGCCGTTCCTTTGAACCTACCGGCTGTGTGGAGAGGGGGGAATCATGCTGCCTGGGCAACACCTTGATCTCCATATAACCGTGCCCAAGCTCTCGCCCTGGAGAGGACACTCCAGCTTCGCCCTATAAGCGTTGGCAAAACACGGAGAGGATGTAGCTGCTGATCGCACCAAGTGGTGATGCTATCTACGGCGCCACCTCAGATTGAGCGAAAAGAAACTCACACAACAAGCAGAAGACAGGAGAAAATGTCAAAAGGAGCACCAGGAAAATAAGCAGCTGAGGGCTGTCACCTCACGGGCGCATTCCCATAGTCAGTTATGACTGACGGGGCTATTATTATTATCTCTCAGACAAAGAAGTCAGTATGAACGAGTATAGTCCCATTTCAGAAATGAGCACTGGTATCATAAGATAGTCACGGCTGTGAAGGTATCTGCTTCAGAAAGTATTCAGAGTAAAGTCAGACCCTAAGATGCTACCTTTCCTATGTAACTAACCTATGATATTAACAAATTCAATAAAACTCAAACTTCAACAATATAAAATTAATAAGTCAGCTGAGTACAATTACTGAATTTATTATTTACATCTATCTTTTGATATTCTTCTTATGCAATTTGATTGATGAAAAATGACGAAGTGAATGGAATACAATAATTAATTTCACTCATATTTATACTCGTATATATAAAAGTTAGTTTCGCAGTTACGAAGGTTGTATAGCGGCAGAAGGCGAGGGCAAGTTCGGGCACAGCGGACTGATCATCCGCTTGCCAGTCACACTGATTACGGAAACAACAATTAATATACTGTTGTACCAATAAACGCCTTTAGGCGTAATGGAACAACGGTTAATTTCTTGTTGCCCTAAGACGCCGCTAGGCGTAATGGCCACAGACTGCTTGGTCGGTCTTTGGCTAAGGATGGAAGAAGAAGAAGAAGATATAAAAGTTAATAGGTAAGTATCAATTTTAGATCAACAGTCCTTCACTTAAATAAACTGTTTCTTTAAGTTCCTATAGAGTAAAAGTCACTTGTGAAATCTTCATCTAACATTTATCATCATGACGCTTCTATTGTTCTTTAGCTCTTTTCATTTGAGTCTCACAGTTGTTGTAGTATATGAACAGTTAGTTTACTATGGTTATATGTTATGGTACAGCACTTCTGGTCTATACTTGTTGTAGCGTAAGTTGTAACACCAATTGGATTTTTAATCTCACTTTCAAATAAGTAATCTAAATGTAAAGTTAGTTATTGCTATTTTTTCAACAAAATAAACATTAGGATTTTAACTCGTCGTTTCATCTTAAAACTCATCATATTATCTACACCACAACCCGGGGCCAGAATAGGAAACATTTTCTCTAACGATCTCGACATTTGCTCAAATACTTTGGCGAAAATCCCCTTTCTTGAAAATGTATTTGTGCCTGGGGCTGGCGAATAAATCTGGCATCGAATAATGTCACGACAAACTGGCAAGACCATTTTGGACGTGAAATTCTAAGGGAGTTGAGTTGTTAGTACACATAACGAATCTGAATAATTTCTTTGTACACAAAATCTGGTAGGATTTTGCTGGTTACTTTTATCCTTTAGGCAGTCAAAACTAAAACCTTTTACACACAACTTCGTGTATTTTTATACTCTTATTTAAAAAGGATGCGTCCTCGCGTGTAACGTAAGACCACTGATTGAACGTTCCATCATTTGACTGCTGTGTGGACAATGAACAGGTAGTTAGAAGGGAAAATTGAGACCCTTGAGATGTGGATATATAGAAGAATGGAGCGTGTCTTATGGAAAGAGAAGAATACATATAACGAGGTCCTAGAAGAGATAAGAATGAAAAGAGAATTAATGAAAGAGATCAACATTAGATAGCTAAAATATTGTGGCCATAACACCTTGATGAAGACAGCAATAGAAGGAATAGTTGAAGACAAACGTGCAAGAGAAAGACAGCGCTATAAGTGGGAAAATAACATCAAGAGATGGACAGGAAAGAGTCTATCAGAGGGTATCATCAAGACAAGAGACGTTGGAGATCCATTACAGACTACCTTCTATGCGGAGATGGCACCTGATGATGATGAAGTATACTTTATTTTTGGTTTGTTCTTTGCTCTATAGAACTATCCATCTGTGCAGATCTGTACTTCAAGATCTACCTGTATGGTAATGTTTTCCCCTCTAGTTTGTGCAGGTTTGCCTGTCTTTCGCTCACTTTCCTTTCTTATTCACCTAAGTCTGTTAGTATTCGTAAGCCTGCCTATCTGAGTCTCATTTTAGGTATGCCTGTTAGTCTTTCGCGATCTCTATTTCTATCCATCGAGATCTGCCAATATTTGTTGGCTTCTAAGTCTCAGTATGTCTGTGTATCTCCTGGTCTCTCTAGGTCTGTAGATCTCCATGTCTAGACGTGTGGATCTCTCTGTCTATGTTTGTGCATCACCGTGTATAGGTTTATGTATCTCCGTGTCTATGTATGTACAAATCCCTGTCTGGAGATGTGTATCTCATGTCTCTGTAAGTCTGTGTGTCTACCTGTCTCTGTAGGTCTGTGTATCTGCCTCTCTAGGTCTGTGTATTGGGAGGTTGCAACGAAAAATCAAACAATAAGAGACATTAGGGGAATAGAAGGAGAAATAAAAGAAATTTTTTTTTTTTTAAGTGACAGGAAAGAGAGGGATAATCGAATTAGAAATAGTGGTTAATTAGAGGGAGTATTCAAACGATAAGATATAGTGAGAGGTTAGAGAAAGGAATCACACCCTAAAATATAGTGAAAGATTAGAGGGAGAAATCTATCTGCCATGTTCTTGACAATGATATGAGAAAAATGAGAGCTCGCATAGAAAGTGAATAAGTGGAAACAAATATATATATATATATATATATATATATATATATATATATATATATATATATATATATATATATATATATATATATATATATATATATATATATATATATATATATATATATATATATATATATAAATTCGGCAGGGAAAAGATGGGGGGGGGGGGGGGGGGGGGGGAGAGAGAATAGACTGACAGAGGGGGAGAGAGAAAGAAAACTGTAAACTTGGAATGCAGCCGTGTTTAAATATAAATGCACAGCATAAAACAATATCTCGTAATTAAACAAATGAATAATTATAATTAATGTCAACCTGTAAAATTAATGACCCCTTGGGGCAGGACAACAAAGATTCGTCCTCATTAATCAGGGAATAAACACACGTGATAAATCATGTGACTTGAGGACTAAGTGGTGCATTTAAATATCCCCACAACACTCAAAGACCGGCTAATGGAAACGTCAACTAGAAAATTAGGAATTGTTTGTAGTCTTAATTATCTTGGTATTTGATAACGTGATACTATCTTGACACGTGATTTCATATTAGTCAATAAGGCTAGAGGGCGTTTGCTGTCTTATCAGAATATCAATTACCCAGTCATTTCTGTTAGACATCCTGTGGTCAGTATTTTAAACCGCAGTGAACACAATTCCGCGAAGTGATTCAATTGGCCACGTCTAGTGACGCTGCAGATTTGTTAGTGGTAAAAGTTAGATATTCACATAGCAGAAACTGAAATAGGAAGTAAAATATTAGAGACTTCACTATACTAAGTCCAGCTTTAAGAGCTGGGATCATCAGTTCCTTCATCGCTGACTTTGCCTTCCTTAAATCAAGAAAACAGTTAGGTACCCATTTAAAGCCGGGTAGACAGGAGAGTGAAGCTGCCATTTTTTTAAAGCGGTAATTCTGAAAGCAAAGTTGTACTAAGTCCTTAAGTTTTTTTTTTCTAGATTAATAAAAGTACTTTATGTCAAACACTGTCTTGTCGTTTCTAAGCCTCAAGTACTATAAGAATTAAATAGCTAATTAACAGTATAATTAATGAACTAATAAAGCGTGCTCTCATCATCAACCCACAGTTCCCCAAGGAACACATGCCTTCAAGAAACATGCCCAAGTCTTACTGTCTCATGCTTCGACTCAAGGTTTTTCTATGTCCGTCTTCATCCCTTTCATGTCTAACGTCCAACACACTTTTCCATTTGTTCTTTGGTCTTCCTCTACCCCACTTACCCTGGGGATTCAAGATCAAGGGCTACCTTGTAATGCTATCATCAGGTCTCCTCAATATGTGTTCTATCCATTGCCAGAATCTCTTTCTCACCTCTTGTTCTACAGGTACTTGTCTGGATCTTGTCGTCAGTTCCACATTGGTGACCTTGTCATCAGTTCTACATTGGTGATCTTGTCATCAGTTGCACATTGGTGACCTTGTCATCAGTTCTACATTGGTGATCTTGTCATTAGTAGCACATTGGTGACCTTGTCATCAGTTGCACATTGGTGACCTTGTCATACAGCTTCAATCCTTCTATCCTACGCAAGTACACATTTATAAAAAGTCTGTGTGCAAGTGCAAATAATGGTGCGTCTTACAATCGGTGGCGCATTAGACCTGATGAAGTAAAGTAACACTTAAGTCATTTCCATCAGCTTTTATATTCTCTTACACTCTCCAGGTTTTCACTCAGTGACGGCCAAATATAGCTCAGTTTGCACGACTTCGCAAAATACGCAGGTATATGCGCTTTTTTTTTATGTATACTGGACTGGGGAAAAAAAATTCTTCCTCAGCTCATTTGCGCTCTTTTCTGTCTGGGCAACTTCATTATGGCTTCGTCCCTACCCAAATATAAACAAATTGACGTCAATTTCAGACGTGACCTTAAGGGAAGTCATTCGTGTTGGGGGTTGAAACGGTCGGGGCTATGCTTAACATCTATCGACCAGGTCCATAAAGGAGGAAGGCACAATTTAAAGAAGGCCAGAAAACTCAGTGGCCAGTTGTATAGATCGGGCAGACTAGTACAATGGTGTTTCGGTTTTTTATGATGTCATTAGTTCCTTATCTTTCAGACCACCCAGGAGCATAGGCCTTTAACAAACAGGACAAGTGTTCCAGTTCTGTGCCATCCTCTCAAGGTCATTATATGTCTACTTTATTCTGTTCATTTCTGTTACAACGTTGAATTCCTTGACATTGATATGTAAAATGCATGTGGGAATAAATGAAATCAGTATAACAGACGTGAGAAAGGAAGGGCAGAATGTCAGACGGGCCTTGTTGCCCAATTCTCAACCCTTTGAAAATAAAGTTCGTTCGTTCGTTCGTTCATTTCTGTTAGACGGGCCTACATGCCCAGTTCTCAAGCCATTATGACAATTAAGTTCGTTCTTCGTCCGTTCAATAATTTCTGTCTCTAGTTTTCTTCTCCGCGTGTTCTTCTCTCTTAACGTGGAGATTTCAAAACGTGGTCTGCCCTGTAATGCAACCAACAAGCTTCTTCAAAGTGTGTCCTACTGGTCGCCGTCACGTTTTCCTCATGTCTTGTTCCACTGGTACCTGTCCAGTTATTGTCATCAGTTCCACATTGTTGACCTTGTCAAGACATTTTAATTCTTCTATCCTACGTAAGTACCCACTTATGACAGTCTGTAAGTGCTTGGTTATTGTTTGTCCGTCTTTGCTGAAGTTTGTTTGTTTGTTTTTGTTAAATGTTTTTACAGGATAGAGTAGCTTGCCCCATTCCCAACACTCCTTAGTCGCCACTTGCGACATGCTTGGTACGTTGATGTGTTACTATTCGTTGCTTTCCTTTCGGGCCCCGGAAACGCAAGAACAATTAACAAAGATTAAGACTAATTATACATTAATTCACACAAAGATTAAGACTAATTATACATTAATTCACACAAAGATGACACACAGTTACATCATGAAAATGTAATTTTTCTTCTTCAAGTACCATGCCATCTGTCGTAGGTGACCATATCTTTTCACAACCTCCTGTTCTATTGTTGACCTCTTTCCCTGCTACATAGGTAAGTTAAGCTGCCCCAATATCTTCTCTTTTTATTGCCGTCTGTATCTTTTTCCCTTCAATCTTTCCTGTTATCACATTATATCTCTGATTTACTCTGCACAGAAGAAAGTGGATTGTTTAATCATTTTCTGAGCAGTAGCTTCCTTTGCGCTATGGTCTCTTTCAGGACGCCCTCATTACTTCTTTTTAGTTGTTCATGTTATCCTAAAATATTTTGGCCATGTAAAAAGACATATCTTACTGACAGCCAGAATAGAAGGAAGAATTGAAGGCAAACGTGCAAGAGGAAGACAGCGCTATAAGTGGGAAGATAACATCAAGAGATGGACAGGAAACAGTATCAGAATGCAGTACGAAGATAATAGACAGAAGACGTTGGAGACCCATAGCAGCCAACCTTTGATGTGGAGATGGCAGCTGATTATGATGGTATCCTTAAAACTCTTCTGTACAACCACATCGCTGTGGCTTCACATACTTTTCCTGCTTGTCTACTAACTGTCCATGATTGACGTCCATAAGTTAGGATTGGTTCTTTTATGCAGCCATGAGAATGTTAGACAACATCAACTCCGTTTCTAATGAAGCCGACTTAGGATGGCTCGATTTACCATCCTTCTTTTCCCTTCTCGTCTCTTATGGATCATGGGACCAGCACAGTTGCAGGAAACCTGCATCAAGGCATACATGTCCTCTTGCAGCAGTGGTGTCTGTAGCTACTTACTTTACATGACGATATTACCGGTCCTACGCACAACCTTTTGTTTCTAAATATGAGTTTTGCCTCGTTATCGTTCAACTTAGACACGCGGTCTGTTGGTTGTATTACAGCGCATGTACAAATACAAAATACCGTGTGGTTTAGGCTTATAGCCTCTTACGACATGCTGAAGTTAGCAGTAGGCCTGTTCTTTCTTTGTCCTCTCAGAGAACCCCCGGGACCCACACGAAACAGATTTATGAATAGTTCCTAGATAATGCCAGTAATGCAGACGAAAAACAAAGAAAACACAGTTCAGAAAAAACAGTTCAATGTCTTCACAATTTCGATTGAACTATAATGTCCGGGGCACAGCTAATTAGCCTGTCATTTGAAACTGCCTCAGCTGTCAATCATGTGTGCATATAAGTCATAATAGACTACTCAATATTTCTCAAAACTAGATAGCCTTTGTGGGCCTTTGATGGTCAGATAGCGTGAAACAGGGGAGGTTTTCTTTGACTTGCGTTTATCTGGTTGGAATTTTAAAATCGAATATCGTTCGATGTTTGTTAAGACGTTGGAGCTTGTTAGAAGATACCTTTTGTGTGTAGTGGAGAGAGTTAATTGATAGGGCGTGACTGTGTGGGTGTGAGTTAATTTGCGCTGAAGTGTGTGCATGAATATGTTTGGACAGCGTGTGTTTGATTATTGGTTAGTGTATGTAGTTGTGTATGAATATGAGCGTATGTGGGTGCAGGCATGTTTTTGTGTCCAGGTGTGAGTAGCAGTTGAGTGTGTGGATGTATGAAGATGTCTTTGCGCAAGCAAAGAATTTCATGGAGGCCACAGAGATGTGGTTGGCTTTACAAAATAATGATAAAAATAGCAAGGAGCAGCTAACAGGTGTCGTGAGGATGTCAGAAAGGAGCAGTGCGCAATGGAAGCTTATTATTCGTTTGGTTTGGTTTGGTTTGGTTTGGTTTGGTTTGGTTTGGTTTTTAAGGACTATCTTCATTGCACACGCACAACTCCATCAGTGGTCCGATCTCCTCTCTTAGATCCCACAAGGAGTATCTTAGCACAGTGTACGAACTTCGTAGCACCGGCGAGGATCCCATTGTGTCTATACAGGAATCACACATTCTATAAATATTTTTTTGGTGGGTAGGTTTCCTAATTTTAAAAAAAATTTGCTAGGGCAGCGGCCGTACGGCATACTCTTAACGATTTCGTACTGCCGAGGGATTTTTAACGTGCCCATCTTGCACACGGGGCCTCCTATTTGTTCGCCCTTATCGAAAAAGGCTAGGCATCCGATCTCACTACCCAGGAGATCATGGCCGGGGGGGAAAGGGGGGGGGGGGGGGGGGACAGTAGTATGACATCATCAAGAACCACTAGTTCTGAAAAAAAAGTCCATAAATTATATTTCCGGTACTGGCAGCGAACGAGCAGATGCCGTACCTCTTAGCCACTCCGAACACACTGTCAAAGTTAGCGATAATTGTATAGTGAATGACCAGGATGATGATGATTTAGTGGCGGCTGGTGTAAGCAATGATGAAAACATTGATTTTAACGATAAAGTCAGTGACGATTACGATACTGTTAGTAGTGGTAGGGTTTAGAATATATAGGTAGACATCCACGAACACGGGATATTACTCTAAGACAGTTATCAGATTACGAAACCTAATCCAATCCGAGTTAGTCTTTGACACAAGACCACACACAGAAAACGTATTCCAGTACTTACATCATCTTGATTCTCTGTTTTGTCATTCATGAATTGATTCTGAAATTAAAAAAAAAAACTTATTGATAATTACATGTTTGAATCAGCGGCGTTCATTTATTGCATAAACGGAACATAAATTACGAGCAGGTATACACGTCAAAATATTGACGGAAGAAGAATTAAAGCCAATATTTTAAACTTCCAACATCTGCAGCTTATTTAGAAGGGCTGCTAAGTTGGATTCGGTAAATAGAATGTAGTTTGAATAACTGCTTAACTTTAATCACACCATTTTATTTTTGAAAATGTACGGTTAATTTTCAAATGTTTGTCTTCAAAGCCTGTGTCCAGAATATATACTTTAAAACTGTATAAGCTTCTTCCTCGGGTGAGAGCTACATAAAGTTAATTACGAGAAAAGACTTCTTCTGGCAGGTATACACCTACATGATCAAATGGTTGTCTGTGTGCTTTGTTGACAGTCATGATAACAACTAAAATCTAGGAATCACGTCTAAAGATGACGGGAAAGCTGGTACTAAACTGGCACGTGGAATTAAAACTTGTCCACCTTAATCCCTCCCTGGTATGATTTTTATTTTTGTATCTTAAAACAGTTCAACCCTATGTGTTTAGTTTAAAAAAGAAATATTAAAGTGAAACAGAAATGAAAAGATATTGGGCGGCTGTTTTTTGATGAAACTATATTATTAAACTTCTCTTTCATTTCTTGACGGGTTACTTATGTGAAATAGATTACTGGCCTCTATGTGGGATAATTATAATGCGTGTTCCAGCTAGCTTTCACTCACAGCTCAGTGCAATGCGCACTCTTTCCGTATTTTCCCGAAAAGCTGTTGCGATTGTTTCTTAGTTTTCTGCCGGACGTACCAAGCAAAGTCGTAATGGGACGATGGTATAGCATCTTGCATGGGGCGAAATATTGTTGAAATTGTCTAATACAAACGTTTACAGTAGTTTTACGGACTCATATGATTAACCTGCATACCCACAAGTCGTTTATATGTGGGCATATGTCCGACGTCCTAACATAAGAGACGGCCTTTGTGTACACCCACAGGCGGATCTACTATGAAGATAATGATGCTTGAGCGCCAGGGCCCTCAAGTCAAGTTTTCTATGTAATACATTTCTTTCCCATGTATCTAATAAGTGTGGTGTATTACAGATGACCTTACTTGCTACCACATTTATACCTCAGTCAGAATTATTCTGGAATATTGTTATGACTACGTTAAATGTCTAGGGTTATGAAAATGATGAAGTGTAAGTCACAACAACAACAGACAGATAAACAATTTATTTTATTCCACAACACTTTACAACACTGTGACACTCACACACATATAACACTCTATAAGACTATCTTAACTGAGTCAAGTGTAAAGTTTCAAATATATATGTAATAATTCCTTTCAATAATGGATATCCTGATTCAACTACACAGTGAACCAGGAATCACAATCAAATGTAATTACAAGTAGTATGTACACAGTTTATAAATATAATCTTTGTATTGACATATTTTATTATTCTTATCCTATGTGTGTAAGTTGTGAAGTAGTACTATGAGGTAATACTGGTTTTGTTTTTCAAGCTAGATTGTTGTTTGTCATCATGACTTCAAGTGTTTGATTATCGTGGAAATAGTATTTGGAAAAGTTCACAGTTCCTGTCGTTTGAAACAATTTATTGTCCCTCTGTGTTTAATATAATGTCAATTTTAGAGGGGGCACATAATGTTGAGCTACTCTGGCCACAGAAGCTTATCTTTCGTGATGGCTGCAGGAAAAGACTCCTCTGCTCGATTGCTTCCTGTGTTCTGGAGACACCTCACTGGTCGCTATCTGGACCAAGGAGTATGCTGTCAGCCTCTGGATTCAGCAAAACTCAGACCAGGTGCTGCTTCAATAACTTAGGACCACGGTCCCTGAAACAAGAAGGTTGTACCTCCTATTTCAGAACTAATTTATAATCTATTTCCACACTGAACACATACATAACAAACACTGAATTCAGAGCGGTAGGCCAACTGCTAGCTTCATCTGAAACAATTTACACCAGTATACTCCTCCCTAATGGTTACTACGCCTCTGCAATTCCAGCATTAGTTCTTTCTAGTCAATAAGATAGGTGTCAGTGTACTGTTTGGCGATCCCATGCAGATATACTTCTCTCCGACAAGTTTTGTTCAGGTTGGAGCACTATCTAGGCCTTGCCTCATGTTTGCTACTGAACCACACACATATACAGCCATAAATTATCAATTCACATTCAATTTTCATTAAAAAGATATCAATATGTCAAGCTTACCACAATTTATGGAAATAATAAACAAATACGTTGACTGGCGATGAATATGGCACAAAATCCGATCTGCCGCTGTCCCAGGCTTTTATTTAGAAAAATATGCACTGGAACTCAACGCACTGTTTCTTAGTAAGTTTATTTCAAAATGTGGCACTGAACTGACGCTCCTAATTGACTATATTGGCGGGTCTAACCAATCGGGCCATGTTTACACAGCTTTTCAAAAAAGTTTACCCTTCTCACGTTTCCCCTAACAATCAAAATTAGTATTTTTAGTCCGACTAATCGTGTTTAGCCTTACATATCATTCCCGCCAATCAAATAGGATGTAACATGGTGGCCTATTTCCCGTAAAATGGTGGTTTCAAAACATGTCACTGTGCAATTCTGATTTGGTGCTGTCCGACACCCTCACTATTTTCTTTTGGCTATAATTTGTTAATTCCTAGACTATTTGCGTAACACTTAACATATTCTTTGTCAGCAAGTCCTAAGGAACCCAAATATATAAGTTTTAAGGGAGCTAAGTGGCGGCGTTCAAAATATGTATTTTCTTCTAGGATAGTCGTGCTGTTACCACCTCCTCACTTCCAAACTTTAGGGTGTCTGCTGTACTGTCAGGCTTTCAAACGTAAACCAGTATAATGTCATGTTTTCTAATAAGCATTTTACAGGTTTTTAAACCTAACTCTCGTATGGGTAGTGTTTTTTATCACTGTCGATTTGAAAAAAAGTTAGTGCTTCTGGCCTTACGCGGGGAGGGTGGCATTAATTGTATATCGCGAGACGCGTGTTAGTGTTGCATGCGTTCCTGCTTTCAGCCCTCCCTCTCTCTATCCTAAGTTCATCTGTCTTTTCATCACGCCGTGTATAAAATGAAATTAATGGAAGTATTAATTTAGGTCATTACGCAGTGTGCTTAGCTCAAGGTTTTCTTAGAAATACAGTACACGTTTTATTGTAGAAAGCGTGTATTGATGCAGTAGGCTTTACTATCAACGTGAAAGCGTGAGAATATGCAGACGAAGCATAAAAAAGGGGTTTTTATTGTTCAACTAGCATGACGTTCTATTAACACAGGCGTACGCTATTGGAAAGCACGGGTCTTTAACCATTTCTCTTTCCTTTTATTGAATTTATGTTTTAGGCTTTACAATGTACTTTTTAATTTATATATGTGGATTTAGAATGTCTCACGACAGATATATAGAAGAATGGGGCGTATCTCATGGAAAGAGATGAAAACAAATAAGGAGGTCCTAGAAAATCTAGGTATGAAAAGAGAACTAATGAGGGAGGTCAAAGTTCGGCAGCTAAAATACTTTGGCCACATAAAAAGGCATAACACCTTGCAGAAGACCATAACAGAAGGGAGAGTTGAAGGCAAACGTGCAAGGGGAAGACAGCGCTATAAGTGGGAAGATAACATCAAGAGATGGACAGGAAAGAGTCTATCAGAGTGCACCACCAAGACAAGAGACAGAAGACGTTGGAGATCCATTACAGCCAACCTTCGTTGTGGAGATGGCAACTGATGATGATGATATATATATATATATATATATATATATATATATATATATATATATATATATATATATATATATATATATATATATATATATATATATATATATATATATGTGTGTGTGTGACAGCGCCATCTTGAGATCTGTCGTTGTCGGCGCTGGCCCCATCTGGGCAGTCATATTGTCTCTGTGGTTTAGTGCCTTTTCGCCCCATTATCTTCGAGAAGAAGATTTGTTGCAAGGCCATAATAAAGCCTACATATTAGTTGTGTTTTTGCTCTAGAAATAGTTGTGTAAATTTGTGTTTTCATGCATTCTGGAGCAATAATCGCGTGTGTTATCTGTGTGGCGCAGATTAATACGCGTAGCGTGCAGTAAATTGAGTGGTTAGGCGAGGGCTTATAAAAGGGATAGCAAGCGGCGAAACTGGTCTATGTTTGAGAGAGCCGCCCAGTGAGAACAGACGAAGAAGACACACAGAGCCAAGCTGTAAATGCCTTGAGCACGTGAGTTAATTTAAATTAGCATTAGTTTTCTAGGATTCTGAAATTATATCGATGTGGCTATTTTAATGTTTAATGAGATAAATAGATAGATGTGAAAGTTTAAGAGCGATTATTTCATTCTTCAGAAAGGCAGATATAGTGTGAGGCTATTTCACTGGAAATTTAGATAAGATTAACGATCGCAAGATAGCAGCCTCGTGGTGATAAAAGGCGGCGACAGCGAGTCTGAGTAAACACGATCCGCGTGGTAAACCTATCATATGTTACGCCAGGTGACACGCTGTGTATTTAGTTCCAGTTTTTGGTTAAAGCCAAGAATATTATTCTTTAATGTAAGAGTAATTATATTTTATTTCACGATAGCCTACTTATCATATCCTACTGTTTATCTTTAGTGGTTACTTTGAAGGGAGAATAGTCATTTAGATTTCTGGTGAGATTAGAGCCACTCCTTGGTTGCGTAAGGCAAGTTGAGACAGGTGTTTCTCTGTTTGCTCCTGGTGGAGCATGGAAACACCAATGCGGCTGGTGTCCAGCACAAGTCAACAGAAGCATTTTTATGCTATTACAGTGGTTGTTTCTGTAATAATGTGTTTCATGTGATGAGTTCCCAATCTCATCAGGGATATGACACGCTTGTGGCCAGGCGCACCAGTCGTCACTTACGACATGTTCAGAGTGCAGGAACGAGTATTGATGTGGGTCGGTTGAGAGGTAGTAGTTAATTCTCATTATTGAGATTATTTGTTGTACATGTATTGAAGAATATTATTTTATGTCCAGTTGATTATTATTGTTATGTGAACATGGTTTGTGAGAGCACGTGGGCGTACTTGGAGATGTATATTTCTCTTCTCCGCTCCTGAAGGAGCATGGGGCCACCAGTGCGGTTTGCCTCCGCATGAAGCATTCAGATGCTCTTGCAGTAGTGGTTACGGTAGCAACCTATGTTACCCGGTGCGATTGCCAGCCCCAAGCACAACACCATACTAGTCGCATTGGACGACACGCATGAGTGTGTGAGATAGTTGATGATATCAGGCGGGCGCATGTTTTCTGTATGGTAAGTGTTGTTATCCATGCTAGTGATGTTCACTTAGACATTGTTTTATTTATTGTTTTTCAGACAGTCTATGAACACTGACTGGGTGTTTGTTTGATTGTTTGTTTGGTGTTCGGTTCTGTTCGGTAGAATTAAATGTTGATCTGCATAAGGCTTTGGGTTGCTTGAATTGTTAAGTCTGCTGCTGAGAGGGTTGCAAGCAACCAATAATTGCAACCCCTGTCAAACGATCCTTTATAAATTTTCTTAGTGCACGGGTCTTGGGTGTGAGGTACATCTAGCCCCTGTCACAAGTGGCATCATCGGCAGGATTGACAGACAGCACGCAGTGAAGCAACTCTTCAGCAATCAGAGCAGCAACAGCCGAAACAGTAGAACACCCAGTTCAGTGCAAGGCGAGGGACGGGATCATCCAGTTTGTCAAGATTGCTAGTCAACTCTACTAGCAACAAGATGGCGGCACGCAACACACGTGCTGCTAGTAGAACTGATAACGAAGATGTGGCTGAGGTGGATGACCCTGTAGTAGGGCTGGATCATCAACAAGAACGAGTACAGTACATCGTGGTACCTACTCACAAGAGAGTGCGGTGCTTTGGGGAGCGCACGGGTCCTACGGCCGAGGAATATGTCAGAGAGGTGAGAGCTGCCTGGAGAGTAGGGATGATGAGTAAAGAGAACCAGGCAGATGTTATCCTTGACAGTGTGACCCCAAGTGTCCGCAGGGAGCTGAGGATTCAGGCTGATGACGGTGAGCCAGAAGCAATGCTGTATTCCATTCTTAGGGTGTATGGAGAGCGTCGGAGCATCCCAGAAGTAATGGCCGCGTTTTACTCTACCCGGCAAGGTGCAAGGGAGTCTCTTTGGGAATTCTCCCATCGCATTCACGAGGTGTTTGAAAGTGTTGTAAGGGCACAAAAGCAGAACAACGTCACTCCTTTGGCGCCATCCTTTCTTCGTGACCAGTTTGCTGCTTGTCTGAGAGATGACCTACTAAGAAAGCTTGCAAAGGAACTGATCATCAAGGAGCCTACAGCATCGTTCACGTCGGTGAGGGACTATGCCCTACGGTTTTTGGAGACTGAACCCACTTCTGGGGCTGGTGTTGCCAGTGTCGAAGCAGCTTTGGGGGCTTGTGTTGCCAGTATTGAAGTGGCAAGAACAGAGACTGTGTCAGATACGCATGCATTAAACGCAGAAGTTGAGCGGCTGAGAGCACAGGTGGCTCAATTACAGGCTAAAATTGATGCGATGTCTCAGGAGCAGGGGAGACGTACCAGGACAGTTCGCTGTCTTAGACGCAGAGGACTAAGGCCACGTACAGAATCGATATCCACAGGCATTAAACTAGATCCCTCTGCGGCTGGGAGTCAGGTTACAGAAGGGGAGCAGAATGACTCAAAGATAAAGATGGTTGGTGGTCGACGGAGTGTGAGATGCTTATCGCAGGGAAGAAAGTCAAAGGCGGCCAGGGATGTAAGGGTAGCAGGAGGCGACCCAGGGCACCGGGGAAGCCTAGGAAAATAAGATGCTTCAACTGTGGAGACCTTTCGAACCACATGGCAGCCAAGTATCCCCAGGGTCCGCTTCCTAAGCGATGTGTCCATTGTAAGTCCCCGGACCATTTGATATCGGTTTGTCCATCAAAGAGCGCCCTCTCTAGGCGTACCAACACATCTAGATTGCCGTCACAGTGCAAGCCAAGAGATGGCCGTGGCAACTGTCACCATAAGGGCGCCAGGAAAAGTGGTCGACATTTAGAGGAGGAGACTCATCTAAAACTCGTTGAAGGACACGTTTCCAGGCTACGAGGGGCGCACGTAAGAGCACAGCCACCGTTGCAGAGTTTTGCAGCAGTCCGGAAAGAGAGATGTGACAAGCTGTCGTGTTCTACTCCACTACAGGACGGAGAATTGGTGAAGAAGAGGATGCACAACGCTGAGAGATCCGAGATTCGTGATATGTGGTCAGAAGACGAGTACGTTGTAGTTCGTGCTCCCATAATGACAGGGGGTCCATATATCATCCAACGAACAGACAGAGCGAGTCCGAGCATTAGAGTCACCGGCAATGACCTGAGACGAAGTGAAGGAAAAGGTGATCCTCCAGATTTGGGGAATATGACTGAGGTGCCTGATTTAGTGTAGTTGTCGGGACGACAACAAAATCAGGCGGGGAATATGTGACAGCGCCATCTTGAGATCTGTCGTTCTCGGCGCTGGCCCCATCTGGGCAGTCATATTGTCTCTGTGGTTTAGTGCCTTTTCGCCCCATTATCTTCGAGAAGAAGATTTGTTGCAAGGCCATAATAAAGCCTACATATTAGTTGTGTTTTTGCTCTAGAAATAGTTGTGTAAATTTGTGTTTTCATGCATTCTGGAGCAATAATCGCGTGTGTTATCTGTGTGGCGCAGATTTATACGCGTAGCGCGCAGTAAATTGAGTGGTTAGGCCAGGGCTTATAAAAGGGATAGCAAGCGGCGAAACTGGTCTATGTTTGAGAGAGCCGCCCAGTGAGAACAGACGAAGAAGACACACAGAGCCAAGCTGTAAATGCCTTGAGCACGTGAGTTAATTTAAATTAGCATTAGTTTTCTAGGATTCTGAAATTATATCGATGTGGCTATTTTAATGTTTAATGAGATAAATAGATAGATAGATAGATGTGAAAGTTTAAGAGCGATTATTTCATTCTTCAGAAAGGCAGATATAGTGTGAGGCTATTTCACTGGAAATTTAGATAAGATTAACGATCGCAAGATAGCAGCCTCGTGGTGATAAAAGGCGGCGACAGCGAGTCTGAGTAAACACGCTCCGCGTGGTAAACCTCTCATATGTTACGCCAGGTGACACGCTGTGTATTTAGTTCCAGTTTTTGGTTAAAGCCAAGAATATTATTCTTTAATGTAAGAGTAATTATATTTTATTTCACGATAGCCTACTTATCATATCCTACTGTTTATCTTTAGTGGTTACTTTGAAGGGAGAATAGTCATTTAGATTTCTGGTGAGATTAGAGCCACTCCTTGGTTGCGTAAGGCAAGTTGAGACAGGTGTTTCTCTGTTTGCTCCTGGTGGAGCATGGAAACACCAATGCGGCTGGTGTCCAGCACAAGTCAACAGAAGCATTTTTATGCTATTACAGTGGTTGTTTCTGTAATAATGTGTTTCATGTGATGAGTTCCCAATCTCATCAGGGATATGACACGCTTGTGGCCAGGCGCACCAGTCGTCACTTACGACATGTTCAGAGTGCAGGAACGAGTATTGATGTGGGTCGGTTGAGAGGTAGTAGTTAATTCTCATTATTGAGATTATTTGTTGTACATGTATTGAAGAATATTATTTTATGTCCAGTTGATTATTATTGTTATGTGAACATGGTTTGTGAGAGCACGTGGGCGTACTTGGAGATGTATATTTCTCTTCTCCGCTCCTGAAGGAGCGTGGGGCCACCAGTGCGGTTTGCCTCCGCATGAAGCATTCAGATGCTCTTGCAGTAGTGGTTACGGTAGCAACCTATGTTACCCGGTGCGATTGCCAGCCCCAAGCACAACACCATACTAGTCGCATTGGACGACACGCATGAGTGTGTGAGATAGTTGATGATATCAGGTGGGCGCATGTTTTCTGTATGATAAGTGTTATTATCGATGCTAGTGATGTTCACTTAGACATTGTTTTATTTATTGTTTTTCAGACAGTCTATGAACACTGACTGGGTGTTTGTTTGATTGTTTGTTTGGTGTTCGGTTCTGTTCGGTAGAATTAAATGTTGATCTGCATAAGGCTTTGGGTTGCTTGAATTGTTAAGTCTGCTGCTGAAAGGGTTGCAAGCAACCAATAATTGCAACCCCTGTCAAACGATCCTTTATAATTTTTCTTAGTGCACGGGTCTTGGGTGTGAGGTACATCTAGCCCCTGTCATATATATAAATATATATTTTTTTTTTCCGTCCACGTGTTCGGTTATTCTTTATCTTGTTCTGATGGCCTTTCTATGCTTCTCATCATTTCTTGTCTGTGACTGTTGTCTGACCGAAGACTAATCCCGAAACGGTCAGTGTTTCTAGTGTATTCTTCTTCACCTTTCAACTCCCAAAGAAGCATAGGCCTTCAACAAACTTATGCCAAGTCTGTCTGACCCGTGCCATCAGCTCAATGTCTTTCCATGGCTTCCCTTGTTCGTTAAATGTGTCCGAAAGTTCCAGGTAACAAATCTGGAGGTTCTCCTAGAAGAAAGAAGGTTAATCAGCAGCACACAGACTCCTTTCGGTTTTCTCAGTGTAGAGTTATGCGCCACTCTGCCAGAGGACCTTCTCCTGTCTTGGATGGATGAGCCTGATTTTCTTTAATTGTCCTGTCCATTGTTTGTTTAAGTTTTTGTGGTTTAATATTTCTTTTTACAGGATGGGGAAACCATCCTTATGCTCAAACCTCCTTAGTAGTTTTTTTTAACAACATGCATGTTAGGGAACAGTGCTACTAATTTGCCCACCTTTCTGGCCACGGCATTACACGGGTATTTCTAGTGTATTTCTAAAACTGACTCCTTCTTCTTCTTCGTTCGTCCTGAAAAGGACGTTGGTTGCGTTGTGTCCGTTTACAGCGAAGCTGGGATATTTGCGCCTTTCGGCCGACACATCCGACTTCAGCACGGCATATTTTTAAGATCGGGTTTGCCTTCCCTCTTCGATCCCTACTCTCTCAGCCAGACTGCAGCGATGCAGCCTGTTTCCAGGACCACCACTTGGAGGTGGAGTACAGTCTTGGTCAGCTCTGGTTCGCTGACCCTGACACAAGCAGTCAAGCTATGGGTCGCTAACTGCATTCCTCACTGTTGACGCGTCTTAGGTCCCAAACTGACTCCAACAGCAGTCTTTTTTTTTTTTTTTTTTTTTTAACCATTTACGCTAAACAATTTAAAGCAAACTCGTATTTAAAAACGCAGTACAGACTTTGAAGACCAAAAACAAGTGGCACGACGTAAATATTAGCAAAGAGATTTATAACAACAGCTGCAAAGAGGAATTATAACAGCAATAAGAAAGAGTTATCAAGTTAAACATACAATTCAGAATCTTCTACTCAAATGACATGGTGGTTCTATTGTATTTCTTCTTCTTCTTCTTCCTCGTTCGCCCTGAAAAGGACGGTGGTTGTTGTATTGTATTTGAAACTTGGAGAACAATATTTAAAAAAAAAAAAAAACTGGTTCTATTGTATGGTTTTGAAACAACTAGAATAATTATTTTTAAAAAAAGTTTATCAAAAAGTTTAATACTTTCATAAATGGGTGCTAGCGCAAAATAGAAGGATTGTAATGGTATAACAAGATCGTTTATGTGGAACTGATGACAAGAATCTGGCAAATATCGGTGGAGCAAGAGATGACAAAAAGACGACGGTGTTGGGCGGGACAAACATGGAAGAAAACTGTTTAAGGCACTACATGGCAATCCTTGTTCTGGAATCCATAGGGTAAAACAGGTCGAGGGAGGTCGAAATAAAGAAGGAAACTTCAGACAGACACATAAGGGATAAACAAGACATTGAACAGATGGCACAGGCCAGATTGGCATGAATTAGTCAAAGGTCTATACTCCTCGTGGTGCTCAAGGCTAAACAATATAATGGTGATGATGAAGAAACAGTAAAACAAACAAGTACAATAATAATTGTAAAGAGAGCAACAAAAGCTGCACGGAAAATGCCGAAAAATAAATGTAGCATAAAAGAACAGATACAGAAACTGAAACAAAGACAGCAATAAGGTAGAGTAACACACGTGGGCAACCACAATTTCTTGCAAACAAGAAAAAATAAACATCAAAACAAGAAATAAAAAACTTCTACAAAACTAAACAAGCAGCAATTTATTCCGCAACATTTAAACAAGAAACAAACAACTTCTAACAACAATAAACGCGTTTTAATCCAGTCGGCAACATTCAAACAAGAAACAAACAAAATTCAAACAAGAAACAAACAACATTCAAACAAGAAATAAACAACTTCTAACAACAATAAACACGTTTCAATCCAGTCGGCAACATTCAAAGAATAAATAAACTTCTGATAACAATAAACAAGCCTCAAACCATCCCCGCTAAATGCAAACAAGAAAAAATAAAACCAAATTATAACACTAAACAAGCCTCAACCCATCCCGCTTCATTTGAACAAGGAATAAACAACTCCCAACAACAATAAACTAGCCTCAATCAATTCTGCAATTTTCAAAGAAGAAATTAAAAAAACAAAACAAATTATAACGGCACTAAACAAGCCTTAATCCAGTCCGTAACTTACAAACAAGAAATAAACAACTTCCAATTACAACTAAACAAGATTCAGTCCATTCCATAACATTCAAACAAGAAATAAACAACTTAAAACAATAATAAACAAGCCTCAATCAATTCCGAAAAAAAAAACAACAACAACCACCAAGACTCCAAAAACAGTTACAACAAAACAGTGGAAGTATTAACCATGAACGCCATTTCCACAGCAGGCCAGTCTCTGGGGGCCTCTACAGCTCTCCAACTCGCCATGCAGACAAACAACACACAAACGCCCCTAGCGACAGTCTCACGGAAAACAATATGATTAGATGGGTATTAATCGATATTAAATTCCCTACATAACAATGTTAATCATAACAAATCTAATAAATTATGCAGCGAGGAGGAATCAGGACATTTTCATAATAAACTTCAAAAACATGTTTCTTCCCCAATTCTCCTTCTTCGAGACGAACAAGAAAAACATAATCCATACCAAAAGAAAATAAAAATCGATACTAAGAAGCCAAGAAGACAAAATCGATTGTGATTGGTCAATATGGTTTCACGGGGGAACGATCCACATAATTTCTTGCAGGCTGGGGTAAGGAAAAAATGGAATTAAATGGAAATTTAATGAAACGTATCCGAGGCGATTGAATTGTATCCGTTTATGCCAGAATGTTTTTAATGCGATTGGGGGAGGGGGGGGGGAGGGGGGGAGAAGAGAGGGAGGAGAAGGGGCGGTTATCATTGTGCCAAAGTGTTGTGGTTACATGATGATAGTGAGACATGTGTGGTAGGCAGGAGAACACTGGTGAAGTGGTAACGGTAGAAACATATTGCTAGGTTGGACAGTAGTGGTTGTAGAACAGTTTAGGTGATATGGTGATGGTAGGACATTTGTGGTGTTACGGTAATAGTAGGACAATAGTGATGGGCTTTGGGAGCCAAAAGGGGGGGGGGGGCGGGGGGGAAGGCGATGACTCGAAAAAGTTTGAGAAACACTGCTGTAGACCATCGAATCTGTTTTGTCAGTCATCCAAATTCCTTTTCTCGTGGTCGATGTCGTTTTCATAATCTAATCAATAGCCAGTAGAAAGATAAATGGTGACAAGAGGCATCCCCGCCGCACTCCTGTTCTTATCTCAAAGGGTGCCATCCGCTGTCCTTCATGACGAATTCTCCATTTCATGTTAACATGTCTTCTTTATTAGGTTAATGAACTCACAGGGGACTCCACAATGACTCATCAGTTTCCAGAATGATTCTCTACCTAATCTGTCGAATGTCATTCCAAATGTCTACAAATCCAATGAAAAGTGATCTATTCAATTTGAAGCTTTGTTCAGCTAGTGTGAGTATTATGACTATCTGGTCTGTACATGATCTCTTTTATCGAGAACTTGCTTGTTCTTCTCTCAGTTGTCTATCTGTGGCGTCTTTTAATCTCGTTAGTATGATAATAGTTTCCATGGTGTCCGCATTGTGTTTTGCTATTTGCGAACTTGTCTACAGAATAGAAGAAGATCAGCTACTACGACATGCATGGGTAACTAAGAGCCAGGGATCCAAGCCTCCAGGATGACCCAGAGTCCGCTGGGACGACATCATTAGATAATCTTTGATGGACCGAGGACTAGAATGGAACGAGGCTAGGAGGAAGACGTTAGAATGGCGCTGTCTCTTCCAAACCTCTACACCTCATGGTAGAAGAGGAACGACTAAGTAAGTAAGTCAGTATTTCCAAACTAATATTTACAGACAATCACACTAAAAATATTTATAATAAAAAAAACATGTCTAACATTTGATTTTTTCACTGTGTTTAATTTGTTTCTCTGGGGCAGTTTTGGCGGACGGAGCCAGCGGTCCCATTGGTGAGCGGAAATAAAGTCACACGGAAAAAAGTCACAGAAAAAAAAATCACAATTTGGGCTAGGAAAACAGTCACTGGGGGAAAAGAGTCACACTTTATGCGAAAAGACAAGATTTATTCAATTATTTCTAAAGCAAAGTAAGACAATGAAGCAAAACCTTTAAGTCAGTAATTTATTGACAACATATAACTTGTACATATTGAAGACACCTGACATAATATTGTGAAACTTAACTCTCATAATTCGTGTTCGCGCCAGTGACGTCATCTGACTTACCTTAATACATTCCAGGTTGATGTTACCTATTTATACAAAGACTTAAAGTTTTTGTTTTATTTTGAAGTTTTTAAGCAAAACTTTCTTTAATTTACTATCTGTTCGGTACACTAGTCTATTGAGACTGATTGACATATTAACATAAACAAGAGGATTCAACAATTAATCTTTCCGTTACACAAAGACAGCAGGAACAGAGCTAAGATTGTAAGCTTAGGCTTACACAGAGGTAGGTGTGTGTGTGAGCGTGAGTGTGTGTGTGCGCGCGCGCGTATGCGTGTGTGGTGACGTAATCCGCTGTGACTTTTTTCCTGTGACTTTTTTCCTGCATGTTTTTTTTTTCTGTGACTTTTTTTTCAACAATCGTCCCATTGGCTCATCACTGTAGCCAGCCCCGACCTCACCGTAGTCACCCATTATGACACGTCTCGGGGCAGTAGCATTACTTTTCTTTTTGTACCTCCTTAGAACGAAGAGTCAACTAGTACCCTCAAAGTCTTCCTGCTATCTATTCAAGGTATTTCCATGTATCTTTGATGGCTTTCACGTCTGAATCCAGTTTCCTCGTCCGTGTGTGTGTGCTTTCCAAAATATCCCTCTATTTCTTCGTACCGTGGGAATTCCTGAACACGGACTGCCTTATAAGACTATCAGCTGATTTTTCTGTTTGTGTGTCCTATCCAATGTCAGCATGTTCTGCTACACTGACATTACTTTCATCACGATTACTTTCATCAGTTGCACATTAGTGATCTTGTCATCAGTTGCACATTAGTGATCTTGTCATCAGGTCCACAATAGTGATCTTGTCATCAGTTCCATATTAGTGATCTTGTCATCAGTTTCACATTAGTGATTTTGTCATCAGTTCCACATTAGTGATCTTGTCATCAAATCTACATTAGTGATCTTGTCATCAGTTCCACAATAGTGATCTTGTCATCAGTTCCACATTAGTGATCTTGTCATCAGGTCCACAATAGTGATCTTGTCATCAGTTTCACATTAGTGATTTTGTCATCAGTTGCACAATAGTAAATTTTGTCATCAGTTCCACATTAGTGATCTTGTCATCAAATCTACATTAGTGATCTTGTCATCAGTTCCACATTAGTGATCTTGTCACCAGTTCCACATTAGTGATCTTGTCATTAGTTCCACATTAGTGATCTTGTCATCAGTTCCTCATTAGTGATCTTGTCATCAAATCTACATTAGTGATCTTGTCATCAGTTCCACATTAGTGATCTTGTCATCAGTTCCACATTAGTGATCTTGTCATCAGTTCCACATTAGTGATTTTTTCATCAGTTCCACATTAGTGATCTTGTCATCAAATCTACTTTAGTGATCTTGTCATCAAATCTACATTAGTGATCTTGTCATCAAATCTACATTAGTGATCTTGTCGTCAGTTCCACATTAGTGATCTTGTCATGCTATTTCTATTCGTTTATTCTATGCATGGAACTATTTATAAAAATCTCCCATTCTGTAAAGGAGATTCACATGAACCACACGCGGAATCTTACACGTAACCTCCCCCAAGGAAAAAAAAACCTGTATTCGCTCTAATTACAGACCGTATATAACAATTAACACGACCCGGGACATAAATGTGTCGAGCGTCCCTGTTCACTGTTTCACTTAACACCACCTGGAACATAAACGTGCGGCCCGAAAACTTTCATTACCACCCTGAAACCCAGTAATTAGAACACTTTATAACGGTTTAATGATAGCAGTTTCACCGGCGTTCCTGTTAACCCTTGTTCTGCCAGTAATGAACTATCCCCTTCAGGCAAACGCTGAAATCGATTGTTCCCGGAACATGGGTAGGAACAATAATGTTCTTTCTAGAATTAAAAAAAAAAAAGTTGTCATCATTCAGGTTTGAAGGAACATTGGATAAAGTTGTCGATGTATTTGACCGACCCCCGTTGCTTGCCGTATCTGACATGATGAGAGGTGGTGAGAATTCATGCGAAAAATTGGTTCGAATCGTTAGAGTCCATGTGTTCCCAGTATTTTTTCGGCTGCCATACACCCTTGGCTTTTAGTAAACTTTTCCGTACACCCTTGGCTTTTAGTAAACCTTACCGTACACCTGTGGCTTTTAGTAAACTTTTCCGTCCCCTCTTGGCTTTTAGGAAACCTTCCCGTACCCCCGTGGCTTTTAGTAAACTTTTCCGTATCCCCTTGGCTTTTAGTAAACCTTTCCGTACACCCTTGGCTTTTAGTAAACCTTCCCGTACTCCCGTGGCTTTCAGTAAACTTTTCCGTGCACTCTTGGCTTTTAGGAAACCTTCCCGTACCCCCATGGCTTTTAGTAAACTTGTCCGTACCCTCTTGGCTTTTAGTAAACCTTCCCGTACCCCCTTGGCTTTTAGTAAACTTTTCTGTACCCTCTTGGCTTTTAGTAAACTTTCCAGTACCTCCTTGGCTTTTAGTAAACCTTCCTGTACTCTCCTGGATTTTAGTAAACCTTCCCGTTACCCTCTTGGATTTTAGTAAACCTTCCCTTATCCCATTGGCTTTTAGTAAACCTTCCCTTATCCCATTGGCTTTTATTAAACCTTCCATTTTCTCATGGGCTATTAGTAAACCTTCCCGTATCCCATTGGCTTTTAGTAAACCTTCCCTTATCCCATTGGCTATTAGTAAACCTTCCCTTATCCCATTTGATTTTAGTAAACCTTCCCGTACCCCCGTGACTTTTATTAAACCTTCCTTTATCCTCTTGGCTTTCAGTAAACCTTCCTGTACCTCCTTGGGTCTCGTACCCCCTTGACTTTTAATAAACCTTCCCATACTCGCTTGGTTTTTAGTAAACCTTCCCTGATGCACTTCGCTTTTAGTAAACCTTTCTTTATCCCCTTTGTCTTTTAGTAAACCTTCCCTTACCCCATTGGCTTTTAGTAAACCTTCCCTTATCCCATTGGCTTTTAGTAAACCTTCCCTTATCACATTGGCTATTAGTAAACTTTCCCTTATCCCATTGGCTTTTAGTAAACCTTCCTTTATCCCATTGGCTATTAGTAACCAACCTTCCCTTATCCCATTGGCTATTAGTAAACATTCCCTTATCCCATTGGCTATTAGTAAACCTTCCCTTATCCCATTGGCTTTTAGTAAACCTTCCCTTATCCCATTGGCTTTTTAGTAAACCTTCCCTTATCCCATTGGCTGTTAGTAAACCTTCCCTTATCACATTGGCTATTAGTGAACCTTCCCTTATCCCATTTGCTTTTGGTAAACCTTCCCTTATCCCATTGGCTGTTAGTAAACCTTCCCTTATCCCATTGGCTATTAGTGAACCTTCCCTTATCCCATTTGCTTTTGGTAAACCTTTCCTTATCCCATTGGCTATTAGTAAACCTTCCCTTATCCCATTGGCTTTTAGTAAACCATCCCTTATCCCATTGGCTTTTAGTAAACCTTCCCTCATCCCATTGGCTTTTTGTAAACCTTCCCTTATCCCATTGGCTATTAGTAAACCTTCCCTTATCCCATTGGCTTTTAGTAAACCATCCCTTATCCCATTGGCTTTTAGTAAACCTTCCCTTATCCCATTGGCTTTTTGTAAACCTTCCCTTATCCCATTGGCTATTAGTAAACCTTCCCTTATCCCATTTGATATTAGTAAACCTTCCCGTACCCCCTTGACTTTTATTAAACCTTCCTTTATCCCCTTGGCTTTCAGTAAACCTTCCTGTACCCCCTTGGGTCTCGTACCCCCTTGGCGTTTAGTAAACCTTCCCATACTCGCTTGGTTTTTAGTAAACCTTCCCTGATGCACTTGGCTTTTAGTAAACCTTGGCCTAAACACTTTACAATATGAGAGGAAATAACTTCTACATTCTACCGGGCATATGCGCATAACAAATAAATAAATAAACATTTTCCTATAGGAGACATTATTCTGTATTAACAATTTTTAGCATCATAAAGTTGTTTACTGTTTTATCAGAAACACAGTCAACTAAATTAGTGAGACACGTGATTCTGTTTCTCGTCTACCAACATTCTTATTCCTGGTACAATCTTTCAAAAAGATACGCGCATATTATGTTCAGCCTCCAGTTTCTTTCTGGCTTTGGATTTGACTGAATAAAGGTTTAGCCCTGATATCTCCAATCCACATTTATTTATTTTTTTTCGGTAAAACTACTACTTTTGGAATATTTCAATAGGATAATACAGTTATTTATAAAATATTTATTAAAAAATAAAAATAAAAAAACAAGTTTCTCCTGCTCCTTGAGGCTACGTGCATCCCAGGCTGGGGAGCCCCTTTATTAGACACTCCTGGAGATCAGTAGCACACTAGTGGTCCTTTTGAGGACTATCGTTTTTCATAGCTTCATCAAGGAAGCTGATTGATACAAGCTGTCCTTTTCAAGGCTGGGTATTTATCAACCATACACCAAGAGTTAACACACTTCTTTCTCTCTCGTTCTCTCTCCCAACCTCTCTCTCTCTCTCTCTCTGTGAATGTCAATTGTGCTGTGATATAACCATATGGGCTTCTGTCTAGGTTGAAAGTGGTGTGTCTCGCCAGACAAGGCAAACGCTTTAAAGGAATTAAAAAAGGGACAATCCTAGATTGAAGTAAGCGGCACTGTAGGAGACAATGAAAGATGAGTTAGAATAATTGCAGACCGAAGATTGATGGGGAAGAATGTTACAGACAGAGGAGGAGAGACAGCCATTGAGACAAACATATCATAAATAGAGAGAAAGACAGAGAGAGAAAGAGAGTCAGTCAGACAAAATAATTTTAAAAATAGAGAAGGAGAGAGATCTGGTGAGAATACAAATGTTGCAAATAATGGAGAGAAAGCCAATGAGAGATACACATATTACAAATAGGGAAGGAGAGAAAGAGTATGTGAGAAAAAATGTTACAAAGAGAAGGAGAGAGAGAGAGATAGAGAGAGAGAGAGATAGAGAGAGAGTGCCCATGAGACAAGCAATGTTATAAATAGAGATAGAGAGAGAGCCAGTGAGATATACAAATATTACAAATATAGATGGAGAGAGACAGGGCCTGTCAGACAAACAAATGTTACAAATTAGAGAAGCACAGAGAGCCAGTGAGAAAAATATATGTTACAAATAGAAAGAGGAGGGGAGAGAGGGAGAGATAGTAAGAGAATAAATGTTACAAAGAGAGGAGAGAGAGAGAGAGAGGTAATGAAAGAATGCAATAAACATTGAAGGAAGGAGGAAGAGGGTCATTGAGTAAAAAAAAACAACGAGAAATAATGCTACAATGAATCAGAGAGAGAGAGAGAGAGAGAGAGAGAGAGAGAGAGAGAGAGAGAGAGAGAGAGAGAGAGAGAGAGAGAGAGAGAGAGAGAGAGAGAGAGAGAGATGAGATAGTGAGAAAGGCAAATGTTTAAAAAGAAATTGGCAGAGAAAGCCATTAAAAAAAAAGTTGCACATAGAGGAGAGAGAGAGAGCCACTGAGAAATAATGTTACAAACAGAGAAAGAGAGAGAGAGACAGTGAAAAAAAGACAAATCTTTTAAAAAAACCGGAGATAAAAGAGAGATTTAGAAAATAGAAAAACATAAAACTGAGACATTTAAAAAATGGAGAGAGACGGAAGGTTAAAGGTGTGTAAATTGCTCCAGAAGACTGGTAAGTTATGGGCAAGTGAAGTTCAATATCTATTGATTTCTTCCGTCGCGTGAGCATTCAAATGTTAACGAAATTGTGTGTTTCTTTGTGAGCGTCAGTGTGTGTCTGTGAGATGTATTTGTATGTGTGTTTGTGTGAGTATTTCTCTATGCCAACGTAGAATATATACGTAGATGTGTGAGTGTTTCTCTTTATATGCATTTAACGTAGTTATGTTTGTGTGTGTTTATGAGTAATTCTCTATGTATGTATATATATATATATATATATATATATATATATATATATATATATATATATATATATATATATATATATATATATATATATATATATATATATATATATATATATATATATATATATATATATATATGTGTGTGTGTGTGATGGGGTGGGCGAGAAATGTCGATGCTGTTGTGATATGTGATCACTTTCTTGAACACTCGCACCCGACCCGAACAACAATAAAACTTTGATTCTAAGGCAGGGGCTGTATTTATTCATACAATCCTGTCAGTAACAAAAACCCACAAAGCAAATTAATGAACAAACATTAAACAAATAAGCAAACAAACACCCAGCCAGTGCTCAATTGCTAATGTGTTCTCATGTCTCTGTTCAGCTCTTCTACCGGCAACGCGTGTTTAGTCTCAAGTCCCCATCTGCGTCTTGCTCCTACAGTTAGCAAACTGCCTTCGGCCGTTGTTGTTGTTGTTGTTTTCTTCTACTATGTTGTTGTGATACCCTGTTCAACCTGAAATTTGGTTATAATTGGGGTATATAGGGTGTTATCGTCTTCACTGGTATCTCGTTCGTAGTCCTGGAGGTGATGGCGCGCCCGTATTTTATACGCCAAATAACCGCATCACGCAGGGCTGGCGTGCTGGCGTAGTGATTTACGGTCGCGCAGTCGCAAAGCATATTCTAAACACACAAATATGTTTTTCAGGGAGATTTTGGGGCGTTTATTATGACCCCGTCACATATCCCCCTACTGAAGATGTTGTGGTCCCCATAACCTACTCTCCGCCGTTGGCCCTGTGCCTGATTCTTTCTGAGCGGCGAGGCTTTGGGCTCAGATTCTGTAGGAGGTACCAGCCCGGTTGGGGACCCTCTTGGTCGTCATGTTCCTCGTCATCCGTTGTCGGGCTGTGGTTTGGAAGATTCGTCCACTCGTGCTGTGTCGTTGCTTGCTTATGACTTCTGCTGGTTAGTGCATGCAGCTGTCGACCTTGGTGGGGGATTGCTTCCAACGTGTTTTACACTCGTTTTCCGTCGACGATGGCGTGCATTACCTCCTATTTGTTTAAGATGAGTTTCCATCTTCTGAATGTCGACCACTTTTCTTGGCGCCCTTAGGGTGACAGTTGTCACGGCCATCTCTTGGCTTGCCACCTATAGGCAATGTAGTCGTGGCAGCACGTTTAGGGAGGGAGCTCCTTGAGGGACAGGCGGATATCAAATGCTCTGTGGACTTGCACTGAAAGTATCGTTTCGGAAGCGGGCCTTGAAGGCATTTGACTGCCATGTAGTCTGAAAACTCTCCACAATTGTAGCACCTCAATTTTCTAGGCTTCCTCTGTGCTATGGGTCGCCTCCTACTACCCTTACATTCCTGGTCGCCAATGCCGCATACAAAGACTGCTTCAATGTCCTGAACAGATAGTTTGCTATCAAACTCTACTCGCTCGTTTCTTGCTAGACTTCGGAATCCCTTTCTGAAAATCTTGGTCTGATGTACAAATACATCAACGCCTCCATCATCTGGTGTAATAAATCCCAACCCCTGTCGGCACTATCCCACTTGCAAAATCCTTGTCGCCTTTTTGGTGCATCTGTGGTTTTAGTTACTGTTAAATCACAGCTTTCCTTGTCAACAGCCTGACTCTCACCTACAGGAAGGTCTAGTTGTGGTTCCTGCTCACACACTCCCTCGTTGTGTTTTGGCTGTTTCTGCGGTTGGCACGGTGTGTTTTTTTTCTTCGCACCTCCTTTTGTGCTGGCGAACTGCTCTGCATTAGCTGTACTAGCTGGGACTTTAGGCGAGCTACTTCTGCTTTGAGTTCGTCCATTTCAGTGTGAGCTTCTACACTGGCTACCTGCACTTGTGTCTCAGGCTCTCTGCCTTCCCAGAAAAGAGCATAGTCCCTAACTTCCCTAAATGAGACACAGGGGTTCTTTAGCACATGTTCCTTCACAAATGCCCTGCTCTTATCATATCTAAGCTGGGAATCAAAATGATCCTTGAGCATGGATTGGTCCGCGAGAACCAAGCCTTCTTTCAACCGCGTTGCATCCAATCTCAGAAATAACTCATGCAACAGATGAGAGAATTCCGTTACTGATAAGCTAGGGCCCTGACTTATGCCATAGAAATCCCTAGTCATCTCATTGACTAGTTGTCGCTCACTGTAGGCTTCTTCAACTATTTCGAGTAACTTCTCAGGGCTGGCCTTGGCTCCGCGACGTATGCGTAATTCCCTAGTGACCCCTGGTGTAACATTATTCCAGTCGATGTCTAACTTATCCTCAACAGTTAGGGGCCCTACCTTTCAGGCGGCTTTTACCTCTTTTATAAATTCTTGCCAAGTGGGGCCTGACTCTTCATCAAACCGCCTTACCTCCGGCACCGTCACGTATATCACCTTCACATGCGCATTGCTCTGGCCCTTTCCTTGTGTGAGGATTTCTTCACGGGAGCCACCTCCAGCTGTCGAGGTGCTTCCAGGCCCTGACCGGCATGTTGCGTCTGTGCATTGAGCTGACATCGCTTTTCTTGCCCTAACCTTGCACTACTGATGCACCCATCACTGGTGTTGGATCTGCATCCTCGTGCTTCCCTCTGCTCGTAGCACGTGTGCTCCTTAGGCCATCTTGCTCAAAGACTGCACTGCTGGGTGTTTACAATATTTGCTCGTTTGTTGTTGGCTCGGTGTCACTGTCTGCCTATCCTGCCGACGACGCCAATTGTGATAGGGTGGGCGAGAAATGATGACGTTGTGATGTGTGATCACTTTCTTACGCACTCGCACCAGACCCGTACAACAATAAAACTCTTGATTCTAAGGCAGGGGCTGTATTTATTTATACAACCCTGTCAGTGACAAAAACCCACGAAGCAAAGTAATGAACAAACATTAAACAAATAAGCAAACAAACACCCAGCCAGTGCTCAATTGCTAATGTGTTCTCATGTCTCTGTTCAGCTCTTCTACCGGCAGCTCGTGTTTAGTCTCACGTCCCCATCTGCGTCTTGCTCCTACAGTTAGCAAACTGCCTTCGGCCTGTGGCGCGCCCGTATTTTATTCGCCAAATAACCGCATCACGCAGAGCTGGCGTGCTAGCGTAGTGATTTACGTGCTGCACTATTAACTTCAGTTTCTAAACACACAAATATGAACTTCAGGGAGATTTTGGGGTATTTATGATGGCCCCATCACACACACACACACATATATATATATATACCTTCCATGCCGAAATTTTTTCCCTTAGTAACTTAGCAGATACTGCTGTCAGTGCAGTGTTAGAAACCACCATACTAGGTCCAGCTTTGAGAGGTGGGGTGACTAATTCTCTTCCTTGCTGCCTTTGCCTTCCCTTACTCAAGAGGTAACCATTTCAAATCCGGCACTTTTGCCGCGAGAGGCCAGCGCTCTAACCACTCTGCCAATCGGATACCGACAGAGCAGGTGATGTAGCAACAACAAAAAAGTATATATCGTTAATGCGGATACTGGGGGCCCTATGCTGAGGCCTAAAGAATAGAGACCACTGCACGCTATCAAACGTGTCGTGAAAGACCACTAATGAGAAGCGTGTGTGGAGACTAGCAACCTCATCAAGTAAGACAAAGTGATATATAACTCATACCTGCAAATGTACATGAATTGCTTTGGCACAGGTTTCCTACAAGGATGACAACCCCAATCAACGCCATTAGTATTTTGAAGGCCCCCTACAGCACACTCAAACAAATCCGAGACCCATGACATCACTGCTATACCAGATTTGTAGAGGGTACGTCAGCTAAACTGTTTGTCAAACTGTCATTTGTCAGACGCAACTCAATAAGTTTTGCTTATATTAGATGAATGTATACTGTTCAAAAAAAGAAACGCATAGCTACTGAAGGCACACACATAGCCATAATTTTGACATTCAATAACTTTTTTAATTTAATGAGTTAATTGTTCAAATTGCACACAAGAATATCTTAGGGTTCAACCAATCAATTGACAGTTGTTTTGCATCTGGGTCACGAGAGTTTTTTGGCGTACGGGCTTTCCCGTTAATATGGTGTGTGGCCTCATCTTGCACCGATCAGCGACTGGCATCTCCTGGGCATGGATGCGATCAGACGTCTGATGTGGGCCTGTGGGATGGCTGCTCATTCTTCCTGGAGTGCCTGGAACAGATCACGACGATTGGCTGGAGCAACGTCTCGGCGACAAACACGTCTATGCAGCTCATCCCACAGGTGCTCAATCGGACTCATGTCTGGAGGCAGGGATGGCCAGGGAAGGGTGAGAATGTTGTTGGCAGTCAGGAACTGCGTGGTCAACCGTGCACAATGGGGTCTGGCGTTGTCCTATTGAAACAGACCTTTGGGCAGCCAAAAGTGGAAGGACATGGGGTCGAAGAATTTCATTGACGTATCGTTGCGCATTCAAGCCTCCTTCAATGTGCACCAATTGACTCCTTCCGTTGTAACTGATCATTCCCCACACCATTGCACCCCCAGCACCGTGCGGCGGAGCTTCATCAACGCAATTTTGGGCAAAACGTTCATTTCGCCTACGGTAGACCCTACGCCGTCTATCATGATGCTGCAACAAAAAGAAAGATTCGTCACTAAACCAGACACGTCTCCATTGATTGTCAGCTGCCCAGGGACGATGCTGGTTGCCCAAAGAAGTCGATTTTGGCGATGGCGGCGCGTAAGGACAGGTCCTCGGTGAGGTCGTTTGCCCAAAGTCTAGCGTCATGCAGTCTATTCCGGACAGTTTGATCAGACACATGACGTCCTGCAGGCAATGACTGGGCAGTTGAGGAAGCTGTTGTAAACCTGTCTCTGAGGTGACGAAGCCGAATAAAGCGATCCTCCGCTGTTGTTGTCACTCTGGGTCGTCCACTACGATGCCGGTCTTCAACTGAGCCAGTGGCTTGGAACCGGTGCCAAAGTCGACTGATGTTACTCTGATGCACGTTTAGATGCCTGGCAACCTGACTTTGACTTTCGCCTGCATGCAGTCGGCCAATAGCAATGTTCCTTAAATTTATCGATCCGTCTGCTTAAAATGAACTGAATTTTTGTGTGTGTAGCGTTATCCTTGCGCCCTCGGATAGCTATGTGTTTCTTTTTTTGAACAGTATAGATTTCCATATTCCTTTATCAGTCTGTCAGCCTCTTCATAAGGTATGCTTGTATCAGGATGAATTAGATTCCACCTTCCTTTACCAATCTGTCAGCCTCAACATGTTATGTTTGTATCAGGTTGATGTAAATTTTAACCTTTCTTTACCAATCTCTACACAAGTTATGATTGTTTCTGGTTGATGCAGATTTCCACCTTCCTATGCTAGTCTGTCAGCCTCATCACAAGTTATGCTTGAATCAGGATGAGATGAGTTTCCACCCTCCTTCGCCAATCTGTCAGCCTCTTCATTGCAGGGATGT
Organism: Oreohelix idahoensis; assembly: GCA_024509875.1. Lineage (NCBI taxonomy): Eukaryota > Metazoa > Mollusca > Gastropoda > Stylommatophora > Oreohelicidae > Oreohelix > Oreohelix idahoensis. Next base: position 804,017 of record JAMPIV010022535.1, read on the forward strand.
TGCAATGAAATGGAATCCACTATATGACAACTCTTTTGAACCTGACATTGTTTGTAGAATATACTCTTAGATCATCTGAGTCTGCATTACTTTAGCTACTCAGTTCTGCAACTACTGACAGCGCACCTGTGAAGAAAGCCACTTGTCTACTAGCACTTTCGATTAGGCCTTGTGTAGCCTATGCTCTGAAGTTACTTGAGAATTTTCCTGTTGCCAGTGACAGTTTTTTTTTTCAGCATTAGCTGCTGATCTATCTGTGTGTACATGAGCCAAGTTTTGCTTGGGTAATATTTCTCTTTGCATTTTGTGGCCAGGGTTCTTCTTTCTGTTTCAGTGTGGCTGTATGTAGTAACAGTTCTAGTCTTGTTTAAACATAGTGTCGACTTCTCAGTTCGAAAGGAGCAAACAGACATAAGAGGATAAATATGTATCCGTTTAAGTTTATTTATTTTTCTTTTGGTCTCCCTTTGTATGCATCTTGTCGGCTTTAAAACATTAATATACGCAGGCGCCAAATTAAGCCCCCATTGAGTAGACGCAAGTCAGAAATAATTTAGAACTAAGGAGCTGTTTAGACAGACGATAAGAGGGAAATTAGGACACAGCCACGGGGTTAACAGAAGAGACTAGAGCAATTGCTTCGTTTCATAACTCGAGCAGACTTTTATAATAACATGACAAAAATGATTTATTGATGTTTACATTATGTGTTTCATTTTGTCAATTTAGAGAGAAATAGGAGGGAGAGAGAGAGAGAGAATGAGAGAGGGGACGAGAAAGATGAGAAACAAAGAGATAAATTCACCGGATTATGCGGCATTTGGTTGGAGATAAAACGGTCGGGTTTTTTTTTTTATAATCTCTATGCTAATACACGTCTAAGATAATTTGTTCAGTGTTGGTACAGACAAAGTTGGGATATACGCCTGGTTTAGATAGTCTACAATATTGTAATAATATGTCTGTGTTTTTTTTTTTGCTTTACTTTCTATTTTTTTCTCTTTACTCTCCTGTTGTCTAAATAATATTAATCTTATTTACATTTTTTCCTCTAGGAATATTTGTCTGTCTTTATTTCTTTCTTTTTATTATTAATAACTTCATATTTCTTACCATATTTTTGCCAACTCATTGAAACGCATGTCCGGACTCATTCCAGTCTCTGTTAATTACCCCTCCAAGAGTTTGTGTCCTGAGAATGTATTAAAGGAAGCCAAAGTGCAAAGGAAACTGATTCCTCATGTGAAAAGGAAGCAGCCCACTTTTCTTGTGGGCGTAATGCATTGGCGGATCCAAAGGTGTGGCGATAGTCCCTTCCTTGGGCCTCTGAAATCTTTTATTTTATATTAACCGCTCCAGTATCTCCCCTCCTCGACTTGGGACTTAAATGTAAGTAATCGTTAGGTCGGACGACAGACGAATTAAAAAATTTCTGGTACTGGACAATTGTAAGTACCCTTAAGGTTACGAACGTAGTTTGCAAGTAATTCTACGTGGCGGCACAATGAAAGACAAAATACGGCGACACAAAGGGACTTCACTCGAGCCGCAAACAAATGACTTTGTGACAAGAGGCGGTTAATTTCTGTATCGGGATACCAATCCCAAATAAAAGAAAATGTTATGTTATAATATAAAATATGAATACATTTTTATTAAATTTTGTCTCTTTGTAGTTCTACCTTTCTTTTATTTAATTATGTTATGTTGTTGTTATTGTTGTTATTGATCCAGCTGCGCTTAGGCTCTAGCCTCTCGGTCCAGTGCCATTTAGTGATATCTGCATGTTTTCGCAAGTTGTTTTCTTTCTCCGTACAAGGTGTTCCACTTATCTGGCCTGGGAGGAAGGACCATTTTCCTAATATCATCGAGTGCCGGGTACTCAGAGGTGGTGGTCAACAGTTTCATAGGGGTAGTTACATAACTGGCACTCTGGAGAGTGTTGTGTTGGATTCTGTTCAAGTGACTGTTGAGTGGTATATGTTGTGATCTGAGCCGAACAATGGTGCTCTGATCCCTCCTTGTAAGATGGCCGATGTTGTCATTAGGATCAGTGTCGTGTGGCGAGTATTGGGGCAACTAAGCAGTTTTTGCCAGGAATAGCCTATGAGATATTAGGTAGAAGGTCTCTAGAAATTGGCTCGTTAAGAAAGAATAAAGACCTATTCGAGATAGGGACAAGAAGAAGGGAATGCGAATGCTTTCCACTGGACAGTGTTTTCTAGTTAATAATGGAAAGAGTTCTGTTTCCCCACGACCTTAGCTTCTGTCCTTAGATCCCGTAACAGAAAAATCCCCCAACCTCATCTGAGTGTAGAAATTTCCCTATAAGTAAATATTTAACACCGACAGCACGAGTGATACATTAACAAACTAGATAATGATCACACGATTATTGGGTTTATTAACTAAATATCTACACATATAGGGTTAGTAATGGTTAGAACCTGATGATGGTAAAAGACGATTCACACAAAACACACAGATGGGATATTAATATTGTAGTTAATTAAGAAGTTGTTAATTAAGAATAAGCTTGTGTAAAGCGAAATGATGATGATGTGATATGATATGTGATACCCAAAATGGTGAGTAATCTGCACAGTCCATGTGTCTCTAAATCCTTCTCCCGGATAGGATGATTCACATGTATGCATAGAATGTCCCAAGTTGTTATAAGTTATGTCAAGCGGGGTAACTCTAAGTCGAGGACGTTCTGATGAAAACTGTTGTCGTACTGAGAACGTTGACGATATATGTATATATATATATATATATATATATATATATATATATATATATATATATATATATATATATATATATATATATATATATATAGTCCTTCGCTGTTCGAGTATATCTCTGTAGCGTTGATCGACAGTTAATAGTTGTCGTATGAAAATGTCTGTTGTCTAATCTCCGGAGGGTATTGGCCGGACTGGATATCTTCACGAAATATTAGTGATATGTAGAATCAGTATCTTGTGTATGTAATCGTGATTCATAAAATATACTTTGGAGTCTGCTTCATAGAATGCACTTAAGAGTGTGTTGCACTTGGTACAAATATGAGATTCAACATTTGAGCTCTTTAGCTTGACTTCAGATAGTACGCTTCCGATGGAGCTGAACTTGATATGAGTAATCAACTGTGAGCGTTAGCTTGACTCCTGTAGTAAGCTTTTGAGTGATTTGAACTTGTTATAACTATGTATTGAACTTGTGCGCACGTGACGAAAAATGCTGCGTCCACCTTCTTGAGTGTGGGCGAGAAATATTACTTTTAAGTGAGGAACGAAGAATGTCATATGGCGAATTCTGCAAACCAAATGTCCGTTTTTTGATAAGTTATTTCTGGTTAGACGTCAGACACGTAGCGTGTAGACTCAGACTTCTGATGGACTGAAGAAACACAAAAGTCTTCGTAAGTTTTCACACGTAATATATACTGGTTGACTTTCATTTATTCTACTGCTCACTATTGATCTCTATGAGTTCGATTCTAATGATGTTAAATATATTGTGCATGAGAGTGTGTGCGTATGGAAGACTATGATGGTGATTCAACAAGCTAGATGAAGATGAAGTATGAACTATTAATTACTTCCTATCAGCCTATCATCTTAGAGGAAAATCTTCTGATTTTATTAATCATTTATGAGAAGAATTGAACAACTATCTTTCGCACATTTAGCTGTGAGGTTAAGATGAATAAAGAATAATAAAAAAGTATTAACAATCTGTATAAGATCTACTAACCTTCTTTTCCCTTCGCAAAATCCTTTAGGAACACAATACACACAGATATGAAATATTTATCCACAATGAATTAATAGCATGCTATGCGTTAGGGATTTTTCTTTACACCACAATGTTGAAAAACTGGACTCATCTCTCTAGCGAGCTGCGCGGTGTATTATATCTCTAAAAGTCAAATGTGGGTCCCTTGGACCGGTGACGTACAACTCCGCCCATACAACTAATAGCTAAGAGTCCCTCTGGTCACTCATTCCCAGTATCTCTCTTGTCTCCTGTCAGTCCAAAAGTGGGGGGGGGGGGGGGGGCAATTTGCGACCAACTTTTGTTGCCGGGATTGCCTGACAAACAGGTGTTGAGATAATTGGCTGGCCAATGCAAGTGTCTCCCGCCTTCCAACTGTCGTATCACTCTCTGTTTATCTATCGCTCCGCGTGTTGGCGGCGACCGTTGTTACCTCTTTCCATTGTCGCCAGCGCGCTAACAAGTCCCTCTGTGGCGCCGCCTATTGTATTGCATGGCGGTTGGTTTAAACAGCTTGAGAAGACTTCTTCACCTGGCCAAGCTGGGCGTCTCCCTGCGCCATTGTCCCAATGTGGTGACTGATAAACTCTGTTTAGTTGTTAACTCATACTGGCTACTAGTTGTTGAATCATGCTTTATTTGCTAAATGATGTGAATGTCCACCAGTGGATAAATGTAGATGTTGGGACTGGTGTAGCAAAGTGTAACGATTGTCAACTCATCAAACCCAGCACAGTTTTGGTCATACAGGTCATCTTGTCCTGGAACGTGATGAGGCTCCGACAAGAATGTGAGTGTAAACAATGAGTGTGTATCTGAATGTCAGTACGCGAATGGTAGAATGATTCGATAGAGTTGACAGGTTGGTAGTACATCACTCATACTCACACTGTTCGAATTCAAGAAGTACTGGAACTACGGTGGTCTTTTTATAACATTTAATGGGACGCACACTTGGACAGTACGTGTATGGTTACAGGAACAAATGTCGACATAGACAGCATAATGTTGATCACAGGAATATCATCTTAAGTTAGCATTCATGCTTGGCAAATATCATAATGGAGCATTCGTAAATAAGCATTCAGCGTTCCATCATGTAAATCATCTGGCTTTACTGACTGGGCACGTCAGACCATAACCAAGATATAGGAAGGCTCCTAAACCTAACCTCGTCTAGCGAATATTCCTTCACGTAAAGTTCAATATATATATATATTTCATAATATAGGAATCCCAGACATGGGTTCTCACATGTAGCAGTGATCTCTTGGTTCATCGAGCGATAGTACAGGCATCCCTTTTTCTCACTCGATAAATACAAAGTATATGAATTTCAACATGGCTGTTCTCTCTCTCGTGAGCTTCACTCACTATAGAATATAGACCAAAATTGGTCATTCATTAAATGTCCTCATTTCTTCATAGGTTCTCTCATAGAGGTAATTGAATAATATCATACAATCCAGTGCTGATACATAGGAATGTCTTCTTCCTTTGAATGGATATTCTTTTTAAAAGTACCACTGTGCATCTGCTTATCAACAACGATGGCGAAGCCCAAGTTCATAATAAATTGTGGTTTTACCTTTTTATGCGAAATATAACTTTGCCATTCCTTGGCAAAAGAGAATAAACACTGGGGTAAAGTACATACAACATGTCTATATGACTATCACTTTTCCCCATCCATATATAGATCACTATTTCGGCAAAAAGCCTGCTACAACAAAACTCAGCATCCTCACAGGATGGCAGCCATGAATCACACCCCTTCGCTAGCGATACTTCCGCTGCATAGCCTTTGACCTTTTCTAGCGACAACCAAATTAGTTCGGCTTAGAAATGCAAAGATATCCATATATAAGACAGACTCGTCCTACTCATACAAACACTACGTATAAATTCAGGCCATAGATATACTGAAGCAAGAACAATCTATTCCTACCCAGCCAAAGAATAAATCACAGTAGGCCTAGAGTCGTCTGCGGAGTCCGATCGAAGATGACGGACTATTTTCAAGGGAAGCAACCCAAAAATGACTTCTCCTTAAGCACTTAAAAAAGGAAATACTTTGCTTCCAAAATATTTGCGAACATAATAAGAATATAAATGTATTATATTGCAAGATAGTAAAAATTGCCCTTTACAGTCTTACCACACCTCCCGGGAAAAAAAAAAAATTTTTTTTTTTAAAATACATCTAGGAGCACCGTAGAATAGGCTCACAACGCAAGAATACTGCGCAGATGAAAATATCAGGAATAACTATAATTCCTAATATGACTGGTGAGAATATATATCTCAAAATCTGAGAGAAATTGTTTCCCTACGAATAAATGTTTCCAGGAAGGTGTGATGTACGTATAATACAATTCTGGTAATTATACAATGCATACCAAAAATTCACACTATAATCTTAAATTTATGATTTATGAAGAAACAATCATCAAAGAACAGCGGTGAATTAACATCAATAAACCGCTAAGTAGAGATACCATCATTCTATTATTAAATTACAAATGTGTATCTTAATAAAGAAACAAAAAATAACTGTTGTAAAGTTATACATATTAAAAAGATCCAATATTTAACAGTTAAGTGGCATCATGTGGGCATCTGGACAGAATGTCCGCCATCACATTTTCTGAACCACGGATAGCTCGTACCGAAAAATGAAAAGGTTGAAGAGCGATTGCGTATCGAGTTGATCTCGAGCTCTTCAAGTTCTTACTTTGGATAGCCGTAAGAGCTTTTTGGTCAGTTTCCACTACGAAATGCGCGCCCAGAAGGAATCTTTGGAGTTTGAGAATTGACCAAACCATCGCCAATAATTCGCGGTCTAAAACCGAGTAATTCCTTTCTGCAGCATTAAGTTTTCTGGATATATACATTACAGGATGCAGAGTTCCAGAGTACTCTTGCATTAGTGCCGCTCCAATCCCAGTGGATGAAGCGTCACTACGAAGAACAAATGTCTTATCTGTTGTAGGTAACACTAAAATAGGTGGTGATGAAAACATAGTTTTGATCTTCTCTAGTGAAGATTGGCATTCATGAGACCAGTGAACCATGTTAGGCGACCCTTTCTTTAATAGTGTAGAGAGAGGTGCCATGATAGAGGACAGATTCGGAATGAAACGTCCATAAAATTGTATGAGACCTAAAAGACTTCGCACTTGCTTTTTAGTCCTAGGGATAGAGATGTTAAGTATCTTAGTGATATTATGGTCTTCTGTCTTCAAGAAACCGTGACCTACTCGATGGCCTAAGAAAGCAATTTCGCTAAAGCCAATACAAGCTTTAGATGGTTTTGCTGTCAGGTTATACTCACGCAGAGTTGATAATAATTCAACTAATCCTGAATAGTGATCTTCCCAAGTATCGCTGAAAAGACAGATGTCGTCTAGATAAGCAATGACATCTGACCGATACGATAGGATTCGACGCATCATGCATACAAATGTAGCTGGTGCGTTCATAAGGCCGAAAGGCATAAAATTCCATTGGAAAAGGCCTCTGGGAGTAGAGAAAGCGGTAAGAGGTTTGGCGCGTTCGGATAATGGAACTTGCCAATATCCTTTAGACAAATCAAGTTTAGTGAAAAAATGCGATTTAGAAAGACGAGTAAGTAACTCTTCTAGTAAAGGCATAGGTTCAGCATCGAACTTCGTAACTTGATTCAATTTGCGATAGTCAACGCAAAGACGTATGTTATTGTCTTTTTTTCGAACAATAACCATCGGCGAAGAATATGCAGAAGTGGATGGTTCGATTATTTGTAAATCTATCATTTCATCCAACTCCTTTTCAACCTGTGTTTGGAAATGTATAGGGATAGGATAAGGCCTAACCCTAATTGGAGTATGTTCAGTTAGAACAATGTCATGCTCAATGACATGAGTTTGTCCAGGGATGTCAGTGAGGACATCCTGAAATGTTTGTAACATAGACGAAACTTGTCGCCGTTCTCCTAGAGACAAATCAGGAGAAACAGTAACGTCTTTCCATGATTCACTAGAATGAAGTGGGATCATTGGAAGCGGGAGATTAACATCCGAAAAACTTGTTTCCTCATCCTGTATTACAGACAGTGATGAGTAATGACCATGTTTGACATGAGAATCGTCCGTTGCCTGGAAAATAGGCTGTAAATAGTCAGGACGTTCATGGAACTCCGTAAGCATATTGATGTGGAAGGTTTTATGCTTCCCGTTAATATCGACGATGTAGTCAACATCTGAAATTTTCGATATTATATCGTACGGACCTTTCCAACTAATAAGGAGTCTATTTTCACGACAAGGTAGCAAAACAAATGCTTTGTCACCAGGACAAAGTTGTCGTAAAGTTCTCTTCTTATTAGCAAATTGTCTTGCCTTCTGCTTAGCAAATTCAGAAGAGGACGTTGCCAATTTGCATGCTTCGATAATCTTTTGTCTCAGCGCGATGACATACTCGTAAGAAGATTTTGTGTCATCGTCAATATTGTCAGCTGTTATAAGATCATGCAGCAAAGACATTGGGCCGCGCGGTCGCGCGCCAAAGACAAGTTCAAAGGGCGAAAACCCTGTATGTTCATTGGGGACCTCTCTGTACGCGAAGAGGGCCGCGGGTAAAACCCTATCCCAATCTTGAGGATGATCCTCAGTTATCTTCCCTAATAAGTTCTTAAGTGTTCTATTTAGTCGCTCGACCATCCCATTGGACATAGGATGATAGATGCTACTCAAAGATCTCTCTATCTGTAGAGTAGACATTACTTGAGACATGGTATCCGATATCAGTTGGGTGCCATGATCTGATAATATTTCTCCGGGGAATCCCAGCCGAGAAAATATAAGCCAAAGAGCATCTGCAATGTCAGCGGTAGTAATGCTCTTTAGAGGGATAGCCTCTGGCCAACGTGTGCACATGTCTACACACGTTAAGATAAACTGATGTCCTCTAGCAGATTTGATCTTGAATGGACCAATGATGTCTATCGCCATTTTCTGGAATGGACGAATAGGAATATCTGCAGCCTGAATAGGCGCAGCATGACGAGGACCTTTGGATTTGACTTCTTGACATACTTTACAGGATCGACAATAGATCCGTATGTCCTTGTTCACAAAAGGCCAAAAGAAAGCCGCAAGAACTCTTGACTTAGTACGGGAAAAACCCATGTGACCAGCACACTGCGAGTCGTGTGCATGTTGTAAGATCTTAACTCTCAAATTCTTGGGTACAAGAATCTGAGAATGACTTGACTTAGTGGAGTCTTGCACCATACGTACAAGTACGCCATTCTTCATTGTAATCCAAGATTTACAATTTGAATCTTTATTCGGATCACCTTTTGTTACAAGAGTGAAGAATTTCTTAAGAGTCGGATCTTCTTCTTGTTGTTTTATAAACGAGTCACGAGAAATTACCAAGGGATCATCTTGGTTATGCACTTCATTATCTTCAACAGATGAAGTTTCAGGCATATTGAGAGCTTGAGCTCTAGTGACTACTGCATTAGCAGATTGCATATTTTGATTTTCCCAAACGGAAATTTGCTCCGGAGTGCATTCTTTGACTCCGTGAATGCGACCGATGATAAGATCAGCGATCGGATTCGGCAAAAGACATGCGTGTACATCTCCTGTGAAGAAAGGAGTAGCAATCCTAATGATAGCGGTAGAGTATTTCTCTATGGTGCCGCCAAATGTTACGCATTTGACTACTTTGCCTGTAGAATGAGAAGGATCTATGAGTGACTGCCTAACCCCAATAGTTGTGCATCCAGAATCAAAAAGTACTGAGACTGGATTGTCATTTACTAAACCTTTGTGTAAGACAAGGGAACCTCTCCCATCATGCGCGATTGACGCAGGAAGAGCGGGAAGAGGATGGCCACAGCTTAAAGTAGACACTGTGGTTGGCTCAAATAATGTTTTGCATTGGGGGCACTGAGATGCTCTCCCAAAATCAAAAGCGGCACATGCCATATTATTAGAGTCATCATTATCTTTATTTTGTTTATAGGCTTCGTGGGACTCTTGCTGTGCAGAGTTCGCCTGGTAATGAGCTTTATGTTTTTTGAATTGTGCTCTACCTCTGTTATTATTGCCTCTGTACTTATCATTGTTTCCATCATTATAACCCCTACTCGGGTTTGAATCATAGCTCCTTTGGTTACTATCATCATATTCATTATAATGAGTATCTCGGTAATTATGATCCTGTTGTCTCCATGAAGGAAAACTTGGATAGTTTCTAGAATGACTTCCTTTGCGAAAGTTCCTGTAATTATGACCACCCCTGAATCGAGGGCTGTCAGCTCTTCTCCAGGTATTCGAAGAAGAACCCTGAAATGATTGGTTACCTTGGTTCTGATAACTGTAATAGTTACCTTTTTTATTAAACCTATTTTGAGGTCCTTGGAATTTGTGAGAGTGATTAGGGTTGTATGGTGTTGCAGAAGCAACTGGCATACCTTCTTTAACCTTACTGTTGCTAATAGCTACGTCCGGATGTGCAGTGACGTATTGGGTACAATACTGTTCCATTTCTTTTAGAGACTTAGGTTTACGCTCATGTAAGAATTCGAGGAAAGGTTTATTTATACTTGACATAATCTTGTCTCTGAGTATCAAGTCCATAAGGGCTTCATAAGTCTTTTCTGTTTTTGGATAGCTCAATCCAACGATCAAATGTAAGACGTGTTCTTGCAATGAATTCTGAGAATTCTACACCTGCCTCAGGCACCATTGTCTTAAACAACTTCCGATAACCCTCTTCAGACAACTGATACTTCTTTAACAAGGCTGCCCTAATAACATCATAGTTATCTTTGTCAGCCTCTTCAACCAAACTTAAACTAGTCAGAGAATCACCTTTCAGATTTTCTGATAACTGGTTAGCATATTGTGATTTGTCCACATTATGTGCTCGACACGAGCGTTCAAATCTGTTTAGCCAGAATGTTATGTCATCACTGGAAGGGTTGAACGCTGGTACCTTGACCTTGTAAGTAAAGGGTTTACCATTACCACTAGATGCTTGATTAACATTACTTATGTTTGTTAACTTTAACTTTTCTAACTCAAATGCTAAAAGTTCTTTTTGGTGTTCATGTTCTCTTATTGCTTTTTTCTCTTGTGCAGTAGCCTCATCTTTTCTTTTCTCTTTTTCCATTTCCATCAGGAATCTTTTTTCATCAGTCTGTATCTGCAATCTCTTTTGTTCATCCTCTCTTTGTAATTTTTTTTCCTCAGCTTCTAATCTTTTCTCCTCAGCTGCTAATTTCTTTTCTTCAATCAATGCTTTTCTTTCTTCAGCAGCAGCAGCAAGTTTTCTCTCTTCTGCAGCTAATGCTTTGTCATATTGAGCAACTGCCCATTGTTCTAATTGCTGACCAGTCTTATCAAGAGCCCTGCCTTGTGTGATAAAATAATCTAAGGTAGACATCTTGTCTAATAAGATCAGTAATTTGCAAAAGTAAATAAATTCACTTTCTTAGTCTTAATCAAAGACCTTGTATGATAACTTTTAGCCTGTGGAAAAATAGTACTTAACTATCCCAATCACTGTGGGAAACAAGCCTTACAAAGGTCTTGTATAAATCCTTATATAATAACAGCTATAAGTTGCTGGTTCACTCTATAATATAAGTGCAGTGCACCAGAAATAGTGTTTTATATCATCAACTGTGTACCTTTAGTAATAGCAATTGACTATCAGTTGATTCTTGTACATCAATTTATATGATCAACTATATTTTAAATAGTGTATGTCGATCAGGCACCAAACAAAACAGTTATACAGAAGAACATGAAAACATTTGCGGAAATGAAATAAATCAAATAGGAAAAACAATAAAAGATAAACCGCAAGAGGATAACAAATACAAATAACGCCACAGTATATAAATATAAATTGAGAATAGAACTGAAAGATAGAATAGGGTAGACCAACAAATTACAAACAAATCAAAACAAACTAAAGAACAGAGGAATATTACAAAAACAACAATGAGTACAGTCTTCACAGCTAACACTAATAGCAACAGCTGTCGCAGCAAATTTTCAATCAAGAAAATTGCACCTATAGAAACGCACACATCAGACCCTCTATTACGTGGGATACTCTGCTGTGTGACACCGCCCAACCGAAACAACAACCCGCTGGATACAAACAAATATCACATATAAATAGTTAAACATAAATACATAAATGCATAAATAGTATGGCAATATGATGTAAATAGAGTGTTGCAGAAAGAATGTGTTGGAATGAAGGCTCAGCTACACTGCCTAATAGTACAGTACTGTGGTACTTTATTAAACAAATACTTCTGGTCTAATTATTTTAAATTCAACACAGAAATAGAAGCTCCATCGTTGATTTGAATGATAACAATCAATGTAGGACTTCTCAGTTCAATAACATTTTCTTTCGCAAACACTGTCAAATATTCTCCAGTCCTGATGTGTAATGTTCTATGTTTCAACCAAGCTTGCCGTGTAACACTGTCAGTTGTATGGCAAATGTCCAATGAACCAAATGTCAACAAACCCTGACCTAGTTACTGCATACTCTCGACAGGACAGGTCACGCTGACATCACTGTAGAGTTGTACTGTTGATGTATTTGTGTGTCATAACAGACCCCAAGGAACGTCTGGTCTCAGTAGTTTACTTCCCAATATAGTCACTGTGCAGGTTGACCCAGGAAGCTGGCACACCAGTTGATAAACTCTGTTTAGTTGTTAACTCATACTGGCTACTAGTTGTTGAATCATGCTTTATTTGCTAAATGATGTGAATGTCCACCAGTGGATAAATGTAGATGTTGGGACTGGTGTAGCAAAGTGTAACGATTGTCAACTCATCAAACCCAGCACAGTTTTGGTCATACAGGTCATCTTGTCCTGGAACGTGATGAGGCTCCGACAAGAATGTGAGTGTAAACAATGAGTGTGTATCTGAATGTCAGTACGCGAATGGTAGAATGATTCGATAGAGTTGACAGGTTGGTAGTACATCACTCATACTCACACTGTTCGAATTCAAGAAGTACTGGAACTACGGTGGTCTTTTTATAACATTTAATGGGACGCACACTTGGACAGTACGTGTATGGTTACAGGAACAAATGTCGACATAGACAGCATAATGTTGATCACAGGAATATCATCTTAAGTTAGCATTCATGCTTGGCAAATAGCATAATGGAGCATTCGTAAATAAGCATTCAGCGTTCCATCATGTAAATCATCTGGCTTTACTGACTGGGCACGTCAGACCATAACCAAGATATAGGAAGGCTCCTAAACCTAACCTCGTCTAGCGAATATTCCTTCACGTAAAGTTCAATATATATATATTTCATAATATAGGAATCCCAGACATGGGTTCTCACATGTAGCAGTGATCTCTTGGTTCATCGAGCGATAGTACAGGCATCCCTTTTTCTCACTCGATAAATACAAAGTATATGAATTTCAACATGGCTGTTCTCTCTCTCGTGAGCTTCACTCACTATAGAATATAGACCAAAATTGGTCATTCATTAAATGTCCTCATTTCTTCATAGGTTCTCTCATAGAGGTAATTGAATAATATCATACAATCCAGTGCTGATACATAGGAATGTCTTCTTCCTTTGAATGGATATTCTTTTTAAAAGTACCACTGTGCATCTGCTTATCAACAACGATGGCGAAGCCCAAGTTCATAATAAATTGTGGTTTTACCTTTTTATGCGAAATATAACTTTGCCATTCCTTGGCAAAAGAGAATAAACACTGGGGTAAAGTACATACAACATGTCTATATGACTATCACTTTTCCCCATCCATATATAGATCACTATTTCGGCAAAAAGCCTGCTACAACAAAACTCAGCATCCTCACAGGATGGCAGCCATGAATCACACCCCTTCGCTAGCGATACTTCCGCTGCATAGCCTTTGACCTTTTCTAGCGACAACCAAATTAGTTCGGCTTAGAAATGCAAAGATATCCATATATAAGACAGACTCGTCCTACTCATACAAACACTACGTATAAATTCAGGCCATAGATATACTGAAGCAAGAACAATCTATTCCTACCCAGCCAAAGAATAAATCACAGTAGGCCTAGAGTCGTCTGCGGAGTCCGATCGAAGATGACGGACTATTTTCAAGGGAAGCAACCCAAAAATGACTTCTCCTTAAGCACTTAAAAAAGGAAATACTTTGCTTCCAAAATATTTGCGAACATAATAAGAATATAAATGTATTATATTGCAAGATAGTAAAAATTGCCCTTTACAGTGACCCGTCACTTGTATGGACAACGGCCGAGCAATAAAGAGACTACGCTTTTGTGTCAGCCGCGCTCGCTTCACAGTTAACAAAAGTCCACAGAAATTGCACCATGCCCAGATGTCTGATTTTGATGAAATTAGATGTGTTTCACCAGATTTATCACGAGGCAATGTGGACTTCAAAAGATGATGCCAGGTATGGGGACTCAATCAAAAGAATTTATTTTACCACCGATGAAAGAACAAATGTGATTCTCTAGATACCGGTCGCGAGTAATCAAAAACGATGAAATAGCAAATGTGGGCTTGAAAGAGCACAAATGTGGGAGAAAATAAAATAAGAAAGATATAGGAAAAGATGTAGCAAAACTCCCCGCATGCATCAAACAGCTGTGTTATAAATAGTTAACTTTTTTAAATAATAAAAATAAATATCTGAGCTTCTGTATAATAAAACAATCAAGTTGTCACATTTTTTCCAAACCTTCTTATTTTGTTTTATAATTGTCTAAAAATATGTGTAAATAAGGAGGGGTGGGCAACATCATTCTGTCGTATCGCCCGCTCCCTTGGACAGTTCCTAGATCCGCCACTGGTGTAATGAGAAGAAGAAAACTGGAATATGTCGGGTCAACTGGAAAGATTGAAGGAAAATGAAAGAGGAAAACAAAGAGAGAAGATACTGGACAATTTGACATCATGGCATGGAGAGAGGTCAGAAAATGAATTGACAAATAGTACAGGAGACAGGGGGCTGTTGAGAGACGTGGTTACCTACGCCAGCAGGCATGATATTTGAAGAAGAACAAGCTTGTGTGTGTATAATTATCTCAGATTTGATTTATTTTAATTGTCATATTTATATTTAGCATTTGACTTTTTTTTTTTTTTTTTTTGATGATAGAAGCATGAGACAAACCGTCAAATTCATGACAGAAATAGATGTGGTTATATCTTCTTCTTCTTTGATCACTTTCAGACGTCAACGAACATGTTCAAAGAAAGTAGTGGTCAGTTTGAGGCTGTTAATGTCTCAACAGAGTTAGTCCAGGAAGGTGAAGGCCAGATACGCTTCCTCTATTCCCCCTATGTTGGGCAGTTGTGCAACACGACGTTCAGTTGTGGAATACGACGTTCAGTTGTGCAACACGACGTTCAGTTGTGCAACACGACGTTCAGTTGTTCAACACGACGTTCAGTTGTGCAACATGACGTTCAGTTGTGCAACACGACGTTAAATTGTGGAACACGACGTTCAGTTGTGGAACACGGCGTTCAGTTGTCATTTTATTGGTGCCACAGTTACACTCAACAGTAGTTCCTACCTTTAGTTTTGTCACAGAGTGGCACGACCCTCCTCGTCTCTTCTTTCTCTGTCTAACCTCAAGTTCACATGCGTTGCTCTCTTAATTCAGAAATTCCGTCATTTTTCTCAATGAGAAATCCTTAATCTACTGATTACCTCTCTCTCATAAGGAAGCCGCGGTAGCGCAGCGGTTAGTGCACTGGCTCCCTAGCTCCGTGGTCCATGGTTCGATCCCCAGTTGAGGTGGGATTTTTTAGACCGCAAATGGCTCCGAGGTCGACCCAGCCTCGTGAATGGGGTACCAGAGCAACTCTGGAAAGGTTAAGGCAGCCGGCGTGATGATGACCACATCACCCCTAGTGTGCTGATGGTCAAGAAAATACGGGCCTAACACCATATTTCTAATATGCCTCAATGGGCGTGAAACGAGATCCTTTACCCTTACTCTTTTTTATCAAATGACCACATTGATAATATTCAGAATACGAACATGCCCCAACCGATTGCGATACCATCTATTCAGCAAGCTTCTCAAAGCTTGTTTTGATTTTAAGGAGAGTGACAGAATGATTGAAAGAGTTAAAGAAAACTAGATGACTGTCAGCGAATTCAGTTAAATTGCCGCTCCTAGAGATATCTTCTTCTTCTTCCGTCCTTAGCCAAAGACCGACCAAGCAGTCAGAGGCCATCACGCCTTGTGGCGTCTTAAGGGCAACAGCAGATAGATTTTCTCTGTTGTAGTTTCCCATCACGCCTAGCGGCGTCTTTAGGGCAACAACAAATAGATTATCTGCCGTTGTTTCCGTAATCGGTGTGACAAGCCAACGGGTGATCAGCCCATTGGGCTCCTAGAGATATAATCCACTAGAAAACCTTAGCTCAGAGAGAAATCTGGTGAACAACAGAGATATTCTGGACGGTAAATTCTTTCTCAGAAGACCTACAAAGGACCATGGGCAGTTCGTAAAGGTGAGAACAAGATTTCTTGTCCAAGCCACAATTCAATATCCCAACCCAGTTTAGTTTAGTAACGGCTCTGTCCCCAGGGTTAAATTACATTTATTATAGTTAACAACCCAGTTAAATATTACAAGGAAAATAACAACGGACTCTGTTGTTACATAAAGAAATACTGATAGATTTTCACTATACTCAAAATATACAAATAATAAAATCAGAGCTTGCTGGTTAGTATTCTGAAAAGTATTGAACATTTCACCCTGCTGAATAGAGTTTACTTCTTGGTAGTTTCCTGTACAGTTGTAGTACAGCTTCATAGTTGGTTGTACACGTTGTAGTACACGTTGTAGTACACGTCTTCCTAATGAGATAGGAGTAGTTTCTTCTTCGTTTTCGTTCACTTTTAGACGTCACCTTGAAAATGTTCAAAGAAAGCAGAGGTCAGCTCGAGGCTGCTGGTATCTCTGTAAGAGTTTTTCCAAGACTGGTACTGGTGATAGCCATATGCGCTTTCTCTGTTCCTCATATGTTGGGCATCTTTAAAGTAAATGTTCAGGAGTGTGACACGTGCCACATTCTTCTAAATATTAACACCTCAGAAGCCTCAATTCTTACTCCTAATTGCTTGTTCATTGTCCATGTTTCTGAACCTTACATTAATGAAGAATCTCTCCAGCCAGCCAGCCAGCCAGCCCGCCCGCCCGCCCGCCCGCCAGCCAGCCTGCCTGTCTCTCTCTCTCTCTCTCTCTCTCTCTCTATATATATATATATATAACAGCATTTTACGATTCTCAGGTTTAATTTGTGAGGTAGTTGTTTATATGTCAGTATTTGTCTCATGTTGTTGAATGTAGCTTTGGCCATTCATATTCTCTTCTTGTTTTCTGTTTCGCATCTGCCATCTTTTGTTATTATTTGACCAATATATGAGAAATAAATCGAGGATTCCTGAGCAAGAGAGAGGTTGGTAAGAAAACGAAGATGGCTGTATACCGCTCCACCTATGTCCCAGTCTTGACATATGGATGCGAGTCATGGGCAATGACTACAACCCACAAAAGCCAGATCCAAACCTCAGAAATGAGGTATCCGACGAAGGTGGTTGAAGTAACAAGAAGAGACATGGTCCGCAATAAGACGATACGTCAAGGCCTAAAATCCCACCCCCTGCAGACCCAAGTAGAACAGTCCCAACTAAGATGGTTTGGCCATGTCTGCAGAATGGGAGAAGATCGGCTACTACGACAAGCATGGGAAACAAAGAGCCAGGGATCCGGACCCCCAGGACGACCCAGAGTCCGCTGGGAGGACAACATTAGACAATCTTTGAAGGACCGAGGACTAGAATGGAACCAGGCCAGGAGGAAGACAGCCGATAGGATAGTCTGGCGCTCTCTCTTCCAAACCTCTACACGTCACGTAGAAGGGGAACGACTAAGTAAGTATATGAGAAATGATTGTCCCAAACATACAAAAAGCTATATTTTACACTTAAAAATTATGATAGGGCTATCGACTGTCGAGTAGCGTGGGATCTTCATTATTGAATTGCTGTGGGGTCCAGTTTTCAGGTCGCAATGGGGCAGTAATAGTCCCTGTGGGGTCCTAATAATTTAGTTACTACGAAGTCCTAATAGTGGATTCACTATGGTGTCCTAATAATGAAGTCACTATGGAAAATGTTATGATCCTTTTTGCGCATCACACAGTGTCTTGTATTGTAAGACTATGCGATGCACACAAAGGCGTTGATGTGAGTGCGTCTATGCGTGGTTGCAAGAATGACCTGGAATTGTTTGGTGTAGCAACGAGAGGATTCTTTGGAATGTGTCCGTTGGGACTGCATGTGTTTTCAAAATGTGTCTGATCTTATGAATGAGGGATTCCAAAGTGTTATAATTTTATAGGAAAGTATCTAAGAAATGTTCGTGGATACAAAGAACTATAAATAAGAATTGACTGTGTCGGAATTATTATAGTTGAGTGATATGCAATAATGGCTGCCAGCGGACTTGTCGCAGAAGACGTAAAAAAATATACTTATATGCATAGGAGCATATCAATATTACCGATAATCTGTCTGGGAACACAATACTGGCGAGAAAGCATATAGACTGGCAATGACTGCACAGAAGGGTTTATGAGTTTTGCATAAAGATGAAAGCGGAAGTGTTACGACTTATTAGAAAAAAGGTCACGCGATGGAATTTTAAAATTTGATATTTTAAAACACGCGCGTGGGGGAGTATTAAATTAAACATCCCGGCCCAGATAGTTTTAAAGAGCTTACGACTGGCTCGATTTGAGAGACTGGATACACAATGGTTCTCATTGGAAAATTCGTCGGAAGTACAATCTGGGATTTGAACTGAGAATTTGAAATATAATCTAGCGAAATTGGAGTCACAGATCAGACTCCATCGCCACGTCAAGCTAGCAATTTACCAGAGCCAGAAAGAGAAGGATCAGACTTAGAATTCCAAAATTAAAGTGGCAGATCGGAGTTATGTGGGCAATTTTAAAACTTAAAAGTAAACCCGCATTTTAAATACCAAGACTGGAAACTTAAAGGACCAGGATCGAAGTATTTGGGCAACTTTAAAACATAAAAAGTAAACCCACATTTTTAAATACAAAGACTGGAGACCTAAGGAATCAGATCACCCGTCATAAGAGGAATAATAACATTTCCCAGACCAAGTGATTCAAAAGCATTAAGTTGCTAGTGTCCATTCTAAGTGTGCCAGGAGATTGTGTTCCCAAAAGTTACTTTGGGATAAGTATAAACATTTATTTTACTAATGTGAATTTGATATGTTTTCCTTGCTAAAGTGGTTATATATGAGGCTGGCAAACTCAAAATATGAAAATAGTATATTCGTAAACCATTACAGCAAGCGCTGGAGTTTGTTTAATGCTAATTCGCTCAGAAACGCGAAAGCAGCAGCGACACCAGACTCCGAATGGAGCATTGATGAGTGACGATTACATCACATGTGCCTAAAGTGTATAATATCATTTTGTGAGATATATGTACCTTGTTACTTGTAATTCAGGAAAATCCTTGCAGTTCGCGCTGTCTAGACACATTGTCCCCATTTTAATACCAGAAGAATATTGGCGATTTCAAATCATCTTCCCTGAGCTACGCTGTGTATACTCAAAAGAATATAATTATTCAGAGAGGCTAACATTGGTGGGTGGAGAGCGAGACAAAGCGCCTGTTATACTTCCAACCAAGTGTACTTAGCAGGAGCATTTGTTCTGTTCATTTTGTCCAAAGTTCGTGGGACGAAGCTATCACACAGTTCATGGTACGAAGCCGCAAGACGAAAGTTCGACGTCACTAGTTGTGAAGTAAAAGTAGGGAATTAATACTAACCGCCTAAATTGGACAAGTTGTGTGAAGAAGTACCCTCATCACAGAAGAATTGACGAAACCACGGCTGCAGGACTCACTTAGACCAGCTAAGTTTTTTTTTTATACAAGGAAACAGAAAAAGGACAACAGTTTTTATTTATATAAATCCTCAAACCAAGTCTCAGTCAAGACACATTTTATTTAAATCGAAAATTCACCATTATTTCATCGATATTTCAACCTGTTCAAACTAATTGATTATTAAATTTGTTACTTGTTATTTGCCAAACATTCTCTCACCTTTCATACTGAATTCATTTATTCTCATATGCATTTTACATATCAAATTCAAGGAATTCAACGTTGTAAAGTAAAATAATAATATAGCACACTCATATTAACATTAATTACTTATAAGCATGACATAACATATGTTGAAAAGTACAAACATTATCAGAGATAGATAGATAGATAGATAGATAGATAGATAGATAGATAGATAGATAGATAGATAGATAGATAGATAGATAGATAGATAGATAGATAGATAGATAGATAGATAGATAGATAGATAGATAGATAGATAGATAGATAGATAGATAGATAGATAGATAGATAGATAGATAGATAGATAGATAGATAGATAGATAGATAGATAGATAGATAGATAGATAGATAGATAGATAGATAGATAGATAGAACGAACGAACGAACGAACGAACTTTATTTTCAAAGGGTTAAGAATTGGGCACGCAGGCCCGTCTGACATTCTGCCCTTCCTCTCTCTCTCATCATGTATACTGTATCATTTCATCCTCACATTTACTTTAAGCATTATTAAGGCATTTATCATTATAAAAGTAATATAACATCAAACATTTGCAATAATCATCATAATTAAAGTATGTTTTTAAAATAAATAAAGATAGATAGATAGATAGATAGATAGATAGATAGATAGATAGATAGATAGATAGATAGATAGATAGATAGATAGATAGATAGATAGACAGATAGACAGACAGACAGACAGATAGATAGATAGATAGATAGATAGATAGATAGATAGATAGATAGATAGATAGATAGATAGATAGATAGATAGATAGATAGATAGATAGAACGAACGAACGAACTTTATTTTCAAAGGGTTTAGAATTGGTCACGCAGGCCCGTCTAACATTCTGCCCTTCCTTTCTCTCTTCTTCCATAGTTAATCTATTTATTCTCACACGTATCCTAAATGTTACTTAAATAATAAAATAACAAGAAAGTACAATAAAATAAAATCCCAACATTGTAACAGTACAATAACAGTTACACAAATTTACAGATGCGTATCATAATTTATACTAAACAGGACAAAATTAACTTTAAAACCTACATATGATGTTATGTAATAATAATAATAGCCCCTTCAGTCATAACTGACTATGGGAATGCGCCCCTGAGGTGACAGCGTAATTATTTAAGAACATAACGAAATTAGGGTGGCATATAATCTGCACTCATGATGTATTTGAAAAGTCTGTGATTGAATGAATATGGACTAAGAGTATTTTTTAAGTCGTGTGGAAGAGTATTCCACAGATGAGCAGCAGAAAAAGCTAAACTTTTCTTGAATAAGTCGAGCCTAGGCTTGGGCATGTGTAATTTATTTAAGCGTTGACTGCGTCTTCCGCTGTATTTGAAAATAGGCCACAGATACGTTGGAGCATTCTGTGACAAGATTTTGTGAATAAATTTGGCTTTGTTGAAGAGAAGGCGCTTTCTTAGTGGTAATATGTTAAGATATGTATATGCGTCTACACACTGTGTGAGGTTTTTGTCTGAAATTAGGCGCACTGCACGTTTTTGTAATGAAAAGAGTCTTTTAGTGTTGGACATGGTGCAGCCATCCCAAATTGTGGAACAATAGTCTAGATGTGTTTGTATCTGGGATGTATAGAACATTTTTCGTGTCTCCTCATCTAGGAAATGTTTGATTTTAGCTAACTGGTAAACTTTTTGTGCCGTTTGTTTGGTCAGTGCTTGTACATGCGAATTCCAACTTAAATGTTGGTCAATTATGAGTCCTAGTGTTTTATATTCATTTACATTTTCAATTAAAGAGGTTCCAATGTAGAGCTGAAGTGTTGTTTTCGGCGAGTTTTGTAATTTTTGTCTAGTTGATATTATCATACATTTTGTTTTAGTGATATTTATTTGCATGCAGTTTTCATTGCTCCACTTAATAAGATTGTCTGTGTCGCTTTGTAATAATATTTCTAGCGTGTTGCAACTTTTATCACTAGTATAAATGGTACAGTCATCGGCAAATAGGTCGCAGGATGAGTGCTCGATGTGTAGTGGAAGGTCATTTATGTAAATGGAAAAAAGTAGAGGGCCGAGAATAGAACCCTGAGGAACACCAGTGTCAATAATAGTTGGGCTTGACAAGGAGTTATTGTACCACACTACTTGCTGTCTGTCGGACAGGAATGATTTAAGTAATGTCACTAGTTTAAAGTTAACTTTCATTGTTTCTAATTTTCTTATTAAAACAGCGTGATCTAACATATCAAATGCTTTCCTAAAGTCTACAAAGATTGCTCCACATATGTTATCGTTATTTATGTTTAGGTGCAAGTTGTCTATCATCTTAGTTAGAGCTGTGTGGCATGAATGCTTTTGTCGAAACCCTGACTGACTGTCAATTAGCAAGTCATTGCTAACTAGGTAATGTAGTGTTGCTTTATGTATGTATTTTTTCTAGTGGTTTAGAAAGCGATGATAAAAGAGAAATAGGTCTATAGTTACCAAGATTACTGTTATCTGACGAGCCAGGTTTGAAGAGAGGATATACTTTGGCAATCTTAAAGGCTGAAGGAAAATAACTTTTAGCAATACATTGATTATATATAAAAGTTAGTGAATCACTAATAGCTGGTGCGGCGTAACGCAGTATTCGATTACTAATTCCGTCAAGCCCTGATGAGCTATTATCCTTAAGGCCAATAAGATAGTTATACACTTCATTAACTGTCATAAAAGGAATGTCGGGTGGAACTGAGTTTGTACATTTGTTTTTACAGAATGCTGAAAGTTTGTCTAAGTCACTACAGGAAGGTGGTATTGTGGATTTCAGACCGTTTTTATTTCTGCTTGAAAGTGATTGCTGAAGTCGGTGCAAGTAAATGAAGTGTTGGAAGAGAATGAGTCTGGTGCATTACGTTTTTTTCGCTAAGGTGTTAATTGCCTTCCATATTTCCTTACTATTTGATTTGTTCTGAACTATATTTCTAAAACGATTTTTCTTTTCTTTCCGAATTAAATATTGAACTTTGTTCCTGTATACCCTGTATGTGTTGAGGTCCTTATTTTTGTGCGCTTGATCTCTCTGCCTCATAGCCTCCAACACTTCCTGCGTGATCCACGGAGATTTTAATTGTCGTTTGACGCGAATTTCCTTAGCTGGTACGTGCGTGTCAAAAACATTATAAAAAATTTTTGTCCAGTATTCAATAGCGTCATCCGGATCAGGAAGTTGGTAAACACGGGCGAGAGGTGCAGTTAGCAAGTCATTTAAAAATAATTCCTTACTGAAATGTTTGAAACTTCTAAATTTGATACTTACATCTTTATTTTTCGGAACTTTACATTTATTCTTTGACCATGTACAGCATACTGGATAGTGGTCACTCATTGCAATATTAGGGACAGAGCATTCTATGATGTTTTCTGGGCAAGTTACGTAGATGTGGTCGATTAGTGTGGTTGATGCTTGTGTTACTCTTGTAGGCTGGTTAACTATTTGTTTTAAGTTGTACGATAATATTATATTTTTCCATGTTAGATTTGAATTGTGTATATCGATGTTGAAATCACCAAGAAGAACAACCTCCTTGACTGTGGCAAATACATTGTCCATCATTATGGTGAAATCTTCGTACCATATAGGTCCTGCACTAGGATTTCGATAAAGATATCCCACCAGAAATGGGCCCTGATTCGGTAGCTTTATTTCCAACCATACACATTCTATCTCTGCTGTCTCTAAGTCGTTTCTGCGGCGAAAATTAAGGGAAGTGGAAATATAAACTGTTATACCTGTCTCTTGTTTTTTGCTTGCGTCTCGCCGAATATTTTTTTAAAACCATTTAACGCAATGTCATCGTCTGTTATTCTGTCATTTAGGCGACTTTCTGAAAGTCCAAAAATGTGAAAATTATTACTTAGAATGTATGTAAGTTCGGGGAGTTTACCTAGAAGATGGTAAATATTCAGATGACCAAGTCGTAGACCATCCTTGTGAAGCCACGGTACATAATTACCAGCCATGCTTGTATAGTAAAAAGAAAGATATATTTTAAAAAAATATAAAAAAAAAATATAATAAAAAAATACAAGTTAAAAAACAGTTAGGCTATGCACACAAAAAGCGCAAAATATTTTTACGAATTAATACTTCACCAAGGAAGTGGAATTCAAGAAATGAGAAATTGCAGAAAATACAATATTAAAATAATTAATACAACTAATAAAAAACAATTTCAACTGAGTATATGAAAATTGTCACAAAACAATCAGGCATACAACATATCACACCAGAACTGCTCAACACAACAAAGTGAAGTTAAACGAGAGATGGAAGAAATTAATAATAGTCACAAGTCAGACAAGTTAAGTATACAACACTTCACACCTTAACACCGAAAATTCTAACAAATTGAAGCTACGCGTGATAATAAGAAGTTTAAATTGTAACGAAATAAGTAATCAAAGAAATTTTTTTTTTTAGAGGATATTAACCGATAAACTATTAAAAGTTCTGATTATTACCGTTGTATTAAAAAATCAACAAATGTTCAAATGGAGTGAAGGCTGTAGTAACAGAGATTTAGTGAAGCAAAGTGTTTGTTCGTCAATAACTGACGTCTCTGCCGGGCATATAATAGGGATGACTTTGGGCAGACATCATTAATGCTTGTCTAAGTGACGCAGGGCTGAATTGCATCAGATAGACAAGTTCAGGGTTCCACTGAGGACGATAATAAGAACTAGGGGAGGAAGCATGGTGATCTCTGATTTCTTCCGTCCTTGTTGTAGTGTTGGTAGGAGTATTCTGCGCCTGGGACATTGGAATACTGTTGGTAGAGGTACCTGAGTGGGGCTGCTTTGTGACTAATGGGGGAAACATGGTATCATAAGATTCGGCTTCCTGATTGAAAGTGGCGTTGTGATAGCTGGAAGGCTGCCTGCTTGCAATAGGTGTGCTTTTTTGAGGGGTAGGTGGGGTTTGTGATGCGTTGTAATTATATGTTGATGTCTCAGTAGATTTCGTTGCATTCTCTATATGGGTTGAGCTGTCTTGTTGTGTCCTTTCTGGATATTTTATGTTTTTGGCCAGGATACTGCTTCCCAGTGTGGATGTGTGAATTTGATCTCTGTAGAGTCGTTTCTTAGGTGCTCCTGAGTTAGATGTAAAGAATGGAGTATTGTTGATGAAGCCAAGGCCGTTTTGTTTACAATAGTTCTGTAGTTTTGTGTTGTAAGTGTCCGCTGTGCGACGCTGAAACCCATAGCATGGTGGTATGATTGATGAAATGGCATGCGTGAGGGAGAGAGAAAATCACACAGAGAAGAGAACTGGAGATAGAACGGAAATGAATAAAGAATAAATGGAAGCACTTCAGAGGATGGCACGGGACATGAAGACTTGGCACCAATTTCTTGTAGGCCTCTGTTCCCGTAGGGAACTGAAGGGTTGTGATGAGAATGAATACTGTTTCACTACAACATCCTTTTTTCTACCCCCTACATATAGCATTTTACTACGACCTACTTACAATAGCTTAATAAGTAAGAGATGCTTTGTATATATGAGTCAGAATCGTTCGCAGGTTTCACGAAGATCATGGATCCACCTGAACTACCGATTAAGTCACGCGCGCGAGAAGTATGTCGTGTAAGCCGGGCAGTCCGGCACTGACATTATTTGCAGCACGTGTCCTAGTTTGATTTGTAAGAGCTTTGTTGATTACTGTTTTTGTCCAGGATTTAGATACTATGTCGATCAGTTATAGTAGGGAGCGTGTCCAAATGTAAACGACCCTTTGTCTGAAGGATGTACTATGTCACGCACCCAGGTCCTTAAGTATATGATATTATTTCCTACAAAAACCAAAAAACGCAAACATGGGAGTAATACGAATTGTCTCCCTGACCTACTGTTTCCCACACCAGGTCTATTCAAATCATGAGTTAGTTATAAGAATACTTTCTCTTGAACTTCCGGCTGTTGGCGCATCCAAGATTTATTCGGAAGCAGCCCTTACACGCGATGGTTTCTTTAAGACGTCTAGGTCTTACGCTAGTTGTATTCCATCGTTACTGAACGAGAAGCTACACGCTACAGAGCTAAGTGTCAAAAGAACGGAAATGAAAGTGAGGCGGGACTAAAATAGAATTTGAGTAACTAAATTAGGAAGTAATTATCAATATCTGAGTTACTGTGAGGTCCTAATGATGGAGTCACTATAGAATTGGCTAAGCGGTTAGGCCTCTCTAGCCTGTGGGCTGTACAGTTACAGAAGTCCATGATCGAAAATTGATAGCGTCACGCTTCAGTTGACCAAGCTTTAAATGGATATGAAGTGTTAGAGATTTCACTATACTATGTCCTGCTTTACGAGGTGAGGTAACCAGTTCTCTTCCTCGCTGTCTTTGCCTTTCCTAACTCAAGAGCAGAGACAGGTACCCATTTACAGTAAACTAGACTGGAGCGTGACGATACCAGGTTTTTCGATCACACTTTTCTTTGACACAGGGTACGGAAAAAATAAAGGCAGTCCCATTGTGGATACTGCCGTAGATAAAAGAAGTGTTAGAGACTTCACTATACTTGGTACAGCTTTATGAGGTGACTAGTTCCCTTTCTCCCTGCCTTTTCCCTCCTTAACTCAAGAGCAGTGGCAGATACCCATCGAGCGAAGATGAGGAACATACATTTAAAAGGTGTCCTAGTTAAGTTTGAGGCTGGAAAGCGAGAATTCACTCCTGGGATTTCATTTTCTGTCTAGAATGTGTGAGACACGAGGGACCGATCGCGAGGAGAGAAAAAAAAGTCTATGATGTCATCATTCTTAGAACCCTGTTTTGGAGAATTAAGCCTCTTCAAGTAAATTATGTCTACGTACTGAAAGCGGTCGATAATTAAGTGGTGCTGTGAAATTATGTCCATGGAGAGCTGAGGGTGATTTAGTTGCGGAATTTTCTGGAACGAGTGAACAGTGCTTGCAGAGGTAGTTAAAAAGAAAGAAAGAAAAAAAAAAAAAGATTTTCATCATCATCATCACCATTATTATCACCATCATCACCATTATTATCATCATAATTATCACCATCATCAGCATTTTTATCATCATTATTATCACCATCACCACCATAATCATCATTATCACCATTATCAAGATCATAATCATCATCACGATTATCATCTTTGTCATCATCATCATCATAACCATCATTATCAAGATATCATCATCACGATTATCATCATTGTCAGCATCATTATCATCACCATCATCATCATCTTGATCACCATTATTATCACCATCATCAACACCACTATGATCAAGATCATCATCACTATTACCATCATTGTCATCATCATCATCACGGTTATCATCATCACAATTATCATCTTCACCATCATTACCCTCATTATTTTCACTATCTTTCAGCTTCCCGTACCGTACAGATCTTCAACAAAAACATACCAAACCTTTACGACTTGTGCCCTCCCTTCACGATCTTTCTATATCCATTCTATTCCTTTTATGTCTGTCTCAAGTTCTATTCTCCGTGTGATTTTGGTATCCCTTTATCCCCCCCCCCCCTGGATTTCAGAACAAGAACTGTGTCACGGAATTTTGGGGTCGATCCCTTCTCCACTACGGCAGTACTCATTTTCAATTGAAGTAAGGACTGATTACGAGAAATTTCCGGGTCGACACATTTCTTTCTGCTCTTATTAAACAGATATTTGATATTGTCAAATCATTTGACACTCCTTTTTGGTGATAATTCATCACATTTGCTTGGCGCTTCACAGCTTTGCTGAGATTAGCGCAGGTAAAACCCCATATGGGCCTGCTCAGTTTTCGCGTTGTTTTCTTTGTCTAAGCCGTGCCAGGCGATACAAGTTACTCGCCCGCAGACGGATTTTGTGTGCACAAGCGACGGATAAAGAGGTTACTTGTCTGTGCGACACATTTTGGACAGACATGAATGACATCATCAAGAGACGTGACCTTTTGAATAAAGCACAGAATTTCAGGCGGAAATAATTTTGAATTACCCCACCTAAATATGCAGTTTTGAAACGATTGGCGGGGATTCGAAATAGACGAACCACCAAAATCCTGATTGGACGCCGCCTATAATCGTAACAAACAACTGCGGGGGAGGCAAAAGGCCATATAATCTGATATTTTTTGCAAGTCTAGTTCACTATTCGACTTCCGACTTCTGAAGCGGACAGACGCATTTTCGCTCGCTCGTTCCACATCGAGTGAAAGTTTTCAGTACGCTACACAAGACGAATTTCAGATAAGTTTTTTCTAAATATATTTAAACTAAATATTATTAATCACCTCTAGTATTGGTTAATTGCTTTTAACGTTAGTTAATAATTGATAGGAGTATTGGTACAAATAAAAATATTAGTGAAATAGAATAAATAAGCCCAGGTAGGCCAACCACGTAGGGTCTTCATTTGTAAAGTGCAGTAGCCATCTTGTTTTTCTTTGCGTAATTAATACAGGCATCTTTCATCGTTGAGCCGCGCGTGAACAAAATTAAATTTAATTCAAATTTACTAGCTTAGTAGTAGGACTAGTCAGCTTTTAACTATTGATATCTAAACATAATTTAAAATTTATATATTAAAAAAAATATTCATAACTTGTCTTGTGTTAATTTAGCATTAGGCAACGATAGAGCATAAATACTAATTGTAAGTCATCGGCGATAGGTATAAAATAAAGATAGAGCAATTAGACAATATTTTTTAAAAAGAGTAAAGACAACTCGTATACAACAAAATATTTGTAGCACAATAAGAGCAAATAAGTCCAACATAATGCTAACCAGATTGCAGTCAAGGGAGGGAAGAGCTTGGAGCAAAACAACAGAAAGACATACTAAGGAAGGAACATCAAAACGGACAGAAAATGAGAGGAACAAAAGCCCTGGTCTAAAGGACACAGAAATTAAGGACAAAATTGAAACCATCAAGGACAAAATAAAAGTGAACTCTGAAGTAAATAAAGACAGGGAATCAAACAAATAAAGCAACGAGAAAGAAACAGAAATTCGGACATCAAAGCAAGGTGCTGGACACAGTGGAACACCAACTTCAACAGGAAATAAGGCCGCAGAACACATTAGGAAGGACAAAGAGGGATATGCAGACCAATGCACTCAGGAAACCAAAGAACACAAAGAAAGTGCCGAGGACAGCCTAAAGGAAACAAAAACCCAGAGAAAAAGAGTTAAAGTCACTCAAATTGGAGGGACAGAAGCCACCCCGAGAGCCCTCCCCGATGACAAAATCATGGTTATCTTAGAAAAAATAATAGACAAAAAATCTATTAACAGATTACAAAAAACAAGCAATGGGGTAGTACTCTGTTTGAACAGCACAGAAAAAGCCAAGGTCCTAATAAATGAGCTGAAAGAAAAGTCTAAAGAAATGCAACTCCCACATAAAAGAAATATACAAATGGAGCTGATCAAAGAGATTAGAAGAGTCGTTATCAAGGGCATCGATACAAACTTAACAGAAGAAGAGATCCACACAAACATAGTGAAAGAAAACCCAGAAACTAAGATAGAAAAGATAGAACGAATTAAAACTAAGCAGCAGAAGAATACATCAGTAGTAGTGTTGAGTGTACAGGGTACAGAAATACCCAAGGAGGTCAAAATCTGCAAGAGAACCAAGAAGACTGAAACATTCATACCACCAATCATCCAATGCACAAATTGTCAAGGCTTAAGTCACATGCAGCATGCTTGTAAAAGAGCAACAAGATGTAGTTTCTGTGCGGGAGCACACAAACACGTAGACTGCACAATGGCTAAAGAGGACAAAGACTACAAACAAGAAAATAAAAACAGAAGATGTACAAACTTCCAGGGTAACCACAGTGCCAGGTACCAGGGGTGCCCAGTCTTCCAAGAGACAAAATACATACTTAAAGAAGCTCTAGAAACAAACACACCAATTTGGAAAGTCAAAGAAAAACAGAAAGCAAACAGCCACCATCAAAACTTCCAAGAAAATAACATCAAGAAACAAATAAAACAAATAACCACTGAAGTAAAAAACATAAAGGAGAAAATACAGAAAGAAGGTGAAAGTAAAACACGCATAAGCAACAGCGAAGAAGAAAACAACAACACAGAAGAGACAGAACATAACCTCACCCAAGCAAGGCAGGTATTAGAAGAAATTAAAATAGCACAACAGGCAATAGAAAGAGACCTCAAAAAAAATAACAGAAATAAAAGAGTCTAATGAAGTCCTAAGGAAAATAGAGATAGAAAGAGCACTTTTAATTTTAACAGAAGAAAAAAGGCAAGAGTCCGAAAAAATTGAAAAAGCAGGAAAACAAAGAAAATATGGAAGAAAAAATTAAGGAAACAGTTGAACTACTCCTTCCATACCTAGTAGAAAGAGTGCGGAGTAAAATGGTTACTTGGAATGAGGAGTTTGTAGAGAACATGAGAGATGGTTGGCAAAACAAAACGTACATTGAGAAACTAACAAAATTTAAAAACAAAAACATAACTATGATAACCATATAAGATGGAGACTAGAGACCATAGAGCTATAAAAGTAGTTCAGTGGAACTGTAGGGGTGCCAGGAAGAACCTGATGTCTATTGTGGGGCAATATAAGGAATCAAAACCCGTATTTGCAATACAAGAAACCCTCCTAAGCCCCCAACAAAAACTGAACTATCAAGGAAATATAACACTTAGAAATGATAGACCGGAGGGAAGAGGAGGGAAGAGGAGGGGGCGTGGCCTTTTTAATACATGGAGACTGCAAAATATTAAACTGGGAACAATTCAACACAGAAAATATTGAAGGAATAAGTGTAACAGTAGACAGTGAGCCAGATAACTTAAAAATAATAAACATTTATAGCCCCAAGGGTAATATAACCGATAGGGACATTGCCACTATTAACACACAAATAGACCAAAGAACATTATTGGTAGGTGACTTTAATGCACACCATAAGGCATGGGGTAACAACAGTAATGATCCAGCAGGAAAAAGACTGTTGGACTACATTGAAAGTGCTGAGCTAATCATACTAAATGATGGCTCAGTGACAAGAGTTAATCCATGCAACAATGGAGGAGACACAGCAATAGACATAAGTATTATAACACCAGACCTAGCCTCAGCTAAATGGGAAGTACTGAATGACTCCAGCTCAGACCACTTACCCATAGAAATACACCTAAACGACAAATACAGAGCTAGTCCAAGAAGCTACTAACCTACATTCAACCTCAAAAAAGCAAACTGGGAGTCCTTCCAATTGGAGCTAAGTAAACTAAGTATAGAACAAATTAAATCTAACAATATAGATATATTTGCAGAAAAACTAACAAATGGGATTTTTAAAATAGCATTAAAATATATACCAAACAGGAATATGCCTGATCACTTAAAACCAACACAAAAAGGTAAAGATAGGAAAAAAAACAAAGATAAAAATCCAGTACCATGGTGGATAGACAGATGCTCAGAACAACTGAAATTGAGGGAGAGAGCCAAGATAAAGTATAGAAAAACCAAAACTGAAGAGAATTACACAAACTATAAAAAAATAAGAAATGAAACAAATATAATAATATTCAGAGCTAAAGAAAAGAGTTGGAGAACATTTTGTCAAACATTAAACCATAGATCACAAGTAACTACAGTTTGGAGAAAACTAAAAGCAATTAAAGGAGAAAACAACAAGAAATTAAAAATCCCAACAATTAAAATACCAGAGAGAGCTGAAACAGATAGAGACAAAGCCAACATACTAGCTAAATACTTCTATCAGGTTAGTTCAATAGACAGTCTAGATAAGGCAGAAATAAATAGGCGAAACACACTGCTAGAAAAATTAAAAGAAGAAAATATGGACACCACACAGCATGCTAATTATTTAAATGCAGATATCACAGTAGATGAAATAGAAAGAGCTTTAGCAGGAAAAACCAATACCACCTCTGGGAAAGACATTCTGAGCTATGAAATCCTCAAAAAGGTACCAAATACAACTCTAAGGGTGATTGCATCCCTCTACAACAAAATCTGGCACACGGGAAAAAATACCATGTTCATGGAAGACAGCAGTAGTCATCCCCATACTAAAGCCAGATAAGGAAACACATGATGTCAGCCCATACAGGCCAATATCATTAACATCGCATCTAGGAAAAATTCTAGAAACAATAGTCAACAGCAGACTAAAATTTCATCTAGAAATGCATAATTTGTACAGTCCAACCCAGGCAGGCTTTAGAAGCCAACATAGTACAATAGAGCAACTGTTGAGGCTGGAACATGATGTTAAAACGGGCTTCAATAGGAATGAAAAGACAGTAGCAATATTCCTTGATGTAGCAAGAGCATATGATCAGTGTTAGAGGAAGGGTGCACTTTATAAGATCAGGAAATTAGGTATAGTAGGCAGAACTGACAATTATTTAGAAAACTTCCTGCAGGATAGATACTTCACGGTACAAATAAACAATAATAGATCTGAGGTGTATGAACAACAGAATGGAATCCCACAGGGATCAGTAATATCACCATCTATATTTACGATTATGGTCAACGACCTAGGCGACGAGTTTAAAGACTTAAAAAACAACCTATCTCAGTTTGCAGATGACGCTGCGATATGGAGAACGGGAAGAAATCTCCCATTCCTCTATAAAACAGTACAAAAACAAATAGATAAAGTATCTGACTGGATGCACAAGTGGGGATTTAATCTAAACGTTAAAAAAAACCATAGGAATGATCTTCAGTAGAGGGCGTGTAATTAAAAATAATATAATTGACATAAGCATTAATGTGCAAAAAGTATGCACAGCAAAATCAACTAGATTTCTTGGTACGGTACTAGACCAGCAACTAAACTGGAACAAACACATAGACATATTAGTGAAAAGCAGTAGGGGACTTTTTAACATGCTAAGATATATGAAAGGAAGTGGTTGGGGAGCCTGCAATAAGACAATGTTAACCTTCTATAAATCATTTATTAGGGGCAAACTTGACTATGCCAGTGTTGTCTATGCATCAGCCGCTCTGAGCAATAAGAAAAAAACTAGACACAGTCCAAAACCAGCACTGTCAATAATAGCAGGTGCCTCAAAGGGAACATCAACAGAGGCATTAGAAGTAGCGCTAGGCATTATACCCCTGGAGCTAAGGAAAAAAGAACTGAGATTCAGCTAATGGGCAAGAGTGGCAAAAGATCCAAAACACCCAGCACACAAAACCTTTGATAGGGGTAACCAGTACATAGGCCACATTCCATTAAACCATAATAGATACCTGTCAGGGTGGAAAACAATGGATGAAGTGGATCAACACCCAAACCTTTTTAATATGATAAACAGTAGTGCTCAGTATAAAGCAAAGATCCCACCATGGGAATTAAAAGTGCCAGAAACTGACTCCCACTTATCAAAGATCATAAGCAAATCTAACGACATAATCTCAGCAAAAAGTAAAGCACTAGAGTACATAGAACGGTATATAAATAATAGCTTAACTATATCAACAGATGGGTCAACAGATGAAGAAGGACAATTAGGAGCAGGAATAGCAATACCAAAATTAAAAATTTATAAAAGATACAAAGTAATAGGTAATACATCCATCTTTACAGCAGAATTAGTGGCAATCCTAAAAGCTTTAGAAATAGCTGCAGAAAACCCACCAAAAAAAAAGAAACCATTCTCACAGATTCCCTTTCATCAGTATTAGCTATCAGAAACAGAAATGAATGTAGCAGGCCAGATATTATAGAGAAAATACTACAGGTTAATACATATCTGCACACTATATGACGCAGTGCAACACTAACATGGATACCATTACATGTGGGGATAGCAGGAAATCAACTTGCAGACAAAGAAGCCAAAGGGGGAAGAACTAGCTATAACAAAATTGAAGTAGGCTTAGGGAAGTTTGAAATTAAGAGCTAAATTGCTCAAGCAATAACTAAAGAGTGGATAACAGCATGGGACCAAAGTAAAAATGCAAGACACTCATATAAAATCATTAAAAAAACCAAGTAAAAACTGTCAAATACAAAATGAACTGAAAATACCAATTAAAAAAAAATTGCTGAGGCTCAAGCTTGGAACTGGATATTTCATGATTGAGGAACCCACATGTGAAGAGTGTCAAGAACCAAACACAATTAGACACTTTCTGGTGGACTGCAAAAAATATGACCAGCAGAGGCAAAACATTAAGACATACTGTAATAACGACAAGGTAGAAATGAGTGCAGAAAATCTCATAGGCACAAAGACCCCTTCAGACGTGCAAAAGTTAATAAAACACTATATTACAAAAACTAAAGCTAACACATAAAAAATAAATAAGGATCCGAGCCAGTAGTCCACACTGGTGAAAGTCTCCCCCCAGACACATACAGATTAACCAAATAAACCGTCCAGTGAAAATTAAAAACATACCAGATAAGAAAATATCATATTTTGGATTAAAAAAAGCCATTTTGAACTATAACTACAAAAGAAAAAATACCTACTAGATATAATATAGTATAACATAAATACAAACAAAAACATATTACAATAAAGGAAACACGTCCTGATATAACCAACAGCTTCGTGTACATGGTAGATGGTTGAAAGGGGCGTGCTACAAAGAAAAGTAGCAAATACATTTTTAAAAAAAGTCTAGTACACTGTGAGAATTGCTTGCGAAGACGACAACCAGACTGCCAGAGTTAGATTCAGAATTATATTTATCAGACTAGACTTTGTTGGAGCATTGTGAAGGACTTAAACAGCCCTGGAAAACTCTATCATTGTAATAAGGAAAGCCGGGATCTGAGGAAACTGAAAACACGGAGTCATAGTGGGAATTTATTGTTAAAGTAACGACCCCCAAGAACACGTGAAAAAAGGCATCTGCTAGTGCCTTAACCTACTTCTCTGAGCAAACATTTTGTGAGCCAAGTTTGGCGTAAGTTGTACATTTTACATTCTATATTTTTCATTACTAACATGTGAACTAATATGTATATATTGCCATGTGAATATTAATTTGTGAAAATTGCTAGTGGATGTTTAAGTCATTTGAGGCTGGCAACCTCATCATATAGAATGATGATTTCACGAACCACCACTGCAAGGGCTGGTGACTGCTTTATTGCTAGTTTCCTAAAAAGCATTAAAAGCATAGGCTCCATATGGAGCAGGCAGGAAAAGATGAAAGAAATGATGTACATTCTAATTATAATATTGAACATTTTTCAACCAGTGGAGTTGTAAATGTAAACATATTCTATCTATACTATTTACCTTTTCATTTAAATGTAAAGTAAATATAAAAGCTATTCAATTTAAATGTAAAGAAAGTTTTCTCTCGAGGGATTAAGCTTAATTCTCATAGTGGGTAAAGCCTGAGGTAGATGGGATGGTGGAATAGGAAGATGGGGACACATAAGCATGTGTCGGGAAACTCAATACTCAGAGGGTATTTGTTTCTCTTCTTTTGCCACACTAGTCGGTGGTACCAGTTGAGGGTACTATCTCTGGAACAAGAAGGGTACCAGTGCCCTGAAGTCGAAGCTAGATACCATCATCAGACGGGGCTTAAAGACGAGAGACCAACTTCGTAGACACTCCCTGAAACTTTTGGGAACGTGCTGCGCCCTACAACCTTGACCAGCGACGAGCGTGATCAGCTATCTAGTCTACCAAGAAGCAAACCACCAGAAGGAGCAGAACCGTCACTGACAGATAAGTAACACATAAAAGCTGCCAAGTGACCTCCTGTATAAACTTCCATTACATCCCGACAGTGATGATAATTTTCTGATAAATAATTATTCATTTTTTTAAACCTTGTTAAAACCTAAGTGATTATTAAATCTGATATTAATAAATATACAAATTTAACGTCGATTTAGTCATTGTGAATGTACTGCATGTTTGTCTCAGTCAATTTACTCCATACACTCTAAACAGAGTTATACCATAATAATAAGAATTCCACTGAGTAAATCAGTGTGGGGGCTTGAACGATCTGAAATTAATAATTGCTTAATTCTTCACAAAAGGCGGCGGATCAGATATAAGTTAACAATTGCCATGCCCAACGCAGCGTTGTTCTTGACTTCTGAAATATCTTATAAATCTCCCTTGAGATAGAAGCATCATTATCCATCTATCTACAACTCTGCCAAGAGTAATCTTGTGCCAAAGTAGACACCTTTGAAGACCCATATTAGATACTCTTGAGTTTTGGCCGCTGTTGGACTACTACTGCAAAGCAGGGGAGACAATTCCGTGACAAACTGCCTTGTAATGCTATCAACTGGTGTTTGTCGTTATGTGCTTCCTATCCAACGCCAGCTTTGTCTCCTCACCTCTTTTTCTTCTGGAGTTTACAGATTATTTTCTTCCTGCCTCGTTTACATCGCGTTCA
Source organism: Oreohelix idahoensis (assembly GCA_024509875.1). Lineage (NCBI taxonomy): Eukaryota > Metazoa > Mollusca > Gastropoda > Stylommatophora > Oreohelicidae > Oreohelix > Oreohelix idahoensis. The sequence goes on from JAMPIV010022535.1 coordinate 840,473, forward strand.
GCCTACACTCAAAGTCCATCGGTTATACGAATGTCTATATTTTAAAAAAACAAGTGTGGTCTGAAATATCAATCACAAAATTAAGAAACTAGAAAACGCACTAGTAAGGGCTCTTTGTCGTTACCAACAGTGTATATTGGCACAGGCAACCAACGAGTTGTGGAATCTACTTTAGATACTTTAAGCTCTCTTCAGATCTACCTTGATAAAATCACGTCTGCTTTCGGGTGTCTGAGTATCTGAAATTAGGTATAAGCCCAGCGTTTATGTAACTTTAACTCAGCCAGACGATCAGATTCCCTGCCAATCATCAACAGACAGGTGGAAAGTTCAAAATAAATTATATTTGACCGAATGTTACCTTCCTTCCAAAGAAAATATCACGTTCCTGTCCTACGTACTTCACGACTAAAGTAAGTGTTTGTAAAATAGCTGGTGGGTTTTCACTTGGAACAAGGGTAGGGTATCTTTCATCCTGGAGATTTTTTAATCAGGGCAATAGAAGACTAGTCCGGTATTTCCTAAGCTTTAAAATTCTTTATTTTACATTTCCGTCACATCTACCGGCAGATTGGGATCGACCGGTTGCCGAATCCTTGTGTACACCATTTGACTACCGCTTTGTGTGACAGCCAGTGGCGTTCTAAGGGGGTGCGGGGAGGGCGGTCAGCCCCGAGTGAAGGCCAGTAGTGGGTTGACATTTGACTCTATTATGTCAGTATTGTACCGTTTAAAAATCTAATGCATTTTTCGTGTGTCTTGTGGGGAGTGCCAAAGGGAGGATCCGCCCCGGGTGCCAAATACTATAAGTACGCTCCTGATTACAACATCCAAATATGAATGCGGGATAAACAGAGAGAGACAGCGGGGGAATGGGATGACACGAGTAAAGTACTAGTATTATCTTAGACTTTAGACGCTACATACAAAAACACGAACACAGAGGCGGCGGGTGGTGGAGAATGAATTCCCCTGGTGGACACCACCGATGAGAAGAAACGTGATTAGGTAACTTAATAAATATATATATTATATATATATATATATATATATATATATATATATATATATATATATATATATATATATATATATATATATATATATATATATATATATATATATATATATATATATATATATATATATGTGTGTGTGTATGTGCGTGTGTGTGTGAGAGAGAGAGAGAGAGAGAGAGAGAGAGAGAGAGAGAGAGAGAGAGAGAGAGAGAGAGAGAGAGAGAGAGAGAGAGAGAGAGAGAGAGAGAGAGAGAGAGAGAGAGAGAGAGAGAGAGAGCTTTCTGTATATATGAGAGCTATGTAATTTCTGTATTTCTGTATGGTGTAGAATACTGGACAGTCACAGAATAGGAAGTGTCCAAACTGTTCTCTTTCCACACAGCCTGCCTAAGGAGAGTTCTTCACATTTTCTGGCCGAATACCATCATCAACCAGGAACTGCTAACTCGAAGCCACCAAAAAAGACATGCGCACCATCATAGCGCGTAGACGCTGGAAAAGAGAGGACCCTCAGAAAAGTCCTCGATACCATCATCAGAACTGTCTTGCTATGGAGTCCACAAGAAAAGCGAAAGTTAGGCCGACCGTAAGATACCTAGTGGAGAACTGATTACGGCAGAGATAAAAAGGAAGGATGTCTACCAAGCGAGCAACGTGAAGACAGTTTGTTGCTGCCCTACAAGACGTCGCCATACGTAATGGTCACTGATTATCTCGGTCAGTCAGCGGTCAAGGACACAAGAAGACAGAAGAAGAAACGTTGGTTTAAAAAAAGGGGGGGGGGGCCGGGGAGAGGTAATATATCTTACTAGGACAAAGAAAATACCAATATTGCGAATGATAAGTCCTTCTTCAGAAACAGACAAGTAAAAAACAAACAAAAGGGAAAGGAACGGAAGCTACAGTTAAGTATCAAACATAAAAAATACATGACAATACAACCCACGTATTCGACGTTGGCTGTAATCGTGCGATGAACACGCAAAATGGTTATTCTATCCGGGCATAGAGAGAAAATACTAAGTAGGGAAGATATTTTACTTTGCTGGTTATTTGTTGCTAAATTTATTAAAAATATCGCTCATCGCGGCTTAATTTAATTTAATTTAATTTAAAAAAAAGTAATAAAATGTAAAGTAAACACACCAAAAACATCAATTCTCACTGATGTTAAAGTTCCACAAAATAATGTAAAACTTGAGAGCAAATTCACAAAAATTCAAGGGTTTAAAAACTGAAGTCGTTATTCATGAATTATTTCTCTTCGTTACCCTTGTGGTTCCAAAGGTTGTTATTGCCGGGAGTTGTAGCGAGGATAAGCTCTCACTGCAGATAAAATACTTCTATGGCACGCGCCTCAAACAGCCTCTGACAACCAAGTCCAGCTCCCGGCCTTCACGTGTGGCTCAATTTGAGCCCGGCGGAACTGTTTCCACTGACGGGAGAAGGGGCAAAGGCGAGCGACTGGCGCCTTAAAACCAGCAGCTTCGGGCAGATAGGGCTCGCGATCCTTGGTTGGTAGCTTATCTAAGAGAAGGAACTCTGAATTCAAACCACCGCTGCCTTACGGGAATATCCATTTATGGAATTGGCTTCGGGAGTAAACCCTGAGGATAAATCCGGAGTCGGAGTCCCTAAGGCAGTCTAATGTCGATTCGACATTATTCTGGCAACTCCTGCGACATGGCTGGTACCAAACTGTATCGGCTACTGCCGTTCCTTTGGATCTACCGGCTGTGTGGAGAGGGGGAACATGCTGCATGGGCAACAGCTTGATCTCCATATAACTGTGCCCAAGCTCGCGCCCTGGAGAGGACACTCCAGCTTCACCCTATAGGTGTCGGCAAAACACGGGAAGTAGCCACACTCCTATATGGCAGCGAGACCTGGACGACCTATGCTAAGCAAGAAAGAAGGCTCAATACCTTCCATTTGCGGTGTCTACGCCGCATCCTCGGCATCTCGTGGAAAGATAAAGTGACAAATGTCGAGGTGTTGTCACGTGCTGGCCTTCAAAGTATGTATACGCTTCTTAGACAGCGCAGACTTCGCTGGCTTGGCCATGTTCGCCGCATGGAAGATGGTCGCATCCCAAAAGATATCTTCTACGGACAATTAGCAGATGGCAAGAGAACAGCTGGGCGACCACAGCTGAGGTTCAAAGATGTGTGCAAGAGAGATATGAGGGCACTGGACATGGATCCAGCAACATGGGAGGATGAAGCTGCCGATCGCACTAAGTGGCGATGCTATTTACGGCGCCACCTCAGATTGGGCGAAGAGAGGCTCACACAAGAAGCAGAGGTGAGGAGAAAACGTCGAAAGGAGCACCAGGAAAATAAGCAGCTGAGGGCTGTCACCTCAGGGGCGCATTCCTATGGTCAGTTATGACTGAAGGGGCTATTATTATTATTATTGTTACCCTTGTCCCACGACAGTGAGCGAACTAGAAATTTATCTGTTTCCACATTTAATATCCTCTACTGGAAAGGTGTGTATTACATTTACATTTACATATATATAAATTAAACATTAAATAAACAAGTTAAATGTTATAACAATTACCCAACATTTCAGCTGAGATTATAATACTGAGATTAGTCGTCCACGAAGGAATTATTAACTATAGCGGATAATAGTCGACTATCAGAATGAAGGTTACAAAATCCATTTTCTTCTGACATCATTTACCAAAGAAGAGAACCTAATTCTTATTTTTCGTGTAACATCACATTTCTTAAACCAACCCCCCCCCCCCCTCTCCCCCTTTCGTCACACTTTCAAACAAAATTTTGACGCCACCCAACCCTCACTTTTTTTGCTGTGTGACGCCATATTTGAAAATGGCTTCTAGTTTCTAAGAGCTCTGTATATTGAAGCTCTGAAAAAGGATAGTCCAGATGTCTAGGTCAAATATTATACGTGTACAGTCAGTGGATCAAGCTGTTTAATCAAGTTAATCGGCAGACAGACAGTAACCTAACGAGACACAAAGAAAGAAAGAAAAACGGACACGAAACACGATTTGCAAACACTGAAATAAAAAGTTTATATTTGTCAGTTGGGTCGACAGAACCGTTGGGACTGATTTATCTGTTTTCAGAACTTGATACCTGAGATTTGTACTATTGTAACTTGGCGCCATTAACTTTTTATCCAAGAGTTCTTCTCATAGTTGCGATTGTGTCATTTCTTATACAATATTTTTGAATGTGTGTGTGTGTTTTTTTTCGAAGTACAAGCAAGCGGCCAGAAGTGATATGTCCTTTGACTGTATCACCATTATCATCATCGTCGTCATCATCATCCTCTTCTTTCTCCTCCTCATCATCATCATCATCATCACCATCATCATCATTTTCACTCCCCAAGGAGTCACCATTGCAGCTGGGCGGTATAGGAAGCCTGCACGAAAGTACTCCTATACTCTTGAACAATCTCATGAGTCGCCTCTTACGGCATGCCTAAGGTGGCTTAGACAATCGAGCGCTCATACTAAAATTAGACCTGCTGTTTAAAAAAAAATGACTGGTTATAATGACGATATTTGTTAGGAAAATAACTGAAGAAATTAAACAACCAATAAATCTGCAAATTAATATAAAACAAACATAATTTATTACTGTGACAGCGCCATCTTCTCATCGCCATTTTGTCTGTCGTTCTCAGCGCCATCTTGTCATCACGATTGTCCCCGTGGTTCAGTGCCTTTCTACCACAACATCTTCAAGAGGAAGATATATTACTAGGCCACAATAAAGCCTAGAAATAGTTGTGTGTTATATTTGTGTTTTCGCTACTTCTAGAGCATCTAAGGCGAGTTTTATTTAAGTGGTCCAATTACTACGCGGCGCGCACTAAGTTGAGTGATTAGGCTTAGCGGCTTATATAAAGAAGTGCCTGGCCAGCAGAGGCCTCTTTCTTCGTCAGACACCTAGAGTAAGAAACCAGAGTCGATCTGTAGATGCCTTGAACACGTGAGTTAATTTAGATTAGCTTTAGTGATCTAGTTTTATTATTAGTATTCAGCGTGTCTGTTCTAATGTATAATGAAATAGATAAAAAGATGTGTTTCATGAGGAGATTTCTTTTTAGGACATTATATTTAGTTCTGAAATGATAGATGAGTGAAAATATGTGTGGATAGATTTTACTGGTGTTAAGTCCAGATTGCGGCTGTAAGAGTTTAGTAGCAATTATTTCATTCATCAGACCGGGCAAGAAAGGCAAATATAGAATGAAAGTATTTCATACATGGAACTGGACAGAGATGTTATCTGGGACTGTAATTTAGATAATATTAACTTGTTGGCAAGATGGCAACCGGGGGGCTGTCACAGGGTTATCCCGAAGGGTAACCAAAGAGAGTTATCTGTGTGGTGCCGGCTTGATCGATGGCTCAGATTTGCCTGGCAACCCGTTGGAAATAGGCAGCAGGCGTGAAGAAGGCGAATGTAGGACTCTGGGATTAATTCCCCGCAGACAGTCTCAGTGATTCTATATCTCGTGTGATAAGGGTGGATTTGAGCTGAAGTGGTAACTTGCCACCCTTATCGACACCTGGTATTAAAGTGTAAGATGTAGGTGTCTTCTCTGATTTAGGATGTTGCTGTGTATGTGGTAGTGGAACAGTTCACAGGGTTATCACACAGGCAACATGACGTGTAGAGTCATAGAAAGGGTAACTTCGTTGTATAAGTTTCTTCCATTTATTGCACGCCACAAAACAGTCATGATACTTATGACATCAACATAGTTAACGAGTTCAGCAAGATGATATGGCACATTGAAAACAATTTCTGTAGTCAGCAATGACAGCTGTTGTATATATGCGTCATAAGACATCACAGTTCAATAGATTCAGAAATTCATAAATCATAGAGTTCTAGTTCGTGAAGCTGTATAAATAATAATAATTTCTATAACTTCTGCAACAGTGTCAGCTACAGATCTTCAATGTTCATAAACAATAATAAATGCTCCCATTCTGATGCTAGCAGATCAGTTGTATACAATAAGTCCGTTCACTGTCTGCACGTGAATAGCATACATGGGCTACAGGTCAGCTCGACCTTTATAATGTTCCTAAGTCTAACCATCTGACTTGGACGTGATCTCTGATATAACGAATCCTGGAACACAGACAATAGTCTTGTTGGTCTAGAGCGACCCATATATATTTAACTAGTTCAGGTATAAAGCTACCGGTGACTTAATCCTAGTCAAAGTACCTCTCCATTTTGCATCACACAGGCGAGCAAATAGGCGACAAAATGACGAACCTCTAGATGATAGCATAAAGTTCGATACAAGAGGAATTACCTTATTTCGGAAAATCAACCATGAACATATGCCTCCAGGCAGGCGTGAATAATACTGGAAATAGTCTAGTTAGCTAACTAACTCACAAAGACCATGTATTTCCCTCAGAAAATCACAAGACGCAGTTGCGTCTGCTCGCTTCTTAAACCATTTCTCAACTGCCGAACTGGGCGGAACACACAGAACGAACTCCCAGCTTTTGACATGCGCAGAACGACAATCTCTGAGTTGCCGTTCACAATAAGACGATTCTAAGAACATTCGAGATAAAAGTCTTACACAGTCGCGCCTTTTATGGTCATGAAAAGAAGCGTTAAGAAAGGTTTCAGACATCTACCATAGTTGACTGGTACTACCAAATAAGGAGATGTGGTCACGCTTCGTTCAAGAAATTATAGACCGAACGTGTCTCTATACAAGAGAAGGCAAACTCCTAAAAAAATTGTAGTTTCGATAACTCGGATTATGTCCCTTTGACCATAGAAAACATAATACACACTTCAGTCAAAAAAATGATCATACATATCAAAAAATGTTTATACAAACGAAAAATAATAATGATCCGTGCGTAACATTACCGCACCCTCCCGGGAAAAAAAAAATGAAACATTTTTTTTTTTTAAATCCTGGAGCCGGAAAAAATCTAGGCTCCTAACGCACGTATGATGCGTGGATATATACCTAACAAATTAGCTCAACGCATGGAGCGACACTGAGATCATATCTCAGATCCTTAGAGAAAAAATTTATCTAAGTATACGTTGATATATTCCAGGAAGGTGCCACCAACACACGCCACAATGATGGCAACAACATAATGACAATCAAATTATTCTCATACCAATATATGAAATTAAATATATTATGTGTTATCATACAATGTGTTGCAAATAGCGGTGTAATTTACTAATATACCGCACTATATTATTACATTATATAAAGTAACAGTAATTAATAAGTAATACATGTGTTGATCTTCGGTGACATAAAACATTCAATAGAAGAAGATGTGGACATCATCCGCTCCCAATGTAGGACAGGACTTGATATCCTCAAAGTTCCACAATGGACATAAACTCGCAGACTTCAATGATGTGCTGCGAAAATATCAATAACACAAATCTTAAAGACAACTGGTAAATTTCTTAATACAATCCTGAAAATAATTTATTTAAATGTGGCCGAGTGATCTTTTGGCCCGTATATCACTAACTAAGCCTTCTTAGATAATTACATGGTACAATGTTATAAATTTCCCTCAAAAAAAAAAAAAGTGAGACAAAATCTACTAACATGTCATTATAACATTGGACTGTATATCAGGAAATATATATATATGACAGAAGAATCATGTGGAATCGTGTGGACATCTGGACAGAATGTCTGCCATTACATTATCCGAACCACGGATAGCTCGAACCGAGAAATGAAATGGTTGAAGAGCTATGGCATAACGAGTGGACCTCGAGCTCTTCAAGTTTTTGCTCTGAATAGCAGTAAGCGCTTTCTGGTCGGTTTCCACAATGAAATGTGCGCCTAGAAGAAATCTTTGTAACTTTAGAATAGACCATACCATAGCCAATAACTCACGGTCTAAAACCGAGTAATTCTTTTCTGCAGCGTTTAATTTCCTAGAGATATACATCACCGGATGCAAAGTATCAGAATACTCCTGCATTAGTGCTGCCCCAATCCCTGTTGACGAGGCGTCACTTCGAAGAACAAAAGTCTTCTCAATAGTAGGTAACTTAAGAATAGGTGGAGATGAAAATAGGGCTTTAACCTGGTCCAATGAGGATTGACATTCTTTAGACCAGCGGATCAGATTAGGCGACCCTTTCTTCAATAAAGTAGAAAGCGGTGCCATAATGGAGGACAGATTCGGAATGAATCGTCCGTAGAATTGAATCAAACCTAATAGACTCCTTACTTGTTTCTTCGTCTTAGGGACCGAAATGTTAAGTATTTTTGAAACATTGTGGTCCTCTGTCTTTAAAAGACCATGACCAACCCGATGACCTAGGAAAGAAATCTCGCTAAAGCCTATAAAGGCTTTAGAGGGTTTTGCAGTCAAGTTATACTCGCGAAGAGTAGACAGTAATTCGTATAAACCCAAATAATGATCTTCCCAAGAATCACTGAATAGACAGATATCATCTAGGTATGCTATGACATCTGTACGATATGCGAGAATTCGCCGCATCATGCGTACGAATGTAGCAGGGGCGTTCATAAGACCAAAAGGCATGAAATTCCATTGGAATAAACCCCTAGGTGTAGAAAAAGCTGTAAAAGGTTTGGCACGTTCAGTTAGCGGGACTTGCCAATAACCTTTAGACAAATCTAGTTTGGTAAAGAATCTAGAATTAGAAAGTTTATTGAGTAGCTCTTCTAATGAAGGCATAGGTTCAGCATCGAACTTCGTAACTTGGTTCAATTTGCGATAATCTACGCAAATGCGAATGTTATTATCCTTCTTTCGAACAATAACCATAGACGAAGAGTATGCTGAAGTGGATGGTTCAATGATTTGCAAACGTATCATTTCATCCAACTCTTTTTCGACTTGAGACTGGAAATGGATAGGTATTGGATATGGTCTGACTCTGATAGGATTGTGATCAGTTAGCACAATGTCATGTTCTATGACATGTGTGTGTCCCGGGATGTCTGTAAGAACATCCTGAAATGTTTGCAACATCGAAGAAACTTGTCGATGTTCCTCAGCGGAAAGATTTGGAGAAACGGTCACGTTTTTCCAAGATTCCGTAGAATAAAGTGGGACCATAGAAAGAGGAAGATTGACATCAGAAAAAGTAGTTTCCTCATCCTGTATAACTGACAGAGATGAGTACTGACCATGAGTTGCTTGTGAATTGTCCGTAGCCTGGAAAATAGGCTGCAAATAGTCAGGTCTTTCATAAAATTCTGTGAGCATATTTATGTGGAAAGTTTTATGCTTTCCATCAATATCGACAACATAGTCGACATCAGAAATTTTGGAGACTATTGCATATGGACCTTTCCATGCAATTAGAAGTCTGTTCTCCCTTGAAGGAAGTAGAACGAGAGCTTTGTCACCTGGACAAAGTTGTCGTAGACATCTATTCTTATTTGCAAACTGCCTTGCCTTTTCTTTAGCAAATTCTGAAGACGAAGTTGCTAGTTTGCATGCCTCGATGATCTTTTGCCTAAGAGCAATGACGTACTCATAAGAAGATTGAGTCTCATCGCTAATATTATCGGCAGTGATTAGATCGTGAAGTAAAGACATAGGGCCGCGCGGTTGCGCGCCAAAGACAAGTTCAAAAGGGGAAAACCCCGTATGTTCATTGGGGACCTCTCTATACGCAAAGAGAGCCGCGGGTAAGACCCTGTCCCAATCCTGAGGATGATCCTCAGTTATTTTACCAAGTAAAGTTTTCAGAGTCCTATTTTAACGTTCGACCAACCCATTAGACATTGGGTGATAGATACTGCTGAGAGACCTTTTAATGTGTAGCATAGACATTACCTGTGACATAGTGTCTGATATAAGTTGAGTGCCATGGTCTGACAATATTTCTCCGGGAAAACCCAAGCGAGAAAATATCAGCCAAAGAGCGTCTGCGATATCAGCAGTTGAGATGCTCTTGAGAGGTATTGCCTCTGGCCAACGTGTGCACATATCGACACATGTAAGGATAAATTGATGTCCTCTAGCCGACTTAATTCTAAAAGGACCGATAATATCTATTGCCATTTTTTGAAAAGGGCGAATAGGAATGTCAGCAGCCTGGATAGGCGCAGCATGTCGTGGTCCTTTAGATTTGACCTCCTGACATACTTTGCAAGAGCGACAGTACATTCGTATGTCCTTGCTCACAAATGGCCAAAAGAAAGCCGCAAGAACCCTCGACTTTGTACGGGAAAAACCCATATGTCCAGCACATTGCGAGTCATGAGCATGTTGCAATATTTGCAATCTCATGCTCTTAGGCACAAGAATTTGTGAATGAGTGGACGTAGTCGAGTCTTGTACCATACGTACAAGTACGCCGTTCTTCATAGAAATCCAAGATTTCCTATTAGTGTTCTGATTAGGATCACCTTTTTTTGCTAGAATGAAGAATTTTTGTAAAGAAGGATCTTCTTCTTGCAATTTGATAAATGAGTCACGTGTAATAGTCAAGTGACTATCTTGGTCATTTACTTCATCATTATTAGTTAATGAAGTTTGAGGTGGATCCAGAGCATGTGCTCTTGTGACCACCGCATTGGTAGCTTCAATGTTTTGCTCTTCCCAAACAGCAATCTGCTGTGGGGTACATTCCCTAACTCCGTGAATACGACCAATAATAAGGTCCGCAATAGGGTTTGGAAGTAGACACGCGTGGACCTCTCCCGTGAAGAAAGGAGTAGCAATGTGTATTATAGCAGTAGGATACTTTTCTAACGTGCCACCAAATGTGACACATTTGATGACTTTTCCTGTAGCACAGGATGGATCTACAAGAGATTGCCTAACGCCGACAGTAGTACATCCAGAATCAAACAACACTGAGACTGGATTACTATTTACTAGCCCCTTATGTAATATAAGAGAACCTCTCCCATCATGAGCAACATTAGCAGGAAGAGCGGGCAAAGGATGACCACAGCTTAGAGTACTAATGGTTTTCGGATCAAATAAAGTACTGCATTGGATACATTTATTTGCCCTACCAAAATCAAAAGATGAGCATCCGATAGCATTATGGTCTTTATCATTATTAACCTGTTTATCTGCTCCCTGAGATTCTTGTTGAACAGAGTTTGTCTGTTGATATCTTTTTCTCTTATGTTGCGATCTACCGCGACCATTATTGCCTCTGCAATTATCATTAAAGTCCCTACTGTAATTTTTATCCTGGTTTGAGTTCCAGTTTCCATAACTGTCATTACTATCTCTATGCTGTTGAGAACCTCTATTATCTTGGTATTGAGGTCTCTGCATAAAATATTTCCCTCTATACCGATTACCTTTGTGAAAATTTCTAAAGTTAACCGGAGTAGAATAACGTGTAGTATTAGGTTGTCTCCAGTTCTGGGAAGAAGAATCACCCTGGAATTGATCACTATGGTTCTGGGCATAATTACGATTACTCTTTTTATTGAAATTTTTCTGGCTACCCTGAAATTTACGCATAAAATTTGGGCCATAAGGTGCTGCCGAAGCAACTGGCAGACCTTCTTTCACCTTAGAGTTACTAATGGTTATGTGCGGATGCGCAGTAACATACTGGCTACAGTATTCTTCCATTTCTTTTATGTTTTTAGGCTTACGCTCATGAAGAAAAGATAGAAAAGCTTCATTAACAGAAGACATAACCTTATCTCTAAGTAGTAAATCCATAAGAGCTTCAAATGTATTTTCTGTCTTAGACAACTCAACCCATCGTAAAAAAGTAAGACGGATGCCTGAGATGAATTCAGAGAATTCAACTCCAGTTTCTGGTAACATGGTTTTAAATTTAAGACGATATCCGTCCTCGTTAAGTTGGTACTTCTTTAACAATGCCGCCCTGACAACCTCATAGTTGTTTTTGTCAGGCACATCTACCATACTCAACAAAGTCAAAGCATCACCTCTAAGTATCTTGGACAGATGATACACATATAATGTTTTATCTATATTATGCACATTACATGCACTTTCAAATCTATCTAGATAAAATGTTATATCATCGATTGAGGGATTAAATGCTGGTAGATTAAGCTTGAAATCCTTAGCATTAGTCTTATTTGACACCTTATTTGCATCATTAGCATTACCAGTGTTCAATAACTTTAACTTCTCTAACTCTAAAGCTAAGACTTTTTCATCATGTTCCATTTTTGCTTTTCTCTCATCAGCCTCTCTTTGTAACCTTCTTTCTTCAGCCTCAGCCTGTAACTTTCTTTCTTCAGCCTGGGCCTGTAACTTTTTCCCTTCAGCCTCTATTTCAAGTCTCTTATTTTCAGCTTCTTTTTCAAGTCTCTTATTTTCAGCTTCTTTTTCAAGTCTCTTATTTTCAGCTTCTTTTTCAAGTCTCTTATTTTCAGCTTCTTTTTGAATTTTCTCTTCTCCTGATTCTGCTTCTCTTTTTTGTTTTTCCATTTCCATTTGAAATCTTTTTTCCTCCACCTGCATCTGCAGTTTCTTTTGTTCTATTTCAGCCTCTATTCTCTTTTGTTCAGTTTGTTCTTTCATTTTCTTTTCTTCCGACTTCAATGCCTTGGCATATTGAACAGTCGCAAATTCTTCCAACTTATCACCTGTCTTCCCAAGGGCTTTACCCTGCTCAATAAAGTACTCAAATGTAGACATGATGTCTAAAATGTGAGTACAGAACCTGAAATAATTAATTATCTTATTTCAATGTTAAATAGCAACAAGACTTAATAAAGTGCTTGTATAATCTCTATGTTGAACCCAATCTCTGTGGGAAACAGGAGTTGACACCAACTTGTATTATCAAATGTATAATAATATCACAAGTCACCTCTTAATTAACAGTGCACTACCCAAATCAGTGCATAACCATCAGTTATTTATCATAACTGCACTACAATAGTGCATAAGCAAAAAACACCAGTTAGTTATGATAAGTGCACTATAGACCAATAGTGCATGAGCATATATTAACAATAGTGAAAGCTAACTATGCAAGAACTATGTAAACAATAACAAGACAATGTAAACAATAACAAAGGTCACCAACAATGTAAACAATAACAAAGATCAAAGTCAATGTAAACAACAACAAAGATCAGAGTCAATGTAAACAACAACAAAGATCAGAGTCAATGTAAACAATAACAAAGATCAGAGTCAATGTAAACAATCAACAAAGATCAAAGTCAATGTAAACAACAACAAAGATCAAACAATACGAAAACATTCGCATAAGTCAAATACACAAACAGCAAAACTAAAAAGAAATATGCGAAGATATGACTAACAAATGACGCTACAGTGTATACACAAAAATATACGTAAAGAACTGAATAATAGCAAAGGGGAGACCTACAAATACAAACAATCGAAATCGAAACTAAAAAACACAAAGAAAGAGAGAAAAGAAAAAAGAAAAAAAAATATATATACAAGAAACAAAAATAAAGCACAACTCGTCACAACTAAACAGATATAGCAACGATTGTCGCTAGCAAATTTCACTGTAGGAAATTCGCACAGTCCCTAACGAAAACGCTAACAGTAGAACCTCTGTGACGTGGTATCTTCTACTGAAAGACACCGCCCAACCGAGAAAACCCGCTGAAATATAAACATATAAATATACAAATAACAAATAACATATAACATATAAACATGTATCATGAAAACAATAGGAGAAAGTGTGAAAGTACAGAAGGCTCAGTTAGAACATAAGGGCACAGTTCACAAACAAAACAGGCCACTTAACTTCTATAAATCCAGCGTCAGCACGGTGCAGAACAGGATGTAATCAGCATTCTGAGGATAATGATCCAACGTTGATTAACTTCTGCTCCCATAAACAGCCATGACGAAGGAAAAGAGCTTCTAATACTGCAACAGTTGTTACGGCACTTGACCTTCTGAATCTTCTAAATTGATTTAACCGGCACTTGACCTTCTGAACCCGCAACAGTACCCCTGAGACCGGAACAGTTGTTACGGCACTTGTCCTTCTTTTCACCAGATCAGGAAATCCATTCGCTCGGTACTTGTCCTTCTAATTTTACATAAACTTCAATATTGCCGAGCAGCGCCGGGTAGTTTCAAAATCAGCAACTGTCAGAAAATCCGGATACTTTCAATAAAATTTCTTGTAAGGTGGTAGTTGATGCTGTAGTTGTATCTAGTATGATGATGATGTCTGGGTTTGCTGACCCCCTTGATAGCTGGAATCAGAGTGAACCATCCTATGGCCACCAAAAATGATATGGTGCGCCAAAATATCAGATGATAGAACCAGCTCTGGCCACCAAAAATGATAAGGGTGGATTTGAGCTGAAGTGGTAACTTGCCACCCTTATCGACACCTGGTATTAAAGTGTAAGATGTAGGTGTCTTCTCTGATTTAGGATGTTGCTGTGTATGTGGTAGTGGAACAGTTCACAGGGTTATCACACAGGCAACATGACGTGTAGAGTCATAGAAAGGGTAACTTCGTTGTATAAGTTTCTTCCATTTATTGCACGCCACAAAACAGTCATGATACTTATGACATCAACATAGTTAACGAGTTCAGCAAGATGATATGGCACATTGAAAACAATTTCTGTAGTCAGCAATGACAGCTGTTGTATATATGCGTCATAAGACATCACAGTTCAATAGATTCAGAAATTCATAAATCATAGAGTTCTAGTTCGTGAAGCTGTATAAATAATAATAATTTCTATAACTTCTGCAACAGTGTCAGCTACAGATCTTCAATGTTCATAAACAATAATAAATGCTCCCATTCTGATGCTAGCAGATCAGTTGTATACAATAAGTCCGTTCACTGTCTGCACGTGAATAGCATACATGGGCTACAGGTCAGCTCGACCTTTATAATGTTCCTAAGTCTAACCATCTGACTTGGACGTGATCTCTGATATAACGAATCCTGGAACACAGACAATAGTCTTGTTGGTCTAGAGCGACCCATATATATTTAACTAGTTCAGGTATAAAGCTACCGGTGACTTAATCCTAGTCAAAGTACCTCTCCATTTTGCATCACACAGGCGAGCAAATAGGCGACAAAATGACGAACCTCTAGATGATAGCATAAAGTTCGATACAAGAGGAATTACCTTATTTCGGAAAATCAACCATGAACATATGCCTCCAGGCAGGCGTGAATAATACTGGGAAATAGTCTAGTTAGCTAACTAACTCACAAAGACCATGTATTTCCCTCAGAAAATCACAAGACGCAGTTGCGTCTGCTCGCTTCTTAAACCATTTCTCAACTGCCGAACTGGGCGGAACACACAGAACGAACTCCCAGCTTTTGACATGCGCAGAACGACAATCTCTGAGTTGCCGTTCACAATAAGACGATTCTAAGAACATTCGAGATAAAAGTCTTACACAGTCGCGCCTTTTATGGTCATGAAAAGAAGCGTTAAGAAAGGTTTCAGACATCTACCATAGTTGACTGGTACTACCAAATAAGGAGATGTGGTCACGCTTCGTTCAAGAAATTATAGACCGAACGTGTCTCTATACAAGAGAAGGCAAACTCCTAAAAAATTGTAGTTTCGATAACTCGGATTATGTCCCTTTGACCATAGAAAACATAATACACACTTCAGTCAAAAAAATGATCATACAAAAAAATGTTTATTTATTAACTTATCGTGACACTATAACTCCTAACAACATTCAAGTACACTAATACAAATGCAACTAGGAATGATATTAACTATCCCTGTGAAGAAAGATATTAGTTAATGCAAAATACACAAATGAATCTAAAGTCTACACTATGTGATGATGATGAATTTAAGTAACTCCTAAATACTAACAAAAAAAGGATATCTTGTTTTTCTTGGTCTCTTGCTGACTGTCAATAAACTCTGGTTGTTTGTACACAATGGACAAGTCATTGTCTGCCTACAATAACACTGGACGGTCCACTTGGTTTCGTCAGGTGTCCACGGCTTGGTCTTTTGTCCTTCACAATGCGAGTGTTGACATTGTCCCGAGCGTCCAAGGTGTCCTGTTCATGTGTGATGTTGAACGCAATTTTAGGCGGGTGAGACTTCGTCTGATATGCAGATGTCCTTTCGTTGTGCTGATAGTCTGCTCATGTGGTGATGATGATGGAAATATGTTGTATATTCGTATTTGTTGGTGCATCAATTGTATGGGGAGAAACTGTCCATTACTGCTGGTAATTCAGGATATCAATAATTTTTGTAGGCACTGGGTTTACAAGATCTCCCGTCTGCTTTTGCAGCTTTTGATCATGGTTTCTCAAAGCACTTGTTGTAAAAATGATCCGTTGGCTACTGCCACTTCTGATCAAGATTTCTCAAATCACTTGTTGTAAAAATCGTCCGTTGGCTACTGCCACTTCTGATCAAGATTTCTCAAAGGCACTTGTAAAATCATCCGTTTGCTACTGCAACTTCAGATCATTAAATTTCACGTGGACAGCTATTAGAAATGCAGCAATCCTTCTGGGTATTTTCTGCTTTCTTTTTGGATGGGTAGTCGATGATAGAAAGACCCTTCACCGCCTGGTAAATTCCTTTCTGACCCCCGTGGAGTATGGGTAGGTTGTTGCCGTTAATTACGTGTGAGATGCGTGTCGTCGCAGTATCTCGGTCGGCCCTACTCTAAAGCTTGTCCTGTGATTAACGCCAACCACGTAGTAGACTAAGGATGAGTATCTCAAATGGTCCCTGTCTCTACCACTGTGATGGATAAAATAATGAACCCTTTGTAAGTATCCCGTAAACTATGCTACGCCTGTAGTGTCTTGTATGTGAAATCTTATCACTATAAGAAATGACTGTGCGATGTTTACTGCACGTTTAACATGTAATGTAAGAGGCAAAATAAAAGTGTCTTGGATTTACTTCGTTATAGTTACAGGAAACTGTGTAATGTTATAATTATAATCATTCTCTCCTGGTGTTTATTGTAACCTGTACTTATGAGTATGAAATATAATATTATAATAAACGTGACTGGTATTTACCGTGTTAACTTTATGGAAAATAGGTATATATTATCTGACTGAAGTTAAGACATAATAATGATAAAGTACAAAATATATTACACTAACCGTGGTGTCCATTTACGAATTTCACTGACACAATGTCCTGACTCTTCCTCGTGAAATCTAGAACCCCAAGTTTTGGTTGGCGGACTGCTTCTCTTGCAATGCCAAGCAATGAATATAGTTGAGTTTATATATCGTTTGAATCGCCTATGGCTAATTTTCGGGTTCGCTTCCTGTGTCATGTGAAATTTCGTTTGTTTTCCTTAAGTCAGACATTCCGTTCTCATGCTGTGTAAAATTTCCTGTAATATTTTGCTATGGTCGCTCTCATATTTTGCTTATCCGAGACAACTTGTCTGCGTTCGTCTTTTGAGTGTCTGTGCAGCATTTAATAGTCTTTACATAACGACCTATTCTCACTCTTTTCATGTTGTCCCTGGCTCAGACACTGCGTCGCCGTTACTCAAATGTTATTGGGTCGGTTCGATGAGAACCTGCTTATTAAATTACTCATTGTAAAACTGCCTTGCTGCTCTGTCCATTATATTCTACGGCTAGCTACAATAATATTGCTTGTACCTTCCTGCCTTTGTGAAAACACAACCGAGACGTTGAAGCGATTACCTCAATAATCTGTTGGACTCACTGTCTACTAGTTGCGAAAACATTTCAAGCGAATGTTGTTGCGTTTAAAGGGGTCACGCCGAGCGTTGTCTATTGTTATGTCAACATTCCTTGTAAAATTGGTGGATGTCCCATGACTGTTGACCAACGATTGTCTGTGCCAACAGTGAGTATAGACAACCGACTGCCTTCTCATTCAGTGAGAAATTTACCGACAAAATATTACCATTAGTTTTTAGGAATTTAATTGCAGACTTACTCGTCTCTCTCGACAGATGTCCCCCGCACCAAGTCTTAGCTTGCGAAGACTCCTGCGAGTCAGGATGCAATTTACATTCCCTATTGTCGGCGGTGGTTATCTTCTCCCTATTACTCTCCACTTCATCTTCCTCTTTCCAATCCTCCTTCTCCTCGTCCAAATCATTTTTCTCGCAATCTTCCTCAGTTGCTTCTCCTGCATCAGCTATAAAGAGCTGCTCCCTTTCCTGTTTCAATATCGTGACCGTAGTCAAGAGTTGTCGCCCCTGCTCGACTACGTTCGTAGAGTGGGTTGTGATTTTCTGCACGCCTGCAGATGACTGTCCAGCCGCATTGGGCTGCAGTACTGAGTTCGGATTTCCTTTATTCAAATGCTTTGTGGCTGCTCGTGTCCTGAAGTTGGCCGCTTCAGTTATGTGTCTGGCTAAGTATCTCTTTAGTAGAATAATCTTATATATTTCCTGCAAATTCTCCCTTGGAATCTTATTCTTGGTTCGAGATGCCTTCTCGACTATTGCGTAAGGTCCGTGCCATCCAATCAGTAACCTGTTCTGTTTGCTATGTATAAACAGTAAAATTTGTTTGCCTATCTCTAGCTCACACCTGGGACCAGTCGTATTATATTCTCCGTCATATTGACGCTTCCTCTTCCTCATACGTGGTCTGCTTACCTTACGAGTGGCTTCCTCCGTTTTCTCATGATTTAATGCCCCTCTCTGGCATTCAAGGAATGATCTGATAAATTGATCCATGTCCCTTGCGATTCCCTGCCCATAATAATGGTGGGTGCTTCTTTGCGTTGTGGTGCATTGTACGACATGACAACTAGATTTACTAGCATGTCCCATACCTAAGATATAAAATCTATATCGTGCTGGTACTACCTGTTGCTTATACTCATATCCGCGCTTTCCTACTTTCCTAAGGAGTTGTCCTTGCTGTTTAAAGCAGTCTCCTGGTTGCGCTGGATTGTCCCCCTTCAGTCTCTTCTTAAAACAAGGTTCTACCGATTTGTCGTTGTGTTGAGCTGGTCTCAGCTCTTGCGGATGAAAGTCAAACTCGTCTCCTTGTCTCTTCTCCTTCGCTTGTTCACCTGTCTGCCCTGCAGCTGTGACTCTTGATTGACGAGTGTCTCCTAAACTCACATATTTGCAGCCTATAATGAATTCATACCTATGATCATATAAAACTGCCGTTCGTAGTTCTCCCTCGACATACCTGCCTTCGATGGGAGTCCGGGCGATAGCCGCCATCAATGGAGGATCGCCGTTACCTGTGAACTGAATTTCCACAGTTCCATCACTCAATTGTTCTGGTCTAACCAGTCTAGAACTGAGTTTCGAATCGAATTCCAGCCTGGAATCGAATACCTCTTCCGCTCTTTCTCTATTGACAACGTTGCGTTCCGAGGGAATCCGGGCGCTAGTTGCCGTCGCTGAAAGATCACTTTTCTTTCTCCACCCTTTTGCCTTAGCATCCTGGTAACCTTCTTTGCCAGGTTTAAACCTCTTCTTTCTCTTGAGTGGTCCATTCTTACTGACACTAACTCTCAGTGTGTCTCTCTTCGCTCTGTCGAAATAAAAAATGTCTCCCCACTTCTTTCTCTTGAGTGACCCACTCCTACTGACATCAAATCTCTTTGTTTCTTTCTTCGATCTCTTGAAATAAAAAGTGTTTCCCCACTTCTTTCCTCTGCTAAACAATCTTTGAATCCGCCGACGGATCAAAGTTGGCCATTGTTTGTCCTTATTACGTATCTTGTGTATCTTGCCCGTGGAATGGTCATAAATCAAGATACGGTGCAACCCATCTGTCCTTTTGTATCGGGTACAGTGTGTTGTTAATTTCGCGCGTCGGTGCCTTGCCTTGCCTAAAGCTCGTACACCAAGCTGTTTCCTCTTGTGTCGCCTGGTGTCTTTCCTTCTCTCTATCTGCTTAGTTTTTGTCTCGCCTACATATAGAATCGGAGTCCCGTGGGTGTTAAGCTGCTGTATCCCCGCCGGCTCTACCACACTGTTCTCCTCGTGATCCTCTTCTACCTCCTTTTGAAGAGAGTCGAGGGGTGTCTCCGTGTCCGTCGTCCACCCTGTCCCGATAATCGTATGTGTTGTTATACCTTCTAAAGGCACACATTTCTCTCCGTAAGTTTTAAAAGTGGTAGGATCTGACTTTCCTCGTCCTGGGTAAAGGCAGACTTAGGCGATGTGGGCAACTGTCTATTTCCGTGGATAATAGCGAATGCCCGTTCCTGTCCGGTCGCTTCTTTCCACGTAGAAGGGCCGGTGGAGTAAGGTAATAATTGTTCTCCTGATGTCAGGAGACAAGTGCCTGTTTTCTTCTTCCCTGTGATGCCAGGTGAAATTGTTTTATTCGAAGTTCCCTTGCAAGATCCATCGAAGGTACCGCTCGCAATTAGAGTGGGTTCTTCTGTGTCTTTTAATAACTTTCCGTTATCTCTGCAGCGGTGTCTGGAATCCATTGAATTAACTACCGCCGGGTGTGATTTTTCCCCCTCTTTTCTCCGGGACTCTTTGTCCTTCATTGTTCGGGTTTCTATATACGCCATGCGATGGAGAGGAGGGCGGTTTCGGCACTCACTGGTGTAGTGATTTTTCCTGCGACAATACCGGCACCATTTATCCCCTTGCCTCTGGTTCTGAGAAAAGGATTGGTGTTGAGTTTCCTTTCTATGTGGATTGCAAAGCAAGTTGTCTTTCTTCCCCTGATACCGGCCAACTGGGCCCTTCTCATAATCAGTTTTTCCTGCGGATTTCTTTGCATATGAAGTAATGCAATGCGAAGATGGTGTGTCTTCTAGGCGATATGTTAGCTCATCTGTCACTTCATGGGCCGAAATACATATTTCCGGTTCAAGTCTTTTGGGTTTTTCATATGTTTCACACAACCTCTTCATCCGAAGCACGTGCTCTCTCTCTTCCGTATTTCTCACTAACTCTGCCTTGAATCTCCTATACTCGGCCTCTCTCTCTCTCTCAGCTTCTAATTTCTTGGCTTCTCTCTCCTCCTTCTCCGCTGCTAATGTCAATCTTCTTTGCTCTACTTCTAATGCTAGTTTTTCTTTTCTCTCTTGCTCTGCAATTTTATCTTTTCTCTCTTGCTCTGCAATTTTATCTTTTCTCTCTTGCTCTGTTATGTGCGCAGTTAACATTTTTTCCACGTATTCCATAAGTTCTCCTTTTTCTAGTTTTAAACTAGTTGCTTCCTGGATAATCGCCGCGCGAATTTGCATCAAATCGGCCATGATCAAGCTAGATTTCAATCTGCCTATAAAGGAAACAATAACAAAATGTCTTGTCTCAGTGGCTTTAGCCGCTATTGTCCAATTGCGAACAAAAGGACTATACAATGTCGGGTCGCTCTTCCTACTTCAACAATGCCTATTGTACCACGTGGTACTACACGTATACTGAAAATTCAGGTAAATTTATAATGATGACAACAAATCAATATTGGTAACCAGATGCCGTAATTAAATGATATGGTATAATATTCTAACATATGTCAATGTCTTATTTAATATAAAATGAATATCTATATTCTATTCTGTGTTCTCCCCCTCTACCTACGTAGAATAAGGAACAGTATAGAAGACAGTGAATAGGTTTTACAAAAATTTCAAAAAGGAATTATTTAATGTTTTAGTCTAGGGCAAGCCCCAAGGTACTATCTCGGACTGCAGCGTCCACTTGATCCCGGACTGCGAGACCCCACTTAATGTCACAAGGTTATCCCGAAGGGTAACCAAAGAGAGTTATCTGTGTGGTGCCGGCTTGATCGATGGCTCAGATTTGCCTGGCAACCCGTTGGAAATAGGCAGCAGGCGTGAAGAAGGCGAATGTAGGACTCTGGGATTAATTCCCCGCAGACAGTCCCAGTGATTCTATATCTCGTGACACTATAACTCCTACCACTCTATCCCCCTCTCTATATTATAATGCTAACGAGCCCCCACTCCCCTATTACACTGAGTGAACAGAAGAGGAAGAAAGGAAGAACAGTATGTCTCTTTCGCACACTTTCTTTCCTTCTCTATATATGTAATAACGTGTGTTGGTAAATACAACTACAACATTTATTAACTTATTGAAATATAACAACATTCAAGTACACTAATACAAATGCAACTAGGAATGACATTAACTATCCCTGTGAAGAAAGATATTAGTTAATGCAAAATACACAAATGAATCTAAAGTCTACACTATGTGATGATGATGAATTTAAGTAACTCCTAAATACTAACAAAAAAAGGATATCTTGTTTTTCTTGGTCTCTTGCTGACTGTCAATAAACTCTGGTTGTTTGTACACAATGGACAAGTCATTGTCTGCCTACAATAACACTGGACGGTCCACTTGGTTTCGTCAGGTGTCCACGGCTTGTTCTTTTGTCCTTCACAATGCGAGTGTTGACATTGTCCCGAGCGTCCAAGGTGTCCTGTTCATGTGTGATGTTGAACGCAATGTTAGGCGGGGGAGACTTCGTCTGATATGCAGATGTCCTTTCGTTGTGCTGATAGTCTGCTCATGTGGTGATGATGATGGAAATATGTTGTATATTCGTATTTGTTGGTGCATCAATTGTATGGGGAGAAACTGTCCATTACTGCTGGTAATTCAGGATATCAATAATTTTTGTAGGCACTGGGTTTACAAGATCTCCCGTCTGCTTTTGCAGCTTTTGATCATGGTTTCTCAAAGCACTTGTTGTAAAAATCGTCCGTTGGCTACTGCCACTTCTGATCAAGATTTCTCAAATCACTTGTTGTAAAAATCGTCCGTTGGCTACTGCCACTTCTGATCAAGATTTCTCAAAGGCACTTGTTGTAAAATCATCCGTTTGCTACTGCAACTTAGATCATTAAATTTCACGTGGACAGCTATTAGAAATGCAGCAATCCTTCTGGGTATTTTCTGCTTTCTTTTTGGGTGGGTAGTCGATGATAGAAAGACCCTTTACCGCCTGGTAAATTCCTTTCTGACCCCCGTGGAGTATGGGTAGGTTGTTGCCGTTAATTACGTGTGAGATGCGTGTCGTCGCAGTATCTCGGTCGGCCCTACTCTAAAGCTTGTCCTGTGATTAACGCCAACCACGTAGTAGACTAAGGATGAGTATCTCAAATGGTCCCTGTCTCTACCACTGTGATGGATAAAATAATGAACCCTTTGTAAGTATCCCGTAAACTATGCTACGCCTGTAGTGTCTTGTATGTGAAATCTTATCACTATAAGAAATGACTGTGCGATGTTTACTGCACGTTTAACATGTAATGTAAGAGGCAAAATAAAAGTGTCTTGGATTTACTTCGTTATAGTTACAGGAAACTGTGTAATGTTATAATTATAATCATTCTCTCCTGGTGTTTATTGTAACCTGTACTTATGAGTATGAAATATAATATTATAATAAACGTGACTGGTATTTACCGTGTTAACTTTATGGAAAATAGGTATATATTATCTGACTGAAGTTAAGACATAATAATGATAAAGTACAAAATATATTACACTAACCTTGGTGTCCATATACGAATTTCACTGACACAATGTCCTGACTCTTCCTCGTGAAATCTAGAACCCCAAGTTTTGGTTGGCGGACTGCTTCTCTTGCAATGCCAAGCAATGAATATAGTTGAGTTTATATATCGTTTGAATCGCCTATGGCTAATTTTCGGGTTCGCTTCCTGTGTCATGTGAAATTTCGTTTGTTTTCCTTAAGTCAGACATTCCGTTCTCATGCTGTGTAAAATTTCCTGTAATATTTTGCTATGGTCGCTCTCATATTTTGCTTATCCGAGACAACTTGTCTGCGTTCGTCTTTTGAGTGTCTGTGCAGCATTTAATAGTCTTTACATAACGACCTATTCTCACTCTTTTCATGTTGTCCCTGGCTCAGACACTGCGTCGCCGTTACTCAAATGTTATTGGGTCGGTTCGATGAGAACCTGCTTATTAAATTACTCATTGTAAAACTGCCTTGCTGCTCTGTCCATTATATTCTACGGCTAGCTACAATAATATTGCTTGTACCTTCCTGCCTTTGTGAAAACACAACCGAGACGTTGAAGCGATTACCTCAATAATCTGTTGGACTCACTGTCTACTAGTTGCGAAAACATTTCAAGCGAATGTTGTTGCGTTTAAAGGGGTCACGCCGAGCGTTGTCTATTGTTATGTCAACATTCCTTGTAAAATTGGTGAATGTCCCATGACTGTTGACCAACGATTGTCTGTGCCAACAGTGAGTATAGACAACCGACTGCCTTCTCATTCAGTGAGAAATTTACCGACAAAATATTACCATTAGTTTTTAGGAATTTAATTGCAGACTTACTCGTCTCTCGCGACAGGGGCCACGTGTTGAGGACTGCATAAAGAAGGCGCCAGTGAGTCTGCGTTAACACTCTTAGTTATCACGTGTTATAGGCCTAGTAATGTTACGTTATTTTATATTGTGTGAATTGACACGTGGGTGATTATATTGTGTGAATTGACACGTGGGTGAAGGCAGGTTAATGTAATTTTCTTCAGTAATGGAAGAGATAGTTTAGGTTAAAGTGTATTTCACGATAATTGATAATTCTACTGTATATATTTAATGGGTTACTTTGAGATTAGTTTAATTACATCTGTTGTGTACACAGTTTTGTAGTGCTAAAGTTCCCTTTGAGAAGATGAATCTAGCTTTAGGTATTTAGATTTCTGGTGAGCGCAGTGCCACTCCTTTGGGCGTAAGGCACGTTGAGACAGGTGTTTCTCTGTTTGCTCCTTGCGGAGCATGGAAACACCAATGCAACTGATGTCCAACAGAAGCCTGCACGAAGCATTTATATGCTATGGCAGTGCTTTGTTTCTGTAACAATGTGTTTTATATGATGAGTTCCCAATCTCATCAGTCGGCATATACGACATGCTTCAGAGTGCAGGGATGAATATTGAGATGGATCAGTTGCGAGGTGGTGGTTTATGCTCATTATTGAGAGTATTCGTTGTACATTATTCTATGTCCATTTTCTTCTTCTTCTTCTTCCGTCCTTAGCCACCGACCGTCAAAGCAGTCAGAGGCCATTACGCCTAGTGGCGTCTTAGGGCAACAGCAGATAGGTTTTCTTTGCCATTGTTTCCCATCACGCCTAGTGGCGTCTTTAGGGCAACGGCAAATCAACCCATTTGCTGTTGTTTCCGTAATCGAAGTATGTCCATTTTATTATTATTTAATTATTGTTTTGTGTAGAATGGTTTGTGAGAGCACGTGGGCTCACTTGGAGATATATATTTCTCTTCTCGCTCCTTATGGAGCATGGGGCAACCAATGTTGCTGGCATCCACATGAAGCCCTCACAAAGTATTCATATGCTCGTGCAATAGTGGTTTCGGTAGCAATCTGTGTTACATGGCGAGATTGCCAGCCTCATGCACAACACCATACTAGTCTGATTAGACGACATGCATGAGCTGAGTGTGTGTGCATGATAGTTGAATGTTTTAGGTAGCGTGGAAGAAGGACAATTTGACAGGTGAGAACGTGGTGTTTCTCATTATTTAACTATTATGATTTTAACTAGTCGTTGCTTTGTTTGCGTCTTCAGATTAGCAATCGAGCACTGGCTGGGTGTTTTGTTTGTTGGTTTATTTGTTTAATGTTTGCTTCATTTTGCTCTTGGTCATTGACAGGGTTGTATGAATAAATACAGCCCCTGCCTTAGAATAAGAGTTTTATTGTTGATCGGGTCGGTTGCGAGTGTGCAAGAAAGTGATCACTTATCACAACAGCATCATCATCATCTCGCCCACCCTATCACATTACATTAGGATCTTTATATTATCACTAGTGTAAAAGCCTGTCATAAGTCGGGAATTAAGTTCAAAAGCACCAATACCTAAAGCAATTTTACTTATTCAAAAGTATATTAAAAAAACCGCAGTGCAACACCACAGTACACGAACTACGTAGCAGCAGCGATGATCCCAAACTGTGTATACGGGATCACCACATTCTATAAATTCGTCTTTGGTAAGTGTTACTATTTTCGGGAGAGTACATATAGGCCTAAGGGAAACAATACAAATGTCAAACTGTCAACCAAAGTTGCATCCCTTAGCGTTACGCACTGACAGAAAAAGCTGGGATTTTATATATGTAGAATAATTTCCCTTCCTGATCCCCATGAAGCATGGAACCACCATGCGGTTTTGTCTCTTGTCAGCCTTTCATTCGCTGTCCTTCTAGGGTTACATAGCATGGCAATTCTTGTGATGGTGTCAAGGTCTCTTCTGAGGACATGGCCAACCCAATTCTAGGTAAGAGAGGTAGAGAGAGACCAAAGAACACGTGGAAATGAGAACTGGAGACAGACATGAAGAACACATGGAGATGAGAGCTGGAGACAGACATGAGGAAGACATAGAATGTAAAAGAAAGGCCTTGAAGTGATGGCACAGGCCAGGAAGACTTGGCATAATTTTGTTAAAGGCCTATTCTCCTTGGGAAACTCAAGGGTGATGTTGATGATTCTGCAAACAAGACAAAAAAACCAAGAAACAGACAAACACAATTATTGTGCAGTGGTGACATTATTTAGAGCGCCCGATTTGGCTCGGCAATTACAGTGCTATATGCTCGCAGCACAGTTATCGCGTTCCGGGAACAAATCCAGGTAGCGTCACGCTGTAGTATACCCAGTAGTAAACGGGTACTTGACTCTGTTCTTGGGTTAGGGAAAGTAAAAGCAGCGAGGAAAGGAACTGTTCACCCCATTTCATTAAAAAGAAGCTGGACCTATTAAGGTGAAATTTCTAAAATGGTTACTTCACTCTGCTCATGAGTTACGGAAGAGAAAGGCAGCAAGGAACGAAACTGGTCACCCCATCTCATAAAAGAAAACTGGGCCTAGTATGTTGAAGTCTCTAACATTTCACTCTCCTACGGCAGTATATCTCTTGAGACTTACCTTTAACCTTTTTTAAAACATTAATTATTATGTTTACATAAAGCGAGTGTTAATTATTGTAGTAATCATAAAAATTACATTAAAAGAAAAACGTTTTCAATGTTGCAGCTTTATTCAATAAACCGCTTTAATTTATTCAAAAGGATAATAAAGAAAGTTCCGCTAACTTTGATAAGTGTGAACATGTTTCATTTATTATGCAGACAGAACGGACAAATGGAAACGCTTGTAACAAATTATCCAATAATAAAACGTGTCTGAACATCTTGTGGTTCATGAGGCGCGTTGTAGGAGGCATAGAACGAATAGGGACAACCGTTTTATCTAACACAGGATTTCTTAACCTGTGGTCCATGCGAGACATGAATGGATTCTAGGGAGCCCGTGTTCAGAAATCGGACAATCAATGGTGTCCACAGTCTTCATCGGACAATCAAAGTTGTCCATAGTCTTCATCAGACAATCAATGGTGTCCATAGTCTTCATCGGACAGTCAAAGGTGTCCATAGTCTTCATCGGACAATCAAAGGTGTCCATAGTCTTCATCGGACAATCAATGGTGTCCATAGTCTTCATCGGACAGTCAAAGGTGCCCATAGTCTTCATCGGACAATCAATGGTGTCCATAGTCTTCATCGGACAGTCAAAGGTGTCCATAGTCTTCATCGGACAATCAAAGGGGTCCACGACACACACACACACGCACGCACGCACGCACGCACGCACGTACACACACACACACACACACAAGAATTCGCAGACATACAAGAACACATAAGAACAAGCAGACACACAAACACAAAAACATACAGGAACACGCACACACACAAACACACACAAAAACGCACACACACACAAACATAAGAACACACAAGAAAACGCACACACACAAACTCAAGAACATGCACAAACACAAGAACAGGCACACACACACAAATAAGAACATACAAGAAAACACAAACACACGAACACAAGAACACGCACACACAAACACAAGAACACACAAGAACATACACCCACAAACATAAGTACACACAAGAACACGCACACACTCAAACACAAGAACACGCACAAACACAAATACTAGAACACATACAAATACAAACACAAGAACACGCACACATAAACACAAGTACACACAAGACCACACACAAAAACACAAAGAACACATACACAAACACAAGAACATGCAAACATAAGAACACACACACACACAAACACACAAGAACACGCACGCACACACACACAAACATAACACACATGAACACAAGAACACGCACACATACACATACAAGAACACACAAGAACCCATAAGAACCCATACACAAGCACAAGAACGCAAACACACACAACACAAAAAAAAACCACCAAAACAAACACAAAACAACCCAAACACAAAAACACACAAACACCACACACACAAACATAAAAAACACATATCAACACACAAAACAAAGAAAAAACGCACACAAACAAACACAAAACACCGCACAAAAACACACAAAACACACAATAACACCACACCCAAACCCCAAGAACACACAAAATAAAACACACGAACGCCCCCACACCCCCCCACCCAACAACAAAACAAAAAACATGCACCCACCAAAAAAAAATACCAAAAACAACAACACACACACCCCCCAACACAACAACACAAACACACAACCAACACAAACCAAAACCCAAAAAACAAAAACACAAATAAACCCACCCCCCAACACACACAAAAAAACCCCCGCACACAAAACACCCAACACACCCCACAACACAACACACCCCCCCCCACACACGAACACAAGAACACGCACACACACAAACACAAAACAAAAACCCACAAAAAACACACACAAAAAAACACACACCCAACACAACAATAACACCACACCCAAACCACAAACACAACCCCACCACACAAAACACAAACGCAAGAACACGCACACACACAAACAAAGAACACAATTTCACACACAAGCACAAGAACACAAACACAAAAACACACAAGAACACGCCACACATACAAACACAAGAACACACACAGAAACACAAAAACACACAAGAACACGCCACACATACAAACACAAGAACACGTACACACACAAAGAACACATAAGAACACACACAAGCACAAGCACACAAACACAAAAACACACAAGAACACGCCACACATACAAACACAAGAACACACACACAAACACAAGAACACGCGCACACACAAACAAAGAACACACACACAAGCACAAGAACACAAACACAAAAACACACAAGAACACACACACACACACAAACACAAGAACACACACACAAACACAAGAACACGCACACACACACAAACAAAGAACACACAAGAACACACACACAAGCACAAGAACACACACACAAGCATAAGAACACAAAAACACACAAGAACACGCCACACACACAAACACAAGAACACCCTCACATACAAACAAAGAACACACACACACGCACAAGAACACACACACGCAAGCACAAGAACACAAACACATAAACACACAAGAACACGCCACACATACAAACAAAAGAACACACACAGAAACACAAAAACCCACACTTTCACACATCGACAACTTCCCCTACTCTTAACCGCGACTACCCGAGTCTAACACAGACATCCCCTTTACATCACCAGAGACAAAAAAAGGGAGCTAACAATCAAGGGAGACAAAAAAAAAGCCTTCTCATTTTGTTAGCCGGTTGTGGAACCCAATAAGTGACTCAATTTTGACTAGTACTTGTGTGCTGTACGGTTCTGACAATGAGTGCTGGGACCTTCCAAAAATAGAGCGCAGTGAAACATCTCAAGTCACGTTTAGTCTCATCCTACCTCATTTTAAAGTCCATTCTTACAGCACTTCACAGTCATTCGAAAAATACCGTTTTTTTAACAATTCGAACGAAACAAATATCTCGAACGCCGACAAAAACTATATGCTATCGTTTGGGATTTAAAAAAAAAAATAATGTTGGCAGCTGTAACTGCTTTTTAAAAGATGGACAATTGTTGTTTAACTACGTTTGCTGTGCTTCTTGCTCTTTTGCAGCCAATACCAAGTTGAAGTCTCTTTCGTATTATCTACCCTGTCGATCTAGGCTTTTCTGGTGGCTTTTCTGCCATTCCGAAACAAATTGAACTGAAGTCATGAGCTCCAGTTTCTCCAGTTCGGCTTGCATTTAAAGGATCATCACATCTTGTCCCAATCTAGGAGGAAGAAGACGTGGCATACTGTGCATGATCCGCCATCTATGGGGGTTCTCCAAATATGCAGCGCTAAATACTGTGCATGTACCGTGATGCTGTAAGGCGGCTTGAGTATCCTGACAAACCCCCACTGCAATGCCAGGGATAGTTTTACTCCCGGCAGGTTCTACCAAGCTGGACAGGTCTACGCAGGTAGGAGTCAGACTAAAGCTGGCGCATGGCCGACTCATCTGTCTATGTAAAATGTAATCACGTTACGGAAACAGCAACACATGACAACGCTTTGATGCGGGACGAACATCCGGAGTCTGAGGCTCGTATGACTGACAGTGGTGAAAGCCGAAAGGAAGCCATTGGCATGAAAACGGATGCTCTGATCGCAAAACACGAAACCGGATTTTGATTCTGGAACGTCAGAACTATCAATAAGGCAGGAAAACTGAGGCAGATCACAACAGAAATGAGGAAGTACAGATTACAAATCCTGGGAATAAGTGAGAGCAGATGGACCAGGACAGGGAGAATAAAAACAGCAACAGGAGAAACAGTAATTTACTCTGGAAAAGAGTAGCCAGCACAATGAAGGCGTAGCCATTATCCATTTGATCAATGGTAGATGGAGGCATTCATTACAAGATGTAAAAATAAGAAGAGGTGCAGATGTTGGAAGCGATCACTACTTTGTAGTAACAAGACTGAAGGTGAAACTCAGAACTGCTGGACCAGTTCTACTCTACATTACACTAATGAAATATGGTATGTGCACGAGTGAACACCGTCCTATTACGCACTGCCGATCGGGGCTGTTCGGTCAGTGCCCACCACTGTGAGCGTTAGATTCCCTCCCCCCCTCCCCCAACCCCCTTAACAAAACGACTTTTATTAATTTTTTTTTTCAATCACGATCGCTCGCGGAACCCCAAGCGACCTCTCCCGAAACCCTAAGCTTCCGTGGAATTCCGTATGAGAACCCCTGACAGACTAACACAAATCTCTGTCTGATGAGTGGAGTTATGAACATTTTATCTTTGAATAAAGACTAAAACAAAATTTGTCTGCGAATTGGGCAGAAAATAAAATTTTATTTGACGAATTTATCTATACACTTGGAAGAATATGAATTTTAGCTTCGAAATTGGACTAACAAGAATTTGACCTGCCTTATGGAAGCTAACACATATATTTGTCTGTAGGGTGAGAATTACAGGTATTTTATATGTGAGTTGGGACTAATACGATCTGTATTTATGAACTGGTAGTAACAAGTTCTGTATCTGTGAACTGGTAGTAACAAGGACTGTATCTGTGAACTGGTAGCAACAAGGACTGTATCTGTAAACTGTTACTAACAAAGAGTGTATCTGTGAACGGGTACTAACAAGGACTGTATCTGTGACATTGTAATAACAAGGACTGTATCTGTGAATTTGTACACAGAAAGACTGTATCTGTAAACTGGTACTAACAAGGACTGTATCTGTGAACTGGTACAAAGAAGGACTGTATCTGTGAACTGGTAATAACAAGGAGTGTATCTGTGAACTGGTAATAACAAGGACTGTATCTGTGAACTGGTACTAACAAGGACTGTGTCTGTGAACTAGTAGTAACAAGGACTGTATCCGTGAACTGGTACAAAGAAAGACAGTATCTGTGAACTGGTACTAACAAGGAGTGTATCTGTGAACTGCTGCAAAGAAAGACTATTTCTGTGGACTGGTACAAAGAAAGACTGTATCTGTGAACTGGTACTAAGAAAGACTGTATCTATGAACTGGGAATAACAAGGAGTGTATCTGTGAAATTGTACTAACATGGACTGTATCTGTGAACTGGTAATAACAAGGACTGTATCTGTGAACTGGTTATAATAAGGAGGTATCTGTGAACTGGTAATGTCAAGGAGTGTATCTGTGAACTGATACTAACATGAACTGTATCTGTGAACTGGTACTAACAAGGACTGTATCTGTGAACTGATAATAACAAGGACTGTATCTGTGAACTGGTAATAACAAGGACTGTATCTTTGAACTGGGACTGTATCTGTGAACTGGTACAAAGACAGACTGTATTTGTGAACTGGTAATAAGAAGGAGTGTATCTGTGAACTGGTACAAAGAAAGACTGTATCTGAACTGGTAGAAACAAGTAGTGTATCTGTGAACTGGTACAAAGAAAGATTGTATCTGTGAACTAGTGATAACAAGGAGTGTATCTGTGAAGTGGTACAAAGAAAGACTGTATCTGTGAACTAGTAATATCAAGGAGTGTATCTGTGAACTGGTAATAACAAGGACAGTATCAATGAACTGATAATAACAAGGAGTGTATCTGTGAACCAGTACAAAGCAAGATAGTATCTGTGAACTGGTAATAACAAGGACTATATCTTTGAAATGGTACAAAGAAAGACTGTATCTGTGAACTGAACTGGTAGCAGCAATGTCTGTATCTGTGAACTGGTAGTAACAAGAACTATATCTTTGAACTGGTACAAAGAAAGACTGTATCTGTGAAATGAACTGGTAGCAGCAAAGTCTGTATCTGTGAACTGGTATTAACAAGGATTGTTTCTATAAACTGGTAATAACAAGGTCTGTATCTGTGAACTGGTAGTAACAAGGACTATATCTGTGAACTGGTAGTAACAAGGACTGTTTCTGTAAACTGGTAGTAACAAGTTCTGTATCTGTGAACTGGTAGTAACACGTTCTGTATCTGTGAACTGGTTGTAACAAGGACTATATCTGTGAATTGGTAGTAACAAGGAGGGTATCTGTAAAATGGTACAAAGAAGGACTGTATCTGTGAACTGGTAGTAACAAGGACTGTATCTGTGAAATGGTACAAAGAAAAACTATTTGTGAACTAGTAAAAACAAGGACTGTAATTGTGAACTGGTAATAACAAAGAGTTTATCTGTGAACAGGTAATAATAAAGAGTGTATCTATGAATAGGTAATAACAAAGAGTGTATCTGTGAACTGGTACTAACAAAGAGTGTATCTGTGAACTGGTAATAACAAGGACTGTATCTGTAAACTGCTACTAACAAAGAGTGTATGTATCTTGAACTGGTAATAACAAAGAGTGTATATGTGAACTGGTAATAACAAAGAGTGTATCTATGAACTGGTAATAACACGGAATGTAACTGTGAACGGTTACTAACAAGGACTGTATCTGTGATATTGTAATAACAAGGACTGTATCTGTGAATTTGTACAAATACAGACTGTATCTGTGAACTGATTCTAACAAAGACTTGTAGTAAAATCTGTGAGAACAAACGCTAAATTCCATGGAATTGTACTCCCAATGCTAATATATAGAACCAGCCCGTGTGTTAGGCTTAGACGCTTCGACTATGCCAGTCGGGAAATCTAACGTATGCAGTAGTAATGCGTATACATGATCTCGCCGGCAAGGCTACTAGATTTTGCTTTGCAAGCTTTGGCCTCGAAACTAAATATTTTCTTGTGCCAGAACTGCGATACCATGACTGGCGTTTGAATTAACGAAGATTTTAACATTAACGCCATGTAATTGTAGCAATTCGGACATTTTCAGTAGTGTAAAAGAGGAACTGCAGTAACATTTAACGCAAAATATTACAAAACGCCGAGCCGACCCCTCTTCACTCTACACGCGTTAGTGGCGGATAATCACTCTGCTGGCTTTGTCTCCGATATATACACACACGCAAGTTGTTAAAATTTTGTGACGTAGCGCCGTTCGGTCTGCATGCATACGGTAGTTTAAAAATAAAAGGAAAAATGCAATTAACGTGAGATGTTTTTTTGAATGTGTAATACTAAATAGGGTGTGAGACGGAGTGACCTTAGTTCGTGTTTACAAATTTAGATTGAATAGGAGAGGAAATGTTTTATTTGAAGCATTGTAGGAAATAAAACGATATTAGGCATTAGAAAGACATACAAGAATAAATATGTACTGACTGTGTAATAGATAACAGCAGGATTAATAAGTATGTATGAGTATTTAAAACTATTAAGAAATAAAGAAGTTGGACAGAAGACAGATAGACAGATGGACTTGAAAATCTTTCTCAGTTTCGCCCGTAGGTGGGGTTAAAGGGGAAGGAGTCCTTATTTTGAATATTTGAGGTCAGTTTTATTTGAAAAGGAACGCTTGTCACCAAACAGTCTCTGATTGGCTGTAGTATAATAGACTAACGGTTGTATAAAACCAATTAGTATTGGGTATAGGGGGCCACTAGATGAAAAATTTCTTACACTAAAGACGTTGTTGTTATAGACAAGGCAAGAGTACTGTCTTGTTTGCTAATTCTGCACTAGCAGCGATCTGGATTTGTTACCATATATCGCAATATTTAACTAATTGGTGTTTAAAATTTCTTTGATTGCGGTAAGAATGAAAACCTTTATATTAACATTTATTTTGTCATTTTTATCATGTATGCATTGTCGACCCTGTATGAACCTAAAAGGGAAAACATTTGTCTGGAGGGAAGCCAACATCAAACTCTGTGTTGTTTCACAGCGTTGTTAGGAACTGTATTAACCTGGTGTAGAAAAGCCAGGCAGGCTTTCTGCCATATGGGGAGAAAAGAAAATTAAATATTTATGATGAAAAAAAAAAGTTGTGTTATGACATAAGACCAGGAAGATCACTGGCCGTCTTCTTCAGCAAGTCACCGTGATTGTACATGACTTGATAATATTAATGTAAAATGTTTCCTTTATCAAGGAAAATGTCAAACGGTGGTTTGAAAGTTATTTATCCAGAAGGGGGTACCAACCAAATTGAGAACGTTAACTAATTGTTTAGTTACCATACTGATGTCTGATGATATTGAACATGTTAGAGTAGGGAAAGAGAGAGATTATTAGATGCTGAGTGGGACACATTTGTATTGTTCCAGAGTTTCATCTACGAGTGAAAGTGAGCCCAGGTGATCTAACACCTGTCCTTAAGTTCTGCAGTGAGGCCTAACTACTGAGTGCCTACACAGTGATTTACCTATAGAAGCAGAATCATGTCTTGGCAGTGGATGCTGGCATTTTATACATACTTCAACCAGCCTGGTTCCAGAGACCTCAGATAAGACTTGTCTGGGAAATTGATATCACAAACAATCCACTCTCTCAGTTTTTCACAAAAGATAGTGTATCAGACAGTGAGGAACAAAAACGTTCAATAAACTAGTACCCTTTTCTAGGAGCAAGAAATACTTGACATTTTCCCAGCTTGAGACATATAAATAATTGTGGGATAACACCGACTCAATGACAGTTGTAAAATAATTGGTTGTAAATAATTTCATTATCATGTTGAGTTGATTATTCCTGTGTCAGAAGAATAACTAGATACAGGAAAATAAATTGTAAAAAAATGTGTTCAATTCAAAACTTAACCAGTGACTTGTTTAATCATTGTTTACTATTAATAGGTGTAGTTGTTGTCCTGTTTCACACTTTATCACCTTGCATATACCCTAGACACTTCCTAGATAACATACTCACACCATTACACTTCAGTAGGGGAAATATATATCGGGTGAGGACATTGGTGGAAGCAGACAAGTTCCCTGTAACTTATCTGAATTTCATACACTTCAGGGGCTTGCACAGCTAACCTCACACCAGATACCATTAATATAATATTTAAATCATTAATAACACCTAATCCACCACAAGACTGTATCTGCGAACTGGTAATAAAAAGGACTATATCTGTGAACTGGTACAAAGAAGGACTGTATCTGTGACCCGGTAATAACAAGGAGTGTATCTGTGAACTGGTAATAACAAGGACTGTATCTGTGAACTGGTAGTAACAAGGACTGTATCTAGGAACTGGTAATAACAAGGAGTGTATCTGTGAACCGGTACAAAGACAGACTGTATATGTGAACCGGAAATAACAAGGAGTGTATCTGGGAACTGGTAATTGTGGTGAAGTGGGATGTTATAAATATTTATAGGGGACTTAGTGTACTGACTGAGATCAGCTGTGAAGGTATATATATATATCTAATAAGAGTAGTGTATTATATATAACCTTACTTGCTGCCACATATGTATACCTCAGTCAGAATTATTCTGGAATAGTGTGATGACTACGTTATATGTCTAGGGTATGTGTATGATGAAGTGTAAGTCAAAACAACAACAGACAGATAAACAATTTAATTTATTCCACTACACTTGACAACACTGTGACACTCACATACATAAAACACTCTACAAGGATATCTTAAAGGAGTCACTGATAACTTTTCAAATAACAATATGTATTCATTGCTGTCATGAATGAATATGTGTCCTGATTCAAATACAAAGGGAACCAGGAATCACAATCAATTTTAATTACAAGTTATATGTACAGAATTTATCAATATAAATATTGTAGTGACATATATTCTTAAAAGTATCCTATGTGTGTCAGTTGTGTAGTAGTAATATGAGGTAATACTGGTTTTGTTTTGTTCAAGCTCTGTTGGTATTTGTCATCATGACTTCAATAGTTTGTCTTTATTGGAACTAGTATTGGAGATGTTCTCAGTTCCTGATATTAAAACAATTTAATTCCCCTCTTAATGTTATTTTTACAATGTCATTTTAAGATGGGGGTACATAATGTTGAGCTCAGCTGGCCACATCAGCTTATCTTGCGTGATGGCGGCAGGAAAGGACTCCTCTGCTCGATTTCTCCCCTGTGCTCTGGAGACACCTCACTGATAGCTAAATGGACCAAGGAGTATGCTGTCCGACTCTGGATTCAGCAAAGCTCTGACCAGGTGCTGCTCAATAACGTCAAGACCACGGTCCCACAATTTATGGAAATAAACACAGATACGTTGACTAGCAATGAATTCTGGCACAAATACTGGCACAAATTCCCATCTGCTTATGTTCCAGGCTTTTATTTAGCAAAAATATGAGCTGGCTTCAACGCACTGTTGCTTTATCAAGCTTATTTGAACTAGTGGTCTCGAACTAACGCTCCTAAGTGATTATATCAGCGAGTCTGGCCAATGGAGCCACGTTTCGACAAGTGTTTGAAAAAATTTTACCTTCCTACGTCTCCCCTAACAACCAAGGATAGCATTTATAGTCCGACCAATCGTGTTTAAGCTTATATTTGTTGCGCTCCAATCAATTTGGAGTTAACATGGTAGGCTATTTCCGTACGTAAGGTTTTTTCAAACACGTTAAAACAAAATTTTATGAGCAGAAATGATTTCATGCTGTCAGGCATCCCCACTATTTTATTTTGGTTATAATTTGGTAATTCCTAGACTATTTGCGTAACGTTTTACATATTCTTTGTCAGCAAGCCCTAAGGAACCCAAATATACAAATTTAAAAGAGCTAAGTGGCTGCGTTCAAAATATGCAATTTCTTCTACCTCCTGTTTCGAAGATGTGCTGTCTGGGTACTGTAATGTTTTCAAACGTAAACCCATCTAATGTTATGTTTTCTAATAAGCGTTTTTCAGGTTTTTAAAACCTTACTCTGGGAAGGGTAGTGAATT
This sequence comes from Oreohelix idahoensis, assembly GCA_024509875.1. Lineage (NCBI taxonomy): Eukaryota > Metazoa > Mollusca > Gastropoda > Stylommatophora > Oreohelicidae > Oreohelix > Oreohelix idahoensis. The sequence continues at coordinate 878,129 of JAMPIV010022535.1, forward strand.
TTATCACTGTCGATTTGAAATAAAGTTAGTGCATGTGGCCTTACACGCGTGATGGCAGCAATTGTGTATCGCGCGACGCGTGTTTAGTGTTGCACGTGTTCGGCTTTCTGCCTCTCCCTTCTCTCTATCCTTTAGTCCATCTGTTCGTTCGTTTTGGTAACGTAGTATAATTAATGTTAGGATTAATTTAGGTCATTACGCAGTGTGCCTCTCAATGTTTTTCTTAGAAATGCAATACCCGTTTTAATGTGTTGTGGAAACGCTTGTATTTATGCAGTGGCTTATATTTAACGTGGAAACGTTACAATTTGCAGACGAAGCATAAAACAAAGGGGATTTCGAGTACTGTCATTGTGACAGCACTGTTCTTTACCATTCTTCTTCCTTTTATTAAATTTATTTATTAGGCTTTATATTTACCTGATAATTTATATATGTGGATTAGAATATTTCACGACAGTAATAACAAGGAGTGTTTCTGTGAACTGGCAATAACAAGAACTGTATCTGTGAACTGGTAAAAACAAGGACTGTTTCTGTGAACTGGTACTAACAAGGTGTGTATCTGTGAACTGGTGCAAAGAAAGACTATATGTGAACTGGTAATACAAGGAGTGTATCTGAGAACTGGTACAAAGAAGAACTGTATCTGTGGAACTGGTAATAACAAGGACTAGTATCTGTGAACTGGTACTAACAACGACTGTGTCTGTGAACTAGTCGTAACAAGGACTGTATCCGTGAACTGGTACAAAGAAAGACTGTATCTGTGAACTGGTCCTAACAAGGAGTGTATCTGTGAACTGATGCAAAGAAAGACTATTTGTGAACTGGGAATACAAGGAGTGTATCTGTGAACTGGTACAAAGAAGAATTGTTTCTGTGGACTGGTACAAAGAAAGACTGTATCTGTGAACTGGTACTAAGAAAGACTGTATCTATGAACTGGGAATAACAAGGAGTGTATCTGTGAACTTGTACTAACATGGACTGTATCTGTGAACTGGTAATAACAAGGACTGTATCTGTGAACTGGTTATAACTAGGAGTGTATCTGTGAAAACGTAATTGCAAGGACTGTATCTGTGAACTGCTAATAACAAGAACTGTATCTGTCAACTGGTACAGTGACAGACTGTATCTGTGAACTGGTAATAACAAGGAGTGTATCTGCGAACCAGTAATAACAAGGAGTGTATCTGTGAACTGGTTAAAAAAAAGAATGTATCTGTGAACTGGTAGTAACAAGGACTAAATCTGTGAACTGGTAATAACAAGGACTGTATCTGTGAACTAGTAATAACAAGGAGTGTATCTGTGAACCGGTATAAAGCAAGACTGTATCTGTGAACTGGTAATAACAAGGACTGTATCTTTGAACTGGTAATAACAAGGACTGTATCTCTGAACTGGTACAAAGAAAGACTGTATCTGTGAACTGGTAATAACAAGGACTGTATCTCTGAACTGGTACAAAGAAAGACTGTATCTGTGAACTGGTAATAACAAAGACTGTATCTGTGAACTGGTAATAACAAGGACTGTATCTTTGAACTGGTACAAAGAAAGACTGTATCTGTGAACTGGTAATAAAGACTATCTGTGAACTGGTAATAACAAGGACTGTATATGTGAACTGGTACAAAGAAAGACTGTTTCTGTGAACTGGTAGTAACAGAGACTATCTGTGAACTGGTAATAACAAGGACTGTATTCCCTATCTCATCTTAGTCGCCCTTTACGACATGCTTGACATTGCAGGCGACATGGTCTTTTATATTTGGGTAATGCGCTCTAATATAACCAACGGACCCAGTGTCTAGGTTGAAACGGGCGCGCCTCCGAAAACAAGGCACCATTTTATTTAAATGAAAAAAAAAAAGATATGCTTGAGGGGGCAGTAGCCCTTTTCTGCCCTTGTCTCCTCCAAGACCCCCCCCCCCCCCCCGGAACTACTTGGGGCAACCAGATAAAAAAAAAGTGAACAACAAAGATAAAGTTCAAATCTATTTTTACAATGGGTCAAAGGCCAATTCTTTTTTTGAAGTACCAGAGACTAGGATCATGGTTTAGGGCGGTGTTTCTCAACCTTTTTCTGATCACGGCACACTTTTCAATTTTCTAAAAAATTGCGGCACACCTATCTGACCCCGCGCCTGAATAACAAAAAATTACAGTGATATATTCTAAATTAAATGCACTAATTTGTGGCTACTTTAGAATAAAGAAAACTCTCAATTTGATTTTCTTTTAATTGTTTACAATAATTTTGAAGTACGTATATCTATTTTTTGTTCAAAGCAGTTAATAGCTCCAATTAATGTTGAATGAATTCAAACAGTAAGATCAGTTTACATTACATGATCATTAAAAATATACTTCATGTAGTAAATTTACAAAATGTTTGCGGCACACTTTGATAGACGCGGCGGCACACTAATGTGCCGCGGGACACCGCTTGAGAAACACTGGTTTAGGGCATGAAAAGCAGAGGGGAATATAAGCACGTGACTCTATGGAACTAGCGTGGAACCAGGCCAGAAGGCAGACAGGCGATAGGATTGTATGGCGCTGTATCTTCCACATGTCTACACCTCACAGTAGAAGAGAAACGACTAATTCAGGAAGGAAGGCTTTACGGAATCAGATTGGGAAATAAGTTGAGAAAAAAAGCAAACTTTATCAACACGAAGAACTAACTACATTCTGTGACAGCTTAACACAAATATGAATAAAGGCCTTTGCCGTTGTGTTCCTAATAGCAGAGGTCAGATATTCACGGGAACGTCTTAAATTGCGTTTAAGGTTCTTAGGTCTTTCCTAGACTCGGGGTCTGAACAGTGAGCATCAGTATTATCATCTTCTGTGTTCTTTAAGGAGCATAGTACCACCTACTGTAGATGATCCTCTTGCAGGAAGCCTGCATCAAGAAGTCACATGCTCTTGCAGCAGTGGCTCATATGGCGATTTGTTTTACTGATGAGGTTTCCAGCCCCATTCACAACCCCATATTAGTCGCCGTGTACGATATGCAGTCGTCTAATTTTTACTTTGTCTCTTCAAAGACCCCCACCCCCCTGGATCTACACGAGGCGTGAACAATCAGCGAAAACTAATTTATGTTACTACTGGCCAGGATTCTGTCAGGGAATTCGTTCATCATGTCTGACTAACTAGTCAATTTTCTAAGTACGTCAAAGGTTTCGTCTTGGTGGCAAACAAATAGTATATTCAGACATTTCCATCACAAAGCATGCCAATAATGTATGACCTTTGCTACTCTGCAATTTCACAAACCACCTGAATGTCCCAGAATGTCACATACCCAGATAAAGTTGACATATCTGAGTTATGGTTATCAAATATACGAAGTGCTGCCAGTTTTCGAAAATCCAAGACATTAGGGGAAAAAAAGCTAAACGGTTAAGTCAATTTTCTAACGTCCAATATAGTAGCTGACCTTGACCTCTTTCCTGTCTACTGCATTCTGGGACGCGACGCGATCTCCTTCAGAAAGTACGGAAGCAACGCAGCATTTCATGTGATTCTACTTCCTGTCTGTTACTGTGACAACCAAGAACTTTAATCAAGCAGTTCGAAGAAGATGGTTCTAGATGTGGCTAGAGTTATCGTTTAATGAAGCATGACGTAATTTGTGCCGTCTGCTGGCGGCGTAATGTTACTTTTGGCGGGTGAATTGGGGGCAAACAATAATGTTCGAGATGCTAGATTATGTTACTAAAAGGAGCCGGCGGAATATTAGTACCCGCGGAGTTTGTATGTGTGCGGGCCGGGAACAGAGCATTAGACGTCCTGGGCGAGTGGTTTGGAAAGAGCCACCTCCCTCACACTTCTAGCCGCGATAGTTAATTATAGTCTACTGGAAAATTAAGTCAGACTCCTGAATACAACTGAGGACCAGTTTAGATAGTTATTACTCATCAAAACAAAACCCATCAAAGCATTAACAATAGAAAGTTTAAAAAGATGTCACAGTTTGGTTTTAGTATTTTGTTATAAAATATTTACATGAAGTGATTTTGTCTGGTCGAGTTGTGTCACAGCTGAAAGGTAAAGGTGGATCTTCTTGACAATAACATACCCTGCCTGCTCCCCCCCCCCCCCCCCCCTTTTTTCCTGTTTGCCCGTAAGGCCGGCCATGTATGTATATTATATATATTATCTTTGTATGTTAGTAGGATTCCATTTTTTTTTTCTTAACCAGCGGCACCTGGGCTTTCAGCCCTTCGGCCCAATGACATGTCATTGCGAGGCTGTGGAGCCTGTGGACTCTCCTTCCTACCCGGTCAGAAGTTTCACTCCTTCCCATCTACAGAGGGTTTATCTCAGGAGCCGTTCAGGTTATTCAGTCTAAATCCCGGTCGATAATACTACTTCAAATGCTCACGCCCGGGCTTGAACCTTGAACACCTGATCGCCAGCACAATGTGGTAACCATTACACCAGCGCGGCTCCCTAGTAGGATTATATATATATATATATATATATATATATATATATATATATATATATATATATATATATATATATATATATATATATATATATCTGTCAGAACAACTGTGTAGACGATGTCCCCAGTTGTCAGAACCAATTTACTATGGTTGCACCACTGCAGTGTGGATTTATAATAACAATAATAAGCTCGCTCCTCTAGAAGTATGACCACACAACAATGGCTAACATAAGTAATCAACACCTTTAACAGGAATTTCCCTTTATTACTAAGCACAACACACTCAGGCCTCACACGGCCAACGAACGCATAAAATACAATATAATAATGACATGCCAGTGTAACTTGCCTTAACAGCTTAATCTATCAGCATCATACACCACAGTACGACTTAACTGAACAAACACTGCAATGACTATCGCTCACCATGAGCGGCAAAACTGTGACAACGGTACACTCAACTCATTGACAACTTATAAATCAACGGTCTGTAACAAATACCATCTAGACACTACACTGTACTAGAATAACAACTTTAATAATCCATCAGACCCGGAATATGGCAAGCACTTATAACAAATAGTCCATAACATGAACTTCACAGCTAACTCGCTGGCAAGAGGGAAATATCTGCGTCCGACCCGGACGCTGGCTAGATTTTGACTGACTCCTTTCGCGCCTGAATTCCCGGCTTCCGGTAGTCACCTGACTCACCGGTTTTGCTATACCCGGCGTTGCCCGGCTGACTTTTCGTACAAAAGATGCACTGCGAAATAGCGCCGTGACTATATATATATATATATATATATATATATATATATATATATATATATATATATATATATATATATATATATATATATATATATATATATATATATATATATATATATATATATATATATATATATATATATATGTATACCTCGCTTTATTGCGCTTCACAGATATTGCGCTTTTTTTTTCACATTATTTATGTTTATTTATTAGGACATGCCTTCTTCTTCGCATAGATTTTGGCTCAGATGATGAAGATTAGCATTTTTTTTAGCAATGAAGTATTTTAAATGTTACAGTACATTTTTCTTTAGAGCTAACGCTATTGCGCACTTAATAGACATAGTGTAAACATGATTTTAGGCTTTTGTATGCACTGGGAAGCCAAAAAAATGGGTATGACCCGCTTTTTTGAGATATTCGCTTTATTGCGGTGGTCTGGAACCGAACCCGCAATATCTCCGAGGTATACCTCTGTGTGTGTGCGTGCGTCTGTGTGTGTGTGCGCGCGCGCTCACACTCGGAATATTCCATAGAGAGGGCTACCATTTGACGCTACACATGAATTCTGCAGTGTCTGTTACTCCACCTCCAACATGTTTTCCTTATGTGTTGTTCCACTTAATTTTTATATTTGAATCCTCACATCAATTCCACATTGGTTTGCTAAGATTTTATGCTGCACTTTAAGAAAGAGTCCTTATTTCCCAAACGTCTTTTATTGGTCTGTCTGATGTTCGAACCATCATTAATAGCGATCTTGCGCATTTCCAATACACCGTTACTCGGATATTATCAGTTGATGGCCATTATGACGGCAAGCAAGAGAGAATGTTCTAGATTGTTGTGATAAAATGAATGTTGGAAACAAAAGAATGTGACGTAGGAAAAAAAAAGGCAAAAACAAATACAGAGCATGGCGATTTCCATCAGCTGTGACAGCTGTAGGCTTGACGGAAGTGAGGTCAGATGAAAAACGACTTGCGTAGCCTGGGATATGGAGGAATAAACTGGAGTTATGTGACACAGGAAAACATCCTCTTGCCATTTGATAGCATTCTACTCTTGTGAGGGGATGTTATTGACACAGTTATCTTGTAGTGCCTCTAAATCTAAAGTAAAGTTAATGGGGAAAAGAATGAGGGAAAAAATGAGGCACAGAGAGAGACGAATGTTAGAAAGGAGAAAGAAGTGAAACAACAAGATAAAGAAGTGAAACAACAAGACAAAGAAGAAGATTATGAAAAATAACAATAAAAATAAAAGACAAAAATTGCTAATGGAAAAGAATGAAATAAAAGGATGTGGATCAAGAAGAGGACAACTAAGAACAGGAGACCTGAAGGGTGAAAATAGGAAAAACAAGGACGCAATAAAATTAGTGCAAAAAAAGAAACATTTAATAAAATAAGTCCATATGGACACATAAAGAAACATTTAATAAAATAAGTCCATATGGACACAAAAAGAAACATTTAATAAAATAAGTCCATATAGACAAAGAAAGGACCATTTAATAAAATAAGTCCAGATAGGCACAGAAAGAAACATTTAATATAATAAGTCCATGTAGAGAAAGAAAGAAACATGTAATAAAATATGTATCCTACATATAGCAACATAAATAAACATCTAATAAAATACGTACATGTAGCAACAGGAAGAAACGTTTTATAAAATATGTACATATAGCAACACAAAGAAACATATAACGATGTGTGTCAATATAACAACAGGAAGAAATAGGCCAATAACACAAGTACATATTTACAAACACAAATGAACATCTAATAATGATGTAAGTACATACAGCAAAAGATAAGAACATGTACAGTAATGCCATATGTATAAACAGACAAAAATAAACATGTAATAAATAACATAAGTACATAAAGGAACAGAAAGACACACAGTCACGAATATCCCATCACAGAGCGAAAATCTTACTATACAACAACAACAGATGACAAGAGAGATAGATATGCACAAAAAATGCAGCATTGGACAATGAATAACGTGGGGAATTAAAGGAACACTACAAGACAAACATAAGAGAAAGAAGGTGCAATTAAAAAAAGATACAAATATATTAAGAGAAAGAAGTAGTAATAAACAAAGTAATTAAGAAGGGTAAACTAAAACTGGAAAGGCGAGATACGGCCATTACAAACAACGCAGGAAGCTAGGAAGTTTATGGTGTCCGGTGTAAGGAATAATTTTCGAGTCTAGCGTTCTTGAATTTCCCATGTTAACTTTGTCTTTCTATTTTCACGCACGTTTTCTGGAATCAGAGAGCTCGGAAATGAAGAAATAAATATGTCTGGTTCACAACTTCACAGTATTATTGTCAAGGCCTAGCACACATTTAGATTTTTAAGGTTTAATGTTAAAATATTTGTACCTTGAAAACAGAGTGAAGGGTGGGGTAAACTGAAATATTCATACAGAAGGACAGATAAAGAGACAGATAAGACATTAAAACAGTAGAGATAGACAGACAATTTACATTTCTAAATAATTGTGTTTGCTGTGCATCTGTTTTGTTTAGCAAAAGGGTTAAGTGCCCGTTGAGGTGAACAAGAAACAGAATTTTGAAATTGTATTACATCGCTTGTGTTTCAAAAATGTGTGTGCTTACAGACAGATATACAGACAGACAGATAAACAGAGAGAGAGAGAGAGAGAGAGAGAGAGAGAGTCCGACGGATAGTTAGAGAAATATTCAGGTAAATAGATTGAAGATGGGTAGACAGATAAATATGAAGAGATAGATTAGACAGACAGGCAGGCAGACATACGGAATGTGGGACAGACCGATAGACAGACAGTCTGACAGACAGACAGACGGAGGAACAGTAGAACGGACTAAACGTACAGACACATGGACGGAAAGAGGGGCAGACAGACAAGCAGGCAGGCAAACGGACGGGCGGGCGGACGGACGGACGGAGAGAAAGAGAGGTAGGTAGGAAGGTAGGTAGGTAGGTAGGTAGGTAGATAGATAGATAGATAGATAGATAGATAGATAGATAGATAGATAGGTAAGTAGATAGATAGATAGATAGATAGATAGATAGATAGATAGATAGATAGATAGATAGATAGATAGATAGATAGATAGATAGATAGATAGATAGATAGATAGATAGATAGATAGAGTAGTAACAATATGAAACTTAACAGTAACATTTTCAGACACAATAGTGTCACAGAGTTGTTAGGAGGCTTCGTCAAAATTAATTTCAAACTAGCAATAACCCGTCAATAATGACGGAAGTAAATCAAAAACTATTTTAAAAATATTTTTTCATTCAATATAAAAGTTCTTTGAAGACATTTTTTGTGAAAGTGCATGGATTTGTTTCAAAGAATGTTCCCTGATAAAAAGTGTTTTTAACAAAAACTTTCAAGTTTTCATGATTTGTTTCTCGGGTGAGGGCGACATAGAGCTGGCCGTGTCCGAAAACAGGTTCAGGAAGGAAAACTCCTACGTGATCAAAAGATTGTCCTTGCGCCTTATTGATCGTCATTGCAAATGCTAAAATCACTGGGAATTGACGACGTCGCATCCTAAATGGCAAACTGCGCTCGCTCGGTTCTAAGTCAATGCGAGGAATTAAGACTCGTTCTCCCTTATTACTGCCAGTGATAATTTCTGCATCAATCGAATTCCGATGCAAGACAGCTCGTTTTGCAGCCATCTTATCATTTTGATCCATAATAATAATTCTGCAATACTTTAAATTAAAATTTTGTCTTGAAGAAACAATCAAAAACTTACATTTTATGGTTATTTTTAACAAAATGATGAATTAAATCCGTTTCCGGAATGAAACTGGGTTCTACACCAACTTTTCTTCGTCGAGTGTTACTATTTTCGGGAGAGTACATATAAGGGAAACAATACCATTAATGTCTAACTTTCAACCACAGTTGCATCCCTTAGATGTGACCGACTGTGGTAAAGTGGGATGTTATAAATATTTATAGGGGACTTAGTGTACTGACTGAGATCAGCTGTGAAGGTATCTGTATCTAATAGGTGTAGTGTTTTACAGATAACCTTACTTGCTACCACATTGATACCTCAGTCAGAATTATTCTGGAATATTGTGATGACTACGTTAAATGTCTAGGGTTATGTAAATGATGAAGTGCAAGTCACAACAACAACAGACAGATAAACAATTTAATTTATTCCACCACACTTGACAACACTGTGACACTCACACACATTTAACACTCTATAAGACTAACTTAATTGAGTCAATGGTAAAAGTTCAAATATATATGTATTAATTACTTTCACTAATATATATCCTGATTCAACTACACAGCGAACCAGGAATCACCATCAAATGTAATCACAATTTATATGTACCTAATTTATAAATATGAACTTAGTAGTGACATATTGTATTAGTATTATCCTATGTGTGTCAGTTGTGTAGTAGTACTATGAGGTAATACTGGTTTTGTTTTTCAAGCTATGTTGTTATTTGTCATCATGACTTCAAGTGTTTGTTTATCTTGGAAATAGTATGGGGAAACTTCACCGTTCCTATCAATTTAAACAATGTATTGACCCTCTATTTTACTATAATGTCTAGTTTTTAGGGGGCACATAATGTTGAGCTCCTCTGGCCACAGAGGCTTAACTTTCGTGATGGCGGCAGGAAAAGACTCCTCTGCTCGATTGCTCCCCTGTGTTCTGGAGACACCTCACTAGTCGCTATCTGGACCCAGGAGTATGCTGTCAGCCTCCAGATTCAGCAAAGCTCCGACCAGGTGCTGCTCAATAACTTTAGGACCACAGTCCCTGAAACAAGAAGGTTGTACCTCCTATTTCAGAACTAATTTATAATCTATTTCCAGACTGAACACAATACATAACAAACACTGAGTTCAGAGCGGTAGGCCAACTGTCAGCTTCCTCTGAAACAATTTACACCAGTATACTCCTCCCTAATGGTCACTACGCCTCTGCAATTCCAGCATTAGTTCTATCTATTCAATAAGATAGGTGTCAGTGTACTGTTTGGCAATTCCATGCAGTTTTACTTTTCTCCGATACCTTCTGTTCAGGTTGGAGCACTATATAGGCTTTGCCTCATGTTCGCTACTGAACGACACACATATATAGACATAAATTATCAATTCACATTCAATTTTCATTAAAAAGATATTGAATATATCAAGCTTACCACAATTCATGGAAATAATACACAGTTACGTTGACTGGCAATGAATATAGCACAATTTCGATCTGCCGATGTCCCAGGCTTTTATTTAGAAAAATATGCACTGGCGCTCAACGCACTGGTTCTTTAGTAAGTTTATTTGAAAAATGTGGTACTGAACTGACGCTTCGAAATGCCTATATTGGCGGGTCTAACCAATCGAGCCATGTTTACACAGGCGTTTGAAAAAAAGTACCTTTCCTTCCGTCTCCCATAACAACAAAAGATAGTATTTGTAGCCCGACTAATCGTGTTTAGCCTTACATTTACTGCGCTCCAATCAAATAGGATTTAACATGGGGACCTATTTCCCGTACAATGGTGGTGTCAAAATCTGCCACTGAGCGATTCTGATTTTGGTGTTGTCTGACACCCTCACTATTTCTTTTGGCTATAATTTGTTAATTCCTAGACTATTTGCGTAACGTTTAACATATTCTTTGTCAGCAAGTCCTAAGGAACCCAAATATATAAATTTAATGGGGCTAAGGGGCTGCGTTCAAAATATGTATTTTCTTCTACCTCCCGTTCACTTCGATCGATGTGGTGTCTGGGTACTGTAATGTTTTCAAACGTAAACCAGTATAATGTCACATTTCCTAATAAGCATTTCTCAGGTTTTTAAAACCTAACTCTCGTATGGGTAGTGTTTTTTATCACTGTCGATTTGAAAAAAAGTTAGTGCATGTGGCCTTACACGCGTGATGGCAGTAATTGTATAGCGAGACGCGTGTTAGTGTTGCATGCGTCCCGGCTTTCAGCCCTCCCTTTCTTTCTATCCTAAGTCCATCTGTCCGTTCGTTTATGGTATCGTAGTGTATAAAATGACATGAATGGAATATTAAATATAGGTCAGCTTGCGTATCTCAAGGTTTTTCTTAGAAAGGCAGTACACGTTTTATTGTGTTGTGGAAACGCGTGTATGCTGCAGAAGGCTTTTACTATCAAAGTGAAACGTTATAATTTGCAGACGAATTAGAAAACAAGGGGAATTTCGAGTACAGTCATTGTGACAGCACTGTTCTTTACCATTCTTCTTTCCTTTTATTGAAGTTATTTGTTAGGCTTTACATTTACTTTTTAATTTATATATGTGGATTAGAATTTCACACGACACCGACGTACAAACGGCGAGATTTATGGGTTTTGATGATGATGATGATTCCTTATTTTCTCTTTCTTCACACTTGGCTATTTCTCTATGAAATATTTGCACCTGCGTTCTTCTCTAGCTGTTTTTCAAGTCTTCACTAATAGACCTGCCATTCGATCGAAATGATATCTTATGTCACAAAGGTACTAAACATTTTTTCTCTTGAGGAACTGCGGTCAAATTTCTTCGTTTAGTCGAAACACAGTGGTTCCCAGAGTATTATATTACCACGTTCAGTGGTCGATGCTAGGAAGACAGCAACGATACATCTTCGTGTGTGTCCTAGGGGACGAGGGACTGAATTAATTGAACCTTCTGGCGTGGTAAAGTTTCCCCTGTTTTAACTTCATGCGAACAAATGCTGAGTTTAGAAATGACTTGCTGAGATAACTGTTGGAAGAGACGCACGCTTTTAGAAGAGAGGTCTCAAGCTACACAATATCTACATTTATAAGTGCCTTGAGTATAACGTTAATCTAATTGTTAAGCTGCGGATATTAGTCCTGAGCGCGCAAGTGCAGAATCCTAGCCAGCTTTACAGCAACGAGAAGCTGATCTCTGGAATTCGATTTCTGTAATTTGTTGGGAGAAAACGGCCTAGTTGCTCGATGCTACAAGAGAATTTGTGCTTACTTATCAAAACCTCAAGCGGTGATCACAAGTCAACAATACTCAGCAGGCAACATCTCGTCTACACCTCGTCAGCATCTCAACATCAACCTCACAACCAGGTTAACCAAACGCCCAGTCATCTCTTGGACAGTAGCTCACTTTGAAGCAAATTATCCAGTAGGAAATTCATGCCTACTGTGATGCCCAAGAAAAGTACTAGTGGCAACAAGATAAGCTGATATAAACACCAGACCAAATTCAGAGTTCATTTTCAAAGAAATAGTCGAAAGAATTAACTCTCCGTCAGTGAGGACAATAGACTTTTGTTTTTCTGAACCCAAGACACTAACAGCATTCTTAATTCTTCATTAAGTAATTTCATAACTTTTTATCTTCTAGTATTTTTCCCAATTTAATGAAAAGATTGTTTTGATTTATTCTGAAATTAAAGTAATTCTGTATGTTTTGATTTATTCTGTAATTAAAGTAATTCTGTATATTCTGTAAATCAGAATCATTCTGAGTTCGACTTAGTAGATTGTATATTCTGTTCAGAAAAACCTACTCTCCCTCCATGTATTATTTGTTACTACTACGACTTCCTTAAAAAGATTGAGTAAGAAAGAGTTAGTCGTCGCCAGAAAAATACAAGAGTTGGTAGTCTAAAAGGTGAGAGAATCACTGACACCAACCTGTTCCATTCTGTTAGCTCTTTCACTCAACACTAGCTCACCTCTGTGAACACTAGTGCCTAATGGTCTATGTGCTTCAGACACATTTTCCTTCTTATATCTCTAATAAATCTGCGACAAGTGGTCACGGTTTAAATTAACTTAGCAGCATTCTCAGGCAAAGTAGTAACAATCTCAAAGACAGGAGTAACATTTTTAGACATAGTAATTAAAATCTCAAACAAAACAGTAACATTCCAAAGTATAGCAGTAACATTCTTAAACACAACAGTAACATTCCAAAGTATAGCAGTAACATTCTTAAACACAACAGTAACATTCCAAAGTATAGCAGTAACATTCTTAAACACAACAGTAACATTCCAAAGTATAGAAGTAACATTCTTAAACACAACAGTAACATTCCAAAGTATAGCAGTAACATTCTTAAACACAACAGTAACATTACAAAGCATAGCAGTAACATTCTTAAACACAACAGTAACATTCCAAAGTATAGCAGTAACATTCTTAAACACAACAGTAACATTCCAAAGTATAGCAGTAACATTCTTAAACACAACAGTAACATTCCAAAGTATAGAAGTAACATTCTTTAACACAACAGTAACATTCCACAAAGTATAGCAGTAACATTCTTAAACACAACAGTAACATTCCAAAGTATAAAAGTAACATTCTTAAACAATACAGTAACATTCCCAGACATGTCAAGTTTTTGTGGTTTTACCAGGCAGTCCATGCTCTGGAACCTCCAGGGGAAGAGAGGCAAGGGAAGACCAAATAACACACGGAGAAGAGAAATGACGACAGACATGAAGGGCATGGAGAATATATGGAAAAACCATGAGCTGATGGCACAGGACAAGAATACATGGCATACCTTTGTTGAAGGGCTATGCTCCTTGGGGATGTGAAGGGTGATGATGATGATTCCCAGTCGTAACAGCAATGTTCTCGTAGTAGTAACAATCTCAAATATAACAGTAACATCCCCAGACATAACAGTAACATCCCCAGACATAATAGTAGCATCCCAAGACATAATAGTAACATCCCCAGACATAACAGTAACATCTACAGACATAACAGTAACATCCCCAGACATAAAAGTAACATTTCCAGACATAACAGTAACATCCCCAGACATAACTGTAAATTTTCCAGATATAACAGTAACTTCCCGAGACATAACAGTAACATTTCCAGATATATCAGTAACATCCCCAGACATAACAGTAACATTTCCAGATATAACAGTAACATCCTCAGACATAACAGTAAAATTCCCAGACATAACGGTAATATTTCCAGATATAACAGTAACATCCCCAGACATAACATTAACATTTCCAGATATAACAGTAACACCCCCAGGTATAACATTAACATTCCCAGACATAACAGTAACATTTCCAGACATAACAGTAACATTTCCAGAAATAACAGTACCATCCACAGACATAACAGTAACATTTCCAGATATAACAGTAACATCCCAGACATAATAGTAACATTCCCAGATATAAAAGTAACATCCCCAGACATAACAGTAACATTTCCAGATATAACAGTAATATCCCCAGACATAACAGTAACATTCTCAGACATAACAGTAATATTTCCAAACACAACAGTAACATCCACAGACATAACAGTAACATTTCCAGATATAACAGTAACATCCCCAGGTATAACATTAACATTCCCAGACATAACAGTAACATTTCCAGACATAACAGTAACATTTCCAGAAATAACAGTACCATCTCCAGACATAACAGTAACATTTCCAGATATAACAGTAATATCCCCAGATATAACAGTAATATTTCCAGATATAACATTAATATCTCTAGACATAATAGTAACATTTCCAGATATAACAGTAACATCCCCAGACATAACAGTAACATTTCCAGATATAACAGTAATATCCCCAGATATAACAGTAATATTTCCAGATATAACATTAATATCTCCAGACATAATAGTAACATTTCCAGATATAACAGTAACATCCCCAGACATAACAGTAACATTTCCAGATATAACAGTAACATCCCCAGACATAACAGTAACATTTCCAGATATAAAAGTAACATCGCAAGACATAACAGTACCATTTCCAGATATAACAGTAACATCCCCAGACATAACAGTAACATTCCTAGACATAACAGTAACATTTCCAGACATAACAGTAACGTTTTGAGATATAACAGTAACATTTTGAGATATAACAGTAACATTTCCAGATATAACAGTAACATCCCCAGACATAACAGTAACATTCCCAGATATAACAGTAACATCCCCAGACATAATAGTAACAGTTCCAGAAAAACAGTATCATCCCCAGACATAACAGCAACATTCCCAAATATAACAATAACATTCCCAGACATGACAGTAACATTCCTAGACATAACAGAAACATTCCCTGACATAACAGTAACATTCCCTGACATAACAGTAACATTCCCAGATTGAACAGAAACATTCCGGGACATGATAGTAGCATTCCCAGACATAACAGTAACATTTCAAGACATAACAGTAACATCCCCAGACATAACAGCAACATTCCCAGATATAACAGTAACATTCCCAGACATAACAGTAACATTCCCAGACACAAGAGTAACATTTCTATACATAACAGTAACATTCCAAGTCGAAACAGCAATATTCTCAGACGTAACAGTAACAATCTCATTTCTAAAATTAAAATTCGCAGAATTCACAGTAATATTCTCAGCCGAAGCAGCAATAGTCCAAAATAAAGAAGGAACACACTCTTACATAAAGGTAATACCATCAGACGTAATAGTTGCTCTCAAACAGAAGAATAATATTTATCATCAGACAACCTCAGCGAAAAACTCCTACTTAAGAAACAGAATGATCTATAACCGGCTGCCAGTACATTTCTACAAGTCTCAATTATTGGACAGTAACAAGAACAAAATGGGCGACAATTCCTATTACTTCAGAATTGTGACGAAATCAAATGTGTCCTTTTACATCATTTTAGTTCTCTCTTGCATTATCAACTTATTTCTTCATTTTTCTCACTCATCATTCTATTATTTGGTATATTTTACGCACCTACATTTTTGCCTAGTCACTCCCAGACTTGTTTACGTTTCACCATGTAAATCGTAGTATTACAAGGCTAATTAGACCGGCTGGCAGATTATAATTTTATCGCCCAGTATCGTGTAATGCAGGCGGTCCCATGAAATCATTGTTGATACAAGGTGGTCTCGCACGATCGACGGAAAGAAAGCCAGTTTGTCTGTCTAAGAAATCCGTCTGGGAGATGTACGTAAACACAGGTGATAATAGATAATCGCTTCCGATGGTCCGTCTCTGTATCAATAATACAACTAACCTGTCGGAGGAGACAATATTGGCGGAAGGTATTAGTCAGGAAATGAGTTCACAGATGTGTTCGTAAGTTTGCAAAAGTGCAATCGGAGTATTTCTGCCACATTTGAAAGAGGTCACAAGTTTAAATTTAAAAATTGATATTTTAAAACACGCGGGGGATAGTAATGATTTAACACCCCGACCCACATAGTTCTAAAGAGACAGAATTGGTCTAAATCGGCAGCCTGAAATAAACTTTAGCTCTCATTGGAAAGCTGATCGGAAATACCAATGTGGAAGCTTGAAGGAAAATGAGAATATAACCTAGCAAATTCGGAGACACAAATCAGACTGCATCGCAACGTCAAATTAACAACTCCCATGAGCCAGATAGACATCGGACTAGAATTTCAAATTATAAATGACAGACGAAGTATTTAGGCATCTTTGTAACTTAGAAAAGAAAACCTGCATTTTGAAATACCAAGACTGGAGACTTAAGGAATCAGAGCACCCATCATAAGAGGAATACTAAAATTTCCCCGACCAACAGTTCGATGCATCTAATCATAGTTGCTGTGTCCATTCATCTGTGCCAGGAGATTGTGTTCCCAAAAAAGTTAATTTGGGGTAATTGTAAACATTTATTTTACAATGTGAATTTGACATGTCTGTACTTGCTAAGTGGTTATACAAGGCATGGGAAGCTCGCATCCTCAACATATGAAAACGGTATGTTCATAAACAACTACAGCAAGCGCTGGTGTTGGCTTTATGCCAGTTCGCTCAGAAAAGCGAAAGCATAAGCGACTCCAGACTCCGAATGGAGCAGTGAGATGATTACCTCACATGTGCCTAGGGTGTATAGTACCATTTTGTGACATATGGACACTTTTATAATGTTAGTTCAGGCAAAAGCCATTGCACTCGCGCTGTCCAGACATATTTTCCCATTTAAGTGACCAGAAGAATAATGTGATTTCCAATCATATTCCCTGAGCTTTGATGTGTATGATCAGGGAGAATAACAATTCAGAGAGACCCGACTGGTGAAAGGAAAGCGGAAAAAAGTGCCTGTTTAATCTCCCGACCACAATGTACTTAGCAGAGGCATTTATTCTTTTTATTTTGTCTAAAGTTCGTGGTTCGAAGCTACAAGACTGTTTGTAGTGCCAGACCAGTTTGAAGTAAAAGTCTTCGCCACTATCTTGTGAGTCAAGAGCCGGGATTCGACACTGAGTGCCCTCATCACAAAAGAATTGACGAACACCACGGCAGCAGTACTCACTTAGACAGAGCTAAGTTCTTATTAAATGAAACAGCAAAAGAACATTTTTATAACTCCTCTAACAAGTCCCAGTGAAGACAAATTTTAACTAAAGTTCACCCATTACTTCATATTTATTTTGTTAAAGACTAATTGATTATTAGATTTGTTATATGTTATTTTACAAATTCATAGTTGATTCAGTTATTATAGATATGAGAGCGCATGTATGATCAAGAATCTTTTATATATATATATATATATATATATATATATATATATATATATATATATATATATATATATATATATATATATATATATATATATATATATATATATATATATATAGGGGCTCGAACAAGCTACACCATTGATTAAAACTTCACAAAAGGTTGTCGGATCAGATATAAGTTAATAGTGCTCTGCCCTATGCAGCATTATTCTTGACTTCTGAATCATCTTGTGAATACTCCCTTGAGATAGAAGTATCATTATTCTTCTATCTACAACTCTGTCAAGAGTAATCTTGTGTGAAGGTAGACACCTTTGAAGACCCATTTTAGATACTCTTGAGTTTTGGCCACTGGTGGACCAGTACTGCAGAGCA
Source organism: Oreohelix idahoensis (assembly GCA_024509875.1). Taxonomy (NCBI): domain Eukaryota; kingdom Metazoa; phylum Mollusca; class Gastropoda; order Stylommatophora; family Oreohelicidae; genus Oreohelix; species Oreohelix idahoensis. Next base: position 896,332 of record JAMPIV010022535.1, read on the forward strand.
AAGGGGAGGCAAAAACCCGTGGCAAGAATATCGTACGATAATGCGCCCAGCAAACAGAGTTCTTTCCTCCTGAACATAAAAAATTAGAACTGAAACATAACATCCCCCCCCCCCCCCCCCCCCGAAAAAAGACAGACTGCGTCTAGAGTTGTTGCATAACAGTGGTGAGAATAGAAAGAAAGAATTAGAGAAACAAGGAAGAGATGATGCAGACTTTCCCCTTGTCCTTATTTATCATTTTCCTTTCCGCATTTAATGGAGCAGAACGCTACCATTGTAGATGGTCTCCTTACAGGAAGCTAGCACCAAAGCTTTCGTGAGCTCTAGCAATGATGGTGTCTGTAGTAATTAATTTTACATGCACCAGCCAGCCCCATGCCCAACCTCGTCATAGTCGCCCCCTATGCGTCGCATCATCAAGAGGTCATGTACACCATCACAGCTGGCAGACGCTGGAGTTGGGTTGGCCACGTCCCCAGAACAGAACTCGATGCCATCACAAGAACAGCTATGCTATAGACCCCTGGACAGCGAAAGGGAGGCCGACTAAAAACAACTTGTCAGAGAACTGTGGAGGCTGAGATGCACAGAATGAACCAGAGCTGGGGCACTGCACGAAGGATGGCCGCTGACCGAGCAAATTGAAGCAGTTTGTTGCTTCCCTACAAGACGCTACCAGGCGTGATGACCACTGATTGTTTTGACAGTCGGCGGTTAAGGATTAAAGAAAAAGGGGAAGATGACACGCATCAGAAAGCAGTTGTCCTTTTTTGTTGTCTCCTCAGAGACCCCGGGTACTACACAGGGCTCTTTTCCACAGTGCAAAAACTGTAATGCAGACAAAATTGGCATCATTCTCCTTCAATTCACTCAGGCCTTGTTAGTCGCGTAGTTGTAACTTACGTCAGCATTCATTCATTTCATTCATCTGTTTGTTTACGTCTCATGAAGCTTCCTTGTTACGGGCCGACTGAAGTGGTACCTCATGCTACATAAGCAGCAAACACGGATCACTCATTCAAACATTCTTATTTCAAGTACCATGTCTGGTGGCGTAGACGATCATGTCTCTCCACAACTTCCTGTCTCCGGTACTATTTATCAGTCATATTGTTGAATTCTTTTCATGCCATGATGTCAAGTTGTCCAGTATGCCTCTTTGTCTTCCCCTATTTCTTTTTCCTGTAGTCTTTCCTATTGTTACGATATATTCCATCTCTAGTCTTCTTATAACATGCCCAAAAAATTAAATTGTTTCCTTCTAACATGAGGAATAAGCTTCCTTTGTGCATGGGGCTCTTTCAGGGCATCCTCATTACTCTTATTAGCTGCCCATGGTATTTTTAATATTCTTCTGTAAAACCACATCTACATCGAAATGTAATCAAGAAAGAGCCATTAATTTTCGGAAACTAACCCGCTCGATGTTGTTTTTGGCCGGCATATCTTATTTCTGGTCTTTGCCTCCTGTTACTATTTAAACCAGGGCTAAATCTAAAAGCCTTCTTAACAAACAAAAAAAAAAAAAAAAAAAAAAATCACAATGGAAGAGGAATGAGAAATTACTCCATAGTGCATTTTAATCACATGCACGCTAAGTCTGGGCGCTCATGCATTTCGCCAATTTGGCAGCCCGTGTTCAAAATCCAGGCCAATTGTATTTCAGGGCGACCAAAGATGCCACTTTAGCTCATTAATGACCAACCAATTTTCATGGCAATTGTCGGTTCTAATGAAAGCATTGGACGCTCAGTGGACAATGACCTTGGAGAAAATTGAGTGCATTTTGACGTTATTGCTCCCTGACCACAGCACTAATGAAATGACCGCCACATCGTACTTTTCCTGCACGAGTATCAAGAAAGAATATTTTACCGAAAATTATCTATCACCCGCCATTTTCTTTACTCAACATATCATCAATATATGTATAAGTATAAAACAGTAATTATTTCGTTAAATCGTGTGTGTTCTCTCGTGTTTTGTCGAAGTATTGTTTGTGGGCACGTGTATTTTTTTCCTCGGTTTTATGTGTTCTTTTCCATACTTCATAACTGTCTCTGGTATATTTAGATCTGTCTGATACAAGCATAACTAATATCTCAGCCTGATACAAGCATAACTGATACCTCCGCCTGATACAAGCTTAAATGATAACTCCGCCTAATACAAGCTTAACTGATACCTTCGCTGGATACAAGCATACCGTAACTGATACCTCCGCCTGATACAAGCATAACCGATACCTCTTTCTGAGACAAGCATAACTGATAACTTCGCCGGATACAAGCATAACTGATACCTCCGCCTGATACAAGCATAACTGATACCTCTGCCTGATACAAGCATAACTGATACTTCTGCCTGAGACCAGCATAACTGATACCTCCGCCTGATACAAGCATGACTGATACCTCTGCCTGATACAAGCATAGCTGATACCTCTGCCTGATACTAGCATAACTGATACTGCCGCTTGATACAAGCATAACTGATACCTCCGCCTGATACAAGCATAACTGATACCTCTGCCTGAGACAAGCATAACTGATAACTTCGCCGGATACAAGCATAACTGATACCTCCGCCTGATACAAGCATAACTGATACCTCTGCCTGATACAAGCATAACTGATACCTCTGCCTGATACAAGCATAACTGATACCTCTGCCTGAGACCAGCATAACTGATACCTCCGCCTGATACAAGCATGACTGATACCTCTGCCTGATACAAGCATAACTAATACCTCCGCTTGATACAAACATAGCTGTTACCACCGATTGAAACAAGCATAACTGATACCTCTGCCTGATACAAGCATAACTGTCGAAGAGGCAAAGGGTTTTGCCAGAATCAGATACAAGAACAAATGGGATGCAGTGCATCCAGGTCACACACACAATGATGCATATTACCAGCTCAGCAGAATAGAACAAGTGGTAATATTCAAACTCCACACGGGCCATAATAGATTGGAATACAATCTATTCAACAAGCTAAAGATTGGAAATAACGATAAGTGTAACTATGGCACAGATAAAAATGACTGCTGAACATCTGCTTCAAAGATGCCCAAAATATGACCAACAGAGAAAGAACATATGGCCGTCACCAGTATCATTCCTGGAAACACTCTATGGAGATACAACTAGCCTCAATCTGACCACTGCTTTCTTTTGAAAATATTCAAGTTGACGTCTGACAGAAGTTGACGTCTGACAGAAGTTGACGTCTGACAGAAGTTGACGTCTGACAGAGTACGAAGAAGATGATGATCCTTGTCAATATTGTCGGCTTCCCATGGAGCATATGCCTTCTGCAAGTACATGCCACGCCCTCCTGTCCTGTGCCATCCGCTTCACATTTCTTCCTCATCATATTCTAGGTCTAATTCCCATCTCCATGAGATGTTTGGTCTGGTCATATCTTCTGAAGTTCCCTTGGCTTTAAGTTTCGACAGGGTGGGGTAATTGACCCTATGCACAACCTTCCTTAGTTGTCATCTACGATATGCCTAGTTGGTTTACAGTGTTACTTTACTCTGCTCCCCTTTCCGGACCCGGTAACACACGAGCGACCTTTCCGATATTATTCTCATGTAATGTTAGGTTCTTTTTTTATGAATTTTATACTCTGCTTGTGATCGCCATGTCTTAATTTTCATTGGTATTAATAGTAGGGTTATTCCTTTCATGTTAGTGTAATTTATTGTTTCATTTTATTTTCGTAATGGAATGTTGATGCCATTTTTACAGTCTACAGCCTGCTAGTGGTTCCTTGTTTATTTATAAATATGCTGAAAATTACTGGCAGTTTCGCGCCGTAAATTGTGAACACGCTTTAAGTGTTTCTACCCAGATAAAAACATTTTCCAGCTTTTTAAAAAATATTTTATTGTTTGCAAGCTGCTTCCTTTTTTCATTATTTTATCGACTCGATCATTTGTTGAGGCTTGGTAAAGGAAAAGTAGCTCCAAAGCAGAAATTGCCGTAGGGAAATGACGTGATAGAGACTTCACCGCACCAGGTCCAGCTTTATGAGGTGGGGTGACAAGTTCCCTTCCTCACTACTTTCACCTTTTTTTTAGACTGGAGAGTGGTGGTTTGACGCCAATGAGTGATGACTAAGACAAAACAAACACAGTCAGAACAATTGCAAATTTTAAAAAAGTCAGTAAACTTTTGAAATATTTACAGTAAGCAAAAGGGCGTCATCGTAAACTCCACAGTTATTTAACACAACAGCGCTGTATGAAATAAAACTCAAATTAAACAAATAGTACAATGTAATACATTATAATACATCCTAAACCATGATTTCTCAAACTGTGATCCACGGACCCCTCGGTACTGTATGTCACAGAACGGATTGGGGCAATCCCGTCTTTTCGATCTCTCTTTCACTACGGCAGTACTCAGTTCATTTCTTGTCCCGATTTAATCGAGTGCTTTTCAATAGTAGCGCCATTTCTTTCTGCTGTGTAGCAGATATTTTCTCATTTTAAAATATTCTTACACTCCTGTCAGCGATAGTCGTCATGTCTGTGTGTTTACCTGGCTATCCCTGCGGATAGAGTAGACGGTGATGTAAGGTTGACCCAGAAATCCTATTGTACCACAAGGGTGCAACTGTTTTCGCACGTAAATGGCCAAGCGAGTTTACTTAGCGCTGATATGGCTCGTGTGACCGACTAATTATTGTCGTGATAAGACATAGCACAGATGGTCAAACAGAAGTTTGTGTTTACACAAGGAGCGCCGGTTCAGTATCGACCTGGTGGGATGACAGACACACCTGAGCGGACATGTTGTAATATTTCCGGGTAGATGTAAGAACTTATATGTAATCATGGACGAGAATATTTGAATGCCATGATTGCCATATATGGAAAATGTGACCTTTACATTACGTTCAAAAGTTTCCTATGTCGGAAATATTTTGAATTTCCCCACGGGACATGCATGTTTGAAAACGATTGCCTTTTTTTCTTAGCTTCGTTACAAACAGTGCGGGGGAGGACAAAGAATATAACCTGACACGTTTCAGTGTTAAGACATTGTGAGAAATCGCTTGCCAAGGAGACTACAATCAGACTTGCCAGAAATTAGAATTCAGAAATTCCATTTTATCAGGCCGGACCTTTTATTGGAGAATCTTGACGGACTTACAAAAACAGCCCAGGAAATCTCTATCATTTTAATAAGGAAAGCCGCTGTCTGAGGAAACTGAAGGAAACACACAAAGTCAGAGAGGGAACTTATTAAACGAACATCCCCAAGAACACGTGTAAGAGGACTGATCCAGCGCCTCAACTTTATTCATCTAAGCAAAAAAGTCTGCGAGCCAGGATTGGCGTAAGTTGTGATTTTACATTCTATATTTCATTACTAACATGTGAACTAACATATATATATATATATATATATATATATATATATATATATATATATATATATATATACATATATATATATATATATATATATATATATATATATATATATATATATATATATATATATATATATATATATATATATATATATATATATATATATATATATATATATATATATATATAACCATGTTAATATTAATATGTGAAAATAGCTAGTGGATGTCCAAGTCATTTGAGGCTGGCAACCTCAGCGTATAGAATGATGATTTCATGAACCACCACTGCACGGGCTGGTGATTGCTTTATTGCTAGTTTCTTAAAGAGAACTAAAAGCATAAAGTAGTCCCAGGTTCCATATGGAGCAGGGAGGGAAAGATGAAAGAAATGATGTACATTTTAATTATAATACTTACAGTTTCGACAGTGTAAATGTCGATGTAAACATATTCACTTTAAAATTAATGAAGGTTTTCAAGCACTCCAACAAGTGTAGATGTAAATTAAAACATATCCACTTTTAAAATTAATGAAAGTTTCAAGCTTTTAAATCAGTGTAAACATAAATGAAAACATATTCAATTTATATTGTGAACACTTTTCAATCAGTGGAAATGTAAATGTAAACATTCTCTATCTGTACTATTAACCTTTTCAGTTAAATGTTAAAAGCTAAAGCTAATTCAATAAATCATATTCAATTATATTTGTGAACAATTTAAATGTAAAGAAAGTTTTATCCCGAGGGATTAAATTTAATTCTCATCAAGGGTAAATTCTGAGTTAAATGGGATGGTGGAATAGAAGAGGGGGCGTTTCGTTTCTATTTTTTATCATAGTTATTGGTGGTACCAGCAGAAAGTACTATCTCTGGAACAAGAAGGGAACAGTGGCCTAAGCTTTAAGACGAGGGACCAACTTTGTAGACTCTCTCTGATATTTCTGGGAAACGAGCTACACCCGACAACCTTGACCAGCGACGAGCGTGAGCAGTGCAAAAGGGACCAACCCATCAAAAGGAGCAGACACGTAATTGGCAGATAAGTTCAATATATAAGCTGCCAAAGTGGACTTTCTTCATAAGAATTCTTTCATCAATCAATGACGAATCCTTTCGGTTAAACTATTCAATTATTTTCAAACTGTTAAAACTTAAGTGATTATTGAATTTTGTTATTTGTAATTGTACAAATTTAACTTCGATTTAATCCTTTTAAATGTACTGCATGTTTGTCTCAATCAATTTACTATCCACACTCTAAACAGAGCTATACCAGAATAATAAGAATTCCTCTGAGTAAATCAGAGGTGGGGGCTTAACGAGCTAAAATTAATCATTGCTTAATTCTTCACAAAAGTTGTCGGCAGATTCTAGAATTAACGTGCTCAGCCAAAGCAGCATTATTTTTGCTTATCTGAATATCTTGTGAAAGTTCCCTTATGATAGAAGTATCCTTACCTTTCTATCTACATCTCTGCCAAGAGTAATCTTGTGCGAAAATAGACACATGTGAAGATCCATATTAGATACTCTTGAGTTTTGGCCCCTGTTGGACCACTACTGCAAAGCAGGGGAGGCAATGCCGTCACACTGTATACACTAGAGTTGTAAGCATTATATTTTTGGGTGTGTTCACCTGGGGATGGCAGGGATCTCGGTGTTTCAAGTGTGTGTAGAACTAACTGGCTGGGATATGTCGAACATAGTACCACATTTGTGGATTAACATGCTGATAACCAACGAGCTCAAACTCGTCTCAAGCAAAGGTTGTATATAATTACTCATATTGGAATTTTTGGGACTTGGGAAGTTACACACGATGAAAATGCAATTTCACAGGGGTCTGTATAATTTGCGAATCATATGATATTTATGTCTTTACTCTCACTAATGGATAATGTGTACATTATCGCTGGGGTCCGTGAATGGATTCTAAGGGGGTCAGTGTTCATAACCTACAATTTAAAAGGTAAATTTTTAATTATGCTTTTAAGTGCATTTTATTTCCCCAAGAAGGGGTCCATAGCTTTTACCTAGCAATCATAAGGGTCCATAGGCTTTACCGGGCAATCATAAGGGTCCATAGTCTTTACCTAGCAATCATAAGGGTCCATAGTCTTTACCGGGCAACCATAAGGGTCCATAGTCTTTATCATCGAACAATCAAAGGGGTCCATAGCCTTAATCATCGAACAATCATTTATGTCACTTCGTATTTAAGAACCCTCTGTAGTTGTATTTATTACTTACAGACAACGCAATTTACTGTCATCATCATCACCACGCTAGAGCTCCCAAAGAGGCAGAGGTCTTCACTAAACTCAACCCTTGTCCTCCTGTCATGTGCGGTTTGCTCAAAGAATCTTCCGTTGTCTTCTGTATCCATTTCATTTGTCACAAGTTCTCGTCTCCATGTGTTTGTTTGTTTGTTTTGTTTTTGGTCTCTCGTTACGTCTATAGAACTAGGGATTCCAGAAAAATGATTGCCTTGTCATGCTATCAACATGTTTTTGTTTTTTTTCAATCTGTGTCCTAATCGCCAGTGTCTTCTTCCCATATCTGGCTCCACTGGCACTTGTCTGGTTCTTCTCTTGTTCTTGTCTGGTTCTTGTCTGGTTCTTGCAATCAGTTCTCTCATCTCTTGCTCTACTAAATCTAGTCTGGCAGTGAACATCTTATAGTGTAAAACTGGCAGTGAACATCTTATAGTGTAAAACTGGCAGTGAACATCTTATAGTGTAAAACTGGCAGTGAACATCCTATAGTGTAAAACTGGGAGTGAACATCCTATAGTGTAAAACTGGCAGTGAACATCTTATAGTGTAAAGCTGGGAGTGAACATCTTATAGTGTAAAACTGGGAGTGAACATCTTATAGTGTAAAACTGGCAGTGAACATCCTATAGTATAAAACTGGCAGTGAACATCCTATAGTATAAAACTGACAGTGAACATCTTATAGTGTAAAACTGGCAGTGAACATCGTATAGTGTAAAACTGGCAGTGAACATCCTATAGTGTAAAACTGGCAGTGAACATCCTATAGTGTAAAACTGGCAGTGAACATCCTATAGTGTAAAACTGGCAGCGAACATCCTAGAGTGTAAAACTAGCAGACGTTGTCACAACAAGGAAAACAAAATGTCATATGTAGCTCTACTAAAAACAGTACCGTATTAGATTTTAACACCGATGAACATAAGTGAAACTTAATTTGGAGATCAAAGTGTAATGAAAGTCGACTAAAATAAAATAGAAAAGAAAGGTTAGGTAGACAGAAACTAAGCGACAATAAAGTTAGATTGATAGAAACTAACTGACCATACACCAAGAGGTTATTCTCCATGTTTCAGAGCCATACAATAGAAGTGGTTTGACTTTTGAATTGACAATTCTAATTTTGGTGTTGGCCCTGTTTTCTTTTGATCTCAAAATATTTCCCAATGCAAAGAAAGCTCCTCAAGCCTTTTGTATTTGTCACAGATGAAAATAGTGCAGCAGTAATCATCCACTTTTGCCCCTCTCTATCTAGAGTATATTTTCTACTACATGAACGAAGGATTCACCAGTGCAATTAACACGTGGGCCATCTGGCAATCAAGCCCTATGTGAAACAGAGAGCGAAGCGCGGAGCATGGCGTAATAGATTCTTTGATCAGGGGAACACACGATGTTCAGTCTGACGGACCTTGGATTGTAAAACTTTCAGGTGAAAATTGCGTAGCTGATTTTCAGCAAGGCGGAGATGATGAAAGTCAATAGGTGGTAAAATTACCTTTGATTCAAGAAATCGAACGACGAATTGGCTCCGGTCTGGCAGTAGGTGTGACTTTCACATTAAAGAACGATAGTACTGAACATATCAATATATACCTTGTCTCTCCGATAGCCATGATCAGTTGCCAGAAATCTATCTCAATTCACTAGCTCGTTATCTTAAGATTTCTCGTACAGAGAGAAAATTATTAGATTTTCGTGGAGTGTTTCAGTTTTCTGATTGCGGTAATTTATATACTAGCCTTGAAGTGATTTAGTGTGTTTAAAGTTTTCAATATATATTGCACTGAGATTTTCTGTGCTAATTAAATAACTTATAGCTAACATTCTAGCCGTAAAGTAAATTTAATTACTCGCTATTTTTCTAGTAAGAGATGTTTTAAATTGACTAGTATATACATTAAATAACTGTCTACTGACGGCATATATTATTTACTTCTATCCATTTTGTGTAATTTTTTTTAATGACTAGTGTTCATATCACGCGTTAACAGAATGATAGGATAAGCTAGACACGTGTGTTTTAAATCTAATTTATAACAGTGGTGAAGAGGTCCTATTTTAACACGTGTTAGATATGATATTGATAATTTGGTTAAATGTTTATATTCTCTTTTATATAGGCTGGTCAAAACCTGAGTAGTAGCTGCTTTTCTTATGGCCATATGAACTTATGATCATACGAGCTTATAATATTATAAGCATCCAAGAATATTTAATATTGATGAGCTTCTTGCTGTGACCTGTGCGGTCCAAATTTCCTCATTTTCCTGAGAGAAACCAGAATAGAACCATTGAATTATAATATTAACTGGGCCAGAACTATTACCAGATTTACAGATATATATATATATATATATATATATATATATATATATATATATATATATATATATATATATATATATATATATATATATATATATATATATATATATATATATATATATATATATATATATATATACAATCATCAGCCAACTGTGGCAATATATTGTCAGCAACATTTGTGTAACTTAAACCTAGCGTTTCAGCCACCTGAGGCTAAACAACCTAGGAACTGATAAAAACTATATCTTACCCCTTACTTTCACATTGTCATTACTATCACCTCTGCTCAGACAGGGCTATAAACATCTATTACCTATCTGATAAATCATACACGACAGTATTCTTGTTTTGATATCATTGTCTCTTCTCCAACTGTGTCGATATTGCTGATAAGATATGTGTGTGATTCTACATCTTGTAGTGGTGTTTCTTCCAGTACAATCTTGTTATCGCTTCCTTCATTTATGCTTACTTACTTACTTACTTAGTCGTTCCCCTTCTACCGTGAGGTGTAGAGGTTTGGAAGAGAGAGCGCCAGACCATTCTATCATTCATTTATTCTCATTACCATTATTTTCTCCCAGTGTATTTTCTCCTAGTGTATTTTCTCCCAGTGTATTTTCTCCTAGTGTATTTTCTCCCATATAAGATATAAGATGTTCATTTGAGTATAAGAGTGAGATCCATCTTTGTTTCATAGATCTGGAAAAGGCGTTCGACAGGGTCCCCTGGAGCAAACTTTGGGACTGTTTGGCAAGGAAGAATATTCCAGCACCTCTGATTCATGCTATACAGAGCTTCTACAAGTCTTGCAGAAATTATGTGAGGACAGCAAACCATAAGTCAGAAGAGTTCAGGACCACCACTGGTGTAAGACAAAGTGATATCCTATCACCTTACCTCTTCATACTCCTTATGGACGATGTCATCAAGGCATGTAAGGAGAGAACAAGAAAGTATTCAGTGGGGTACTGGAAGATGAGACAGGTCTATATTTTCAGAGCTGGCATTTGCTGATGATGTTGCCCTGATTGCTAAATCAGAGGCACATCTCCAATCCAACCTGCAAGTCTGGAAGGAAGAGCTGGAGAAGAGAGGGATGGTCATAAGCAGCTCTAAAACAAAATCCATGGTGATATCACGAGAAGAAAGAAGGTATCAGATTAAGCTGGGAGAACAGGTCCTGGAGCAGGTCGACCACTTTAAATACCTCGGAGCTATTATAGACCGAAAGGGAGGCATCAAAGAAGAGTTGGCCACTCGAAAAGCAGCAGCTGGGGACTTTTTCAGGCCATAAATCGAGGATTCCTCAGCAAGAGAGAGGTTGGTAAGAAAACGAAGATGGCTGTATACCGCTCCACCTATGTCCCAGTCTTGACATATGGATGCGAGTTATGGGCAATGACTACAACCCATAAAAGCCAGATCCAAACCTCAGAAATGAGGTATCTGAGGAAGGTGGTTGAAGTAACAAGAAGAGACATGGTACGTTACCAGACGATACGTCAAGGCCTAAAATGCCACCCCCTACAGACCCAAGTAGAACAGTCCCAACTAAGATGGTTTGGCCATGTCTGCAGAATGGGAGAAGATCGGCTACCACGACAAGCATGGGAAACAAAGAGCCAAGGATCCAGACCCCGAGGACGACCCAGAGTCCGCTGGGAGGACAACATTAGACAATCTTTGAAGGACCGAGGACTAGAATGGAACAAGGCCAGGAGGAAGACAGCCGATAGAATAGTCTGGCGCTCTCTCTTCCAAACCTCTACACCTCACGGTAGAAGGGGAACGACTAAGTAAGTAAGTAAGTATTTTCTCCCAGTGTATTTTCAATTATATGGTACGGGACGTGAAGACCTGACATAAGTTTGTTGAACGCCTATGCTCCTTTGGGAGTTGAAAGAAGAAGACCAAGAGGTGCCACTGAATCATTGATATAAAAATAAAATAAACGAACAAACTAAAAACAAAACAGAATAATCAAGATCAATATCCATGACAGTAAAGGACACACTGACATACACAAACACACTCATTCATGAGAGTAAAGGACACACTGACATACACTAACACACTCATTCATGTGAGATAAAAATTAACACATCGAAATATTAGGAAACAAACTATCAATATGTAATTCATTAATGCCTGGGACATCTTGACAAGATGGAATGTTTTGTATTTTTCTTGCGGGTTTTGCATTCTTGTGGCGATGCACATTTCTCTCAACATCAGCTTAAGTGCGTTGGTTACATCAGAGCGTAGTTAGCCATTCAATAAATATGTGAACTCTGTTAACTGAAGTACAACGCTGATAATATTAAGTCATGAAAAGGACTTATAGTTGAGGTCCCAGCATCGCACACTAAGCTTGGAGAAGTCACTTGAGCCCCAGACGTGATTCTTTGGCTTTGACCTGGTTGACTGCATGCAGGAGGATTTCACTATGGACCCAGTGATAGGCAGGGGGAGCTGAGAAGTGGCTCTATACAGGACGTGACAACTCCTTGAGAGAGCCCAGAACCAGAGTACAGTATTAGCCTAGATCTACAGTGTAGATAACCACCAAGGAGTCTTCAACGTGGTATTGGCTGCAAAAATATAGAGCGAGAAGCTCAGCAGCCCTAGTTAAACAACTATCAGCTAGCATGATGAAGCACTAAACAGGTCTTGTCCTCAAAATGACTACCAACTACCAACTACAGCAACACTGCCCGTACCTCTTCAGTGTTTAGCGAATACCGGCTGTAGATGTTATGTAATGGTGATTCATTCATTCACACAGGTTGTGAAAGGCGTTACTGCGAGTCTGATCTTACGGGCGAGATGACAACTTGGACACCACTAGATTCAGCCATAAAAGGTTTGGAAATTTCATTCACTGATCTTTAGCTGACATGGAGGTAACGGTAGTCGTGTAGCAGATACTGCCGTAGGGTAGTGAGGCGTTTGAGACTTCACTATACTAGATCCACCATCGAGAGGTGCGGTGACCAGTTACCTTTCTCGTTGTCTTTTCCTTCCCTAACTCAAGAGCAGTGTCAGGTACCAATTTACAGATGGGTAGATTGGAGCGTGACGCCACCGAGTTTCGAACCCGGCACCTTTTGCTGTAAGAGGCCAGTGTCCTAACCCCTCTGCCAATCGGACGAAGGAGCATAGACCATCACATTCACGCCAAGCCTTCCAGCCCTGTGACATCCATCATCATCATTATTTCCCTTATTCTATAGGAGCAAAAGAGCATGTAGCCACCATTGTAGCCGACCCTATTGCAGGAATTCTGCGCCGAAGCATTCATGTTCTCCTGCAGCGATGGCTTCAGTAGCAATTTGTTTTACATGATGATGCTACCAGCCCCAGACACAACCTCATAACAGTCGCGCTCTCATTCTTTCTTAATCTCCTCGGAAACCCCTCGGGAACAACACCTCGTGCGCATCACGTGCACATCCACGTTGAAACAGTACAATGACCCCCGTCTACTTTGCGGAGACAAATACGAAACAAAGAGACAAATATGAAACTAAGAGACAACGAGGAAACAAAGAGACACATATGAAACAAAGTGACTAATATGAAACAAAGTGGCTAATATGAAACAAAGAGACAAATATGAAACAAAGAGACAAATATGAATCAAAGAGACAAATATGAAACAAAGAGACACGTGAAACAAACAGACGAAGAGGAAACAAACAGACAAATATGAAACGAAGAGACAAAGAGGAAACAAAAAGATGACTATAATGTAAGAGGTATGAACAAATGAGAATACCAATATTAGATTATTTGCAAGCATCCAACTTACCTATAAATATAGAAGAGGTGTTGAGAATAGACAGACCTAGGGAACTGCATAATATAGTCAAACAATATTTAACACGAACAAATGTTAATATATAGTGGCTGGGAATGTGAAGGTCTGATGCTGTTCTTAATATGCATATGACTTTTAACAGATGAAAGTCAATTAAATATCTGTTAAAGTCCGTTATATAACTAGAACCACCAGGCCTTTACACCCCTCCACTTTAATATTATTCTTGTTCAGAGTTTATTCTTTGTCGCAAATTTATTTTGAGAGAAAGAGTCTTAGAAATAGTGGTCCTGTTTAGAGTGGAGAATGATGGTGAGGCTCAGTGATAATAAGGGTTAGAAAGTAAATAGTTGCTTCACAGAGTGCTGGGGAGAGTAAGGACAGACTTATTTACGACAATCGTTCCTCTCAATCTTCTCCTCAAACTCTCCTGGTCAAACAATTATTTGCCAGTTTCCAGACACACACCTGCGCTCACACCGATTTGGTGCTTCAAACACACAGACGCACGTGAATACAAACGATATTAAACAGATATGGGAAATTTAGGCTTTGGTATTCCAACACAGTACTAAATAAGTTTATGCTGTTTATTAACATTAAAATCAATCACAACAAGTATCATGTGTTACAGGAAAAAATATCATAAGTACAGAAAATACAAATACAAAGTTGGTCAAGGTGGGGGGGGGGGGGGGGGGGATAAAAGGGGGGAAGGGGGTGTTGAAGAAGATTGGTATCGACTAAGCCCTTCCCGCTTGTAGTAGACAAAGATAAACCCAGTCCAACGATAGATAGTTATCAGGAACATAGGTAATGTAACCCAACAGTGAATTTAATTACTCTGAAAGAGGGGTTACAATATTAGGTATGGGTGGTAGGAAAAAAATCCTGTTATTCCCAATTGTTTGTCCCTGCTTACTTAGCAAATGAAAAAGGGGGGGGGTGGGGGGCTATAACAGACTGTTAATACAAAAATTTCACTCTTATCAGGTATCAATGCAGGTGGATACAGAAAAATGTATTACCCGGTAGGTACTCAGTTAACTACAGATTGGATTTTGCAAAAAATTATATCTCCTTGTCATTCCTATGCACTCTCGTGAGGGCCACTACATACGTTAATATGTTCACCATCAACACTTAACGATTGATTGCATCAGGCACTCCATAGACATTATTATATAAACTGCAAGTACACTCTTGACATATTGAAAAATGTTCTAGGTGAACTTACACGATGTCCCAGCCACCAGATTTAGCGAGAGCTTTGGCATGATAGCAATATATTCCCCACTTATCGCCGGGAACGTGGAAGCCTAAGAGTTCTTGTGTTTTATTATATAAAAAGGAGTCTATGTGATGGCATACTGTCTACAGTTAGGTACCATGGGTCGGAAGAAATTGGCGTCCGTTCGTTCTCTCAATTTACGCCGCTGGTGTGGTAAAAATTCCTTCTATTGCGTGAATGACAAGCAGATGATCAACCGTAATGTTTTAAATCCAGGTGAGGAAAAAACTAGAGGCCCAGTCACTGGGTCAATGTACTATATGTACTCTATCACCAGGTTAGGAGCACGTAAAATAAATTATCGCTACTTGGCCAACTGTTCTTATTCCTGTTTATCATTTACAGCTTTGGTAATTTTTGATTTGGTTGGTTTAATTAAATGTTTTTGGGTGGGCTTTCCTTCCATGTTTTAATTTATGATAGATAGGCCCGGCATCGGAACGCCACAAGATTATTATTTAAAATGTTTAAATCCAATATATCTGGAAGGTTTAAGAAACCGAGTTCTGAAGATCTATGTATGATTTTATTTTTTGCTATGGACAAAATTTTTCGACAAGGTTTTTGTGATCATTCGTACACTGAAAAAAGAATTATCACTCCAATGTAGCCATACCAAATTCCAGATGGTAATCTAGCCATAAATTCTACTATAGCTGAGTGAATCTTAAATCTCTGGCAACTCCGAATGATTAAATGGCTTTCTTCATGGTCTGTATTATTCTTCTAAACGGGAATGCATAGATGGGGGGACATGTTTGATTTTGACACCTTTTAGATCTCAGGAGCGACTTTCGGGGTTCTGACCGCCAAACTTAAAGTAGAGATGCCCGCCACCTGGTTTTCCGTAATCTCCGTTCAGCTGCGTCCGCTTCGGACTGTTCCCGTTCGCTCCGTTCTCTTAGGAGCGGTCGTTCTGGTTAACAATCAGATCATATGCGTTTAAATTAAGGCTAGAAAGCTTGGGACTTATATCGTTTCTAGGAATTTTACTACATTATAAAATAGTCCATTTGCCGCCTTGAACTTTTCTAAAAATCCCCTCAGTGCCTGTTAAATCGTGTAAGTCATCTACTTATCTATCTTGATAATCTATGCAACGCCCCATATGGGCCGGCCGTTTGCATGAGATGCAGATTATTATTTTTAAAATTAGACTGGCACTATTGAATTGCTCTTGAGATATCCGTGGGTTTAATTTATACCATCTAAGATTTACCAATGTATGAAAAGACAACAAAATGATTCACGGTTGATAATTAGTCCTCATTATCTGATCAGCATTAGAGACGCAGTGTTTTAGCTATCGGCACAGTGGATGAGATTCTTTCTTTCGAAGGTAGAATCTATTTAAACAACGTTTCTGTTAAGCATATTTTTACCGCTTTGCAACCAGAATTAGGAAAGATATCAACTGCAATTTGACGTAATTTTTACACAATACTCGGGGGCATGATGTTATCACGAAGGGGTCGTTACGAAGGGTCGTCTCTCCCCCACCTACCATAGTTCATCTCACAAACACTTAAGGGTCTGTTGAGTTTCGTCTGTCATCTATTTCTTGTTTTTTTTTTTAACGTAATAAGCTCAATTGTGATTGTGCATATTTTATGTGATTTAACAAATGTCGAATGCAATCTATTTCTCATATTCAGGGCCGGTTGTTCATATTATTTGGAATTGAAAACAATATATATCCTAATTATAACCCATCAGAGGTTGAACGGGATATCTTTTTTATTTCATTAATTTAAAAAAAAAAAAAAAAAGGTGACTATGAACTCTGCTTCCATTCAGGCAAGTCGAAACAGGGACATAAGATGAGACAGTGCATGGGATCAGCCTTATCATGTACAACAAAGTCTTGTATGCAGAAAAACTGGGTGACCATTTCTCTTCTTCATTGCCTTTTCCTGCCCTAAATCAAGAGTAAAGTTAAATACCCATTTACAACTGGGTAGACGGCAGCGTGTCGATACTGTGAATCAAACCCGGCACGGTTGCTGCGAGAGACCATAGCTCTAACCACTCTGTCACTCGGACGCTCCGTTTATTCACGGTGTAGTTAAAAACTCTGAAGATGGGCAGAATTAAAAGCCAAAACTCCAAGGATCGGATTCCACGTAATATTCCCAGTAAATTTATGCCACTGATGAAATCTCTAGTCAAAAAATGACAGGGAACATCGTCCGACAGACATTGAAGAACCGAAAGATACCGAGAAAAATCGTTTGAGCGAAAATAAAAAATAAAAAATTCCCGCGTACATTCAGAGGGCAGACGTTCTGGTGGTAATCAGAAGAAACATCTGAACGATTTATTCAAGTTTTCCTTCCACTACTGAGTAACGAAGCTGCATTGTGGGTAACGGAATTAGAGTTGGACAATAACAGATACAGTATTAAACATAAGACAGCAAGTACTTGCAGTATAATGTCTCCATGGATACAGACTCCTCCACCAATCTACTTAGATAAATTAGATTTCTTTTGTTTCTGATTTATTACTGGTTTTTGTCTCAAGCTGCTTCCTTGTTATTATTTCTATTTTCATCGTTCTTGTATCTTCGTTCACGAAAGAAGACATTTCTACAAACACATCTTCCGTGTCAGCGATTCTCAAACCTGTCAGGAAGCGCAGCCCGCTTCTCATCCACAGAATATCATCGCTGTCATTTACGCTCGTTATGAAGCATGAAGTCACCACTACAGTCGGTCTAGTTGCAGGAAGCCTGTACGAAAGAGTTGGTGTGCTATTGCAGCGGTTGTTTGTGTAGCAAGTTGTTTTACATGATGTGGTTACATGATGTGGTTACATGATGTGGTTACATGATGTGGTTACATGATGTGGTTACATGATGTGGTTACATGATGTGGTTACATGATGTGGTTACATGATGTGGTTACATGATGTGGTAGGTTACATGATGCGGTTACATGATGCGGTTACATGATGCGGTTACATGATGCGGTTACATGATGCGGTTACATGATGCGGTTACATGATGCGGTTACATGATGTGGTTACATGATGTGGTTACATGATGTGGTTACATGATGTGGTTACATGATGTGGTTACATGATGTGGTTACATGATGTGGTTACATGATGTGGTTACATGATGTGGTAGGTTACATGATGCGGTTACATGATGCGGTTACATGATGCGGTTACATGATGCGGTTACATGATGCGGTTACATGATGCGGTTACATGATGCGGTTACATGATGTGGTTACATGATGTGGTTACATGATGTGGTTACATGATGCGGTTACATGATGCGGTTACATGATGCGGTTACATGATGCGGTTACATGATGCGGTTACATGATGCGGTTACATGATGCGGTTACATGATGCGGTTACATGATGCGGTTACATGATGCGGTTACATGATGCGGTTACATGATGTGGTTACATGATGCGGTTACATGATGCGGTTACATGATGCGGTTACATGATGCGGTTACATGATGCGGTTACATGATGCGGTTACATGATGCGGTTACATGATGCGGTTACATGATGCGGTTACATGATGCGGTTACATGATGCGGTTACATGATGCGGTTACATGATGCGGTTACATGATGCGGTTACATGATGCGGTTACATGATGTGGTTACATGATGTGGTTACATGATGTGGTTACATGATGTGGTTACATGATGTGGTTACATGATGTGGTTACATGATGTGGTTACATGATGCGGTTACATGATGCGGTTACATGATGTGGTTACATGATGCGGTTACATGGTTTCATGATGCGGTTACATGATGCGGTTACATGATGCGGTTACATGATGCGGTTACATGATGCGGTTACATGATGCGGTTACATGATGCGGTTACATGATGCGGTTACATGATGCGGTTACATGATGCGGTTACATGATGCGGTTACATGATGCGGTTACATGATGCGGTTACATGATGCGGTTACATGATGCGGTTACATGATGCGGTTACATGATGTGGTTACATGATGTGGTTACATGATGTGGTTACATGATGCGGTTACATGATGCGGTTACATGATGTGGTTACATGATGTGGTTACATGATGTGGTTACATGATGTGGTTACATGATGCGGTTACATGATGCGGTTACATGATGCGGTTACATGATGCGGTTACATGATGCGGTTACATGATGCGGTTACATGATGCGGTTACATGATGCGGTTACATGATGCGGTTACATGATGCGGTTACATGATGCGGTTACATGATGCGGTTACATGATGCGGTTACATGATGTGGTTACATGATGTGGTTACATGATGTGGTTACATGATGCGGTTACATGATGCGGTTACATGATGCGGTTACATGATGTGGTTTCATGATGTGGTTACATGATGTGGTTACATGATGTGGTTACATGATGTGGTTACATGATGTGGTTACATGATGTGGTTACATGATGTGGTTACATGATGTGGTTACATGATGTGGTTACATGATGTGGTTACATGATGTGGTTACATGATGTGGTTACCAGACCCAAACACAAAACTTTGTTTGTCGCTTTTTACAATATATATAATAGTCGTTTTCCTTTTTTTTAAATCTCAACAGAGACCTCCCCCCCTCCCCCCCCCCCTTTTTCCGCAACCACTGCGGGCCAGCAGACTATCGACTAACTAAATCAGAGATATGGACTATTAAGCCACTTAACCACACACCAACAATTTAAACAGGTAAAAGGAATTCCATAGCTGGTATTACCTTAGTGGAGTTCAGTGTTAGAGACTGCACTATGCTAGGTTTCAGCTTTATGAGGTGGGGGACCAGCTCCCTTCTTCTATGCCTTTGCCTTCTCTAGCTCAAGAGCAATGAAGTACCCATTTGCAGCTGGTTAGAGGGGAGCATGGTGTTACCAGGTTTCGAACTCAGTAACTTTGCCTCATGGAGCTCTAACCACCCTGCAAATCGACGCTCGTTAACTAGTATCATGTCAAAAATCACTCCGCGTAGTTCTCGGGGCACTGTGAAGAGACAATGACAAAATAGAACTATAGCAACCTCATGCATGTCGTATAAGGCCATTAATGTGAGGTTGTGCATAGGGCTGGCAATCTCATTATGTATAACAATGACCACAGAAACTGCTACTGCAAGAGCATGTAACTGCTTGGTGCAGGCTTCCTGAGGATCAACTGCAGTGGAGGCTCCATACTCCGTGTGGTAAAGTGGGATGTTGTAAAGTTTTATAGGGGACTTAGTGTACTGACTGAGATCAGCTGTGAAGGTATCTGTATCTAATAGGTGTAGTGTTTTACAGATAACCTTACTTGCTACCACATTATGCCTCAGTCAGAATTATTCTGGAATATTGTGACGACTACGTTAAATGTCTAGGGTATGTATATGATGAAGTGTAAGTCACAACAACAACAGACAGATAAACAATTTAATTTATTCCACCACACTTGACAACACTGTGACACTCACACACATGTACCATTCTATAAGACTATCTTAAATGAGTCACTGGTAAATTTTCAAATATCAATATGTATTAAGCACTTTCATTAATATATATGTCCTGATTCAACTACAAAGTGAACCAGGAATCACAATCAATTTTAATTACAATTTATATGTACAGGATCTATCAATATGAATCTTGTAGTGACATATTTTATTAATATTATCTTATGTGTGTCAGTTGTGTAGTAGTAATATGAGGTAATACTGGTTTTGTTTTTTTCAAGCTATGTTGTTATTTGTCATCATGACTTCAAGTGTTTGTTTATCTTGTAAGTAGTATGGGGAAAAGTTCACAGTCCCTATCAATTTAAACACTGTATTTTCCCTCTGGTTTATTATAAAGTCAGATTTTGAGGGGGGGGGGGGGGGGCATAATGTTGAGCTCCACTGGCCACAGAGGCTTATCTTTCGTGATGGCGGCAGGAAAAGACTCCTCTGCTCGATAGCCTCCCTGTGTTCTGGAGACACCTCACTGGTCACTATCTGGACCCAGGAGTATGCTGTCAGCCTCTAGGTTCAGCAAAGCTCAGACCAGGTGCTGCTCAATAGCTTTAGGACCACGGTCCCTGAAACAAGAAGGTTGTACCTCCTACTTCATAACTAGTTTATAATCCATTTACAGACTGAACACAATACATAACAAACACTGAGTTCAGAGCGGTAGGCCAACTGTCAGCTTCATCTGGAAGACTTTACACCAGTATATTCCTCCCTAATGGTTACTACGCCTCTGCAATTCCAGCATTATTTCTTTCTAGTCAATAATATAGGTGTCAGTGTACTGTTTGGCAATTCCATGCAGTTTTACTTTCCTCCGACACCTTCTGTTCAGGTTGGAGCACTATAATATAGGCTTTACCTCATGTTCGCTACTGAACCACACATATATACAGACATAAATTATCAATTTATATTCAATTTTCATTAAAAAGATATTGAATATATCAAGCTTACCACAATTCATGGAATAATACACAGTTACGTTGAATGGCAATGAATATAGCACAACTTCGATCTGCCGATGTCCCAGGCTTTTATTTAGAAAAATATGCACTGGTGCTCAACGTACTGGTTCTGTAGTAAGTTTATTTGAACATGTGGTGGTGACCTGACGCCTCTGATTGACTATATTCGCGGGTCTAACCAATCGTGCCATGTTTACCCAATCGTTTGAAAAAAAGTACTTCTACTCCCGTTTCCCCTGACAACGAAAGATAGTATTTATAGCCCGACTAATCGTGTTTAGCCTTACATTTCTTGCGCTCCAATCAAATCGGATTTAACATGGAGACCCATTTCCCGTACAATGGTGGGGTGAAAATCTGCCACTGAGCGATTCTGATTTGGGTGTTGTCTGACATCCCTCACTATTTCTTTTGGCTATAATTTGGTAATTCCTAGACGATTTGCGTAACGTTTAACATATTCTTTGTCAGCAAGTCCTAAGGAACCCAAATATACAAATTTAAAGGAGCTAAGTGGCTGCGTTCAAAATATGCATTTTCTTCTACCTCCTGTTTACTTCGAATACGATGTGGTGTCTGGGTACTGTAATGTTTTCAAACGTAAACCAGTATAATGTCATGTTTCCTAATAAGCGTTTTGTGAGTTTTTAAAAACTAACTCTCGTGTGTGTAGTGTTTTTTATCACTGTCGATTTGAAAAAAGCTAGTGCTTGTGGCCTTACACGCGTGATGGTAGTAATTGTGTATCGCGAGACGCGTGTTTAGTGTTGCATGCGTTCCGGCTTTCAGCCTCTCCCTTTCTTTCTATCTTTAGTCCATCTGTCTTTCGTTTTTTGGTAACGTAGTGTATAAAATGACATGAATGGAATTTTTAAATCTAGGTCATCTTGCGTATCTCAAGGTTTTTCTTAGAAATGGAGTACACATTTTATTGTGTTGGGGAAACGCGTGTATGCTGCAGAAGGCTTTTACTATCAACGTGAAACGTTACAATTTGCAGACGAAGGAGAAAACAAGGGGGATTTCGAGTACAGTCATTGTGACAGCACTGTTCTTTACCATTCTTCTTTCCTTTTATTGAATTTATGTGTTAGGCTTTACATTTACCTGATAATTTATATATGTGGATTAGAATTTCTCACGACACTCCGTAAGGATCGCTAAGGTCAACGATGATACAGAAACCTGATTATATCATCACAAGGCAGTCCATGTTTTAGAATCACCGGGGTAATAGAGGGAGAAGCAGACCGAAGAACACATGGAGAAGAGAGATGGAGACATAAATAAAAGAGAAGACTTAGAATAACCTAGAATTAATGGCACGGAACAGGGGGACTTGGCATATGTTTATTGAAGGCCTATTCTCCTTGGGGCGCTGAATGGTGATATATATATATATATATATATATATATATATATATATATATATATATATATATATATGTGTGTGTGTGTGTGTATGTATGTATGTACCATTTTAAATTGCTGGAGATGTTTTCCACATAGTCTAATCTCTAAACTGTGCTCTGTCTACTATACCAAACGACTATTGTATTTGATGCTATATTTAATATCTCACTCCACTAGCTCTCAAAGCTTGTTATGGCAAACAAAAATTGTGATACAACCCCCATGTACAAACACCATATTGATCTACTTGAATGGTATTCCACACACATTTTGTACATTTCAATAATACTCATTTTTGGCAGGTTATATCACATCATATCATATCATTGTATGCCAATGTCTTTTAGAAAGCTTAAAGATTGTTATGTATGTGTAACACAAACATTAGATATAAAAACACCCACAAAGAACTACTTGAGACGTCTTCAACATTTTATGTAAATTCTAATGATTCTCCTTTATGCCATGTTGTATCTATTATATCATGTCTGTACATATTAATGTATTTTATGGAGAATAAAGGTTCTGATATGTATGTATGTATGTATGTATGTTGCCCCTATCGAGGGCACAATTACAGTCAAACAAACAAATGTAAAAATGCACAGCGATGGAACGTAGCTCTGACGGAGCGAAAACAAAAGCCTGGAATGAGACAACACAACTGGAAAATGAACACAGTTGTAACCTTGTAATCAAATCTGTCAGGCATGACGCTTTGGATTGATTTGGTCTAGGTCAACGTACTCTTAACCGGGTTCCCGTGCTGTGTCCATTTTGTGTGACGATGTTGCCACATTTTGGCTGTATATTTATTTCTATCTCAAATTGTTCACTGAACTCACGCCCGATATGGGTTGAGGGTTGCAGAAAATCTCTCTCTCTCTCTCTCTCTCTCTCTCTCTCTCTCTCTCTCTCTCTCTCTCTCTCTCTCTCTCTCTCTCTCTCTCTCTCTCTCTCTCTCTCTCTCTCTCCTCTCTCTCTCTCTCTCACACACACACAAACACACACATATATATATATATATATATATATATATATATATATATATATATATATATATATATATATATATATATATATATATATATATATATATATATATATATACAGTGTATGTATTTTCACATGAGTGGTACGTAGTAGAGGTGGGCAAATAGAGACACTTAGCTGTGTCGAGACATTCGAAACAGTGGGTTAACTGTGTCGACGCACTGTTTCGAAACAACGGCACAGCGGCTCCTTTGCCCGTATCGGGGAGAAAGAAGTCTCTTATAGACAGTACCGGGGCGGGTATACATGAACTGTGTGAGACAATTTCCTCTGTTTTTACTGTCGTGTGTGAAAATCTATGTCGTTTCGTGTGACCACAATTCAATATTTTTACACACGTCTTCATTATGATGTAATAAAACGTAGATATGATGATAGCTGCAGTATATGGGAAAATAATAAAAAACAACAATAATAATAACAGTAATAATAACACATGATATCAAACTAGAGTAAGCTAGTTTTGGTAGACAATGATTCAAATCCACACCGAGTACACAGATATCAGCAGAGCTAATAAAGTGTCCATTACATTTATACGAACACGCGGACACTTTCAACTTTAACATAGCGCCTAAAACATTGACAACTGCAGCACTGACACAATTTCCAGTGTCTATAACTTCTCAGCAAAAATAATATCACTTGTAAAATCAAGTCATCATAACACATCCCTGAAAAATATGACATGTTTGATATTCCATACCAATGTTCCGAACGGTTTATTCGAGGCAGACACGAACTGAAACTGTGTCCATGTATCGAATCTGTCGGACTGTCGGTGCTGTTTCGAAGCATTGTTTGACACATACACACAGTAGCCATCTCTACTCTGCAAAACATCGAGGCAGACAGGAACCGACTATATCGACACGGCAAGAAGGCTCTGTATCGAATCGTTCGGGTACGATACTGTATCGAAGCATTGTCTCGAAACATACACACAGTAGCCATCTCTAGTACGTAGTACTTTATGGAAGCGTGCGTAATCAGAGATTCGCGTCCACTGAGACTAAGTATCCATGCGCGAAGACAAAGCGCGTAATTTCATTGCTTTTCACATTTTTATGCGAATAATAAGGTTTATTTACTACTAGCATTAATTATTTTTAACCAGCGGCACTTGGGCTTTCAGCCCTTCGGCCCAATGACATGTTATTGCGAGGCTGGGGAACCTGTGGACTTTCCTTCCAACCCGGTCAGGAGCTTCCACAGAGGGTTTATCTCAGGAGTCGTTCAGGTTATTCAGTCAAAATCCCGGTCGATTACACTCTTTCAAATGCCACGGCCCGGGATTGAACCTTGAACACCTGATCGCCAGCGCAATGTGTTAACCATTACACCAGCGGGGCTCCCGTTACTAGCATTTATAAAGCCGCGTGATTTAAAATTTTTAATTTCTTTCTTTCTTTCGAACCCCTTGCGGGAATTTGGGGATGTTGATTGGGTTCTCTTGCAGCCCCAGTGGACTTTCCCAATTCAGCGGGTTCAGCAGGTGCATGTCGCACCAGATCCACTAATAGACGGATGTGCAATGCCACAACAGGGAAGGCACTAGAGGCAACAGGATTGTGGTTTTACAGAAGAATGTTAAAAATTCCATGGACAGCCAAAAAGAGTAATGCGGATGTCCTGAAAGAGGCCAAGGCGCGAATGAAACTTACCTCGCTACCCGAGCTGGGAGGACCCGTCGCTGGGATCACCACACGCAGCCTTGAGTGGCAGGTTGCCGTTGCTATTAAGATGATAGTGGTCTCATACCCACACGAAGGTGTAGAGATTTGTCGGGCAGAGCATCATCTGCACAATGGTACTCATTCACAAGCCCAAATGTCTAGCACGATGGAGATTCAATGGGTTTCCCAACCCTTTCGGACTAGGAATGATAGGAAGAGCCTACATCGAAGGACCAAAGAGCAACATCGTTATGAACGCTTGGCTGCCACAAGCCAGTTACAGATGTGTGGTACATTTTCTGACATAAAAATCATTCATTATAAACATCCGTTATTTCAAAATATGGCAAAACAATACAGTGCTAACATAACATCCGCCATGTATGGTTACCATGGATATGGCTTTACTTTTAAACGCTTAAAGAAAATAAATGTTCCCTGAACCAAAAGAACCGTAAACGTCAATTATTTGGAAAACGCTTGAGATGTTTATTTACAAATCTCTCTTACCAAGGGCCGACAATCGAGTGACCTCAACTTTCACTGTCGTCGCAATCTTATATAAAAAGTCCGAGATTTGCCTCCCCGTAAACTGTCAGCGCAGGGGAACTTATCAGTGGAGTCGCCGTCTTTCCTGTTTCTCATTATCTTAATTCAAATTCGTTACCCCCGGGCAGTTTATTGACACAGAAATGTCAATGGCCTGTGGGAAATTACACTTCTGAATTAGCTAATTCAATGGCTCCCAATTTTTAAACAAATGGGAGGATTTTAGAATATTCAATTCATTGGAGGATGTAGCCATTTCGGACATAAATGTAACTAATAGTATGGGATGATACATGACGGAAAGCTTAATTGCGTAGAAATTAAAAGTTTTTTTGTTAATTGTCTAATCTGGAAAGTTGATTCTTTGGGTAATTTTTACGGGGTTAAACTCGGGGCCTAATTCTTGCCGAGTTAGCTTCCTATCTAATTCTTCCCCAGCTAGCTCTGTCTTATAGCAACCTATTTAAGCTTCTCGTAAATTCTTTGATGACAAGAACTAGACAAGTGCCAGTGGAATAAGAGCTCAGAAGAAGACACTTGAGATGGATTGGACACATTGAAAAAAACATGTTGATAGCGTTACAAGGCAGTCCTTGATCTGGAATCTCCAGGGAAAAGAGAGGTAGATGGAGGCAAAGAACACGCGGAGAAGAGAAAACTGGAGACAGACATGAAGGGGAGGAAGGAGACACGGAAAGACCTTGAACTTGATGGTACAAGATAGAAAGACCTTGAACTTGATGGTACAAGACAGAAAGACCTTGAACTTGATGGTACAAGACAGAAAGACGTGGTATGAGTTTGTTGAAGTTGCTTGGGGGTTAAAGGGCGGTGAACATGATGATGATGATAAATTCTTTGAATCTTCCTTTTGTATTTTACTTTGCGTAAGCTGCACTTTTAAGCAAACTTTAAGAACGGGTTTGGTTAAAGAGCAGGTGTGATCGCCAAATACAAGAATGGATCGTATTTCAAAGAAATGTACGTAAATAACAAGATCGTGAAACAAACAAGGGAAGAATGGAGAAATACAAGCGATCAATAGTATACAAATGAACTATTTCTAATTAAATATATATATATAAAACAAAAGAAACATAAAGCTTTTAAAAAATCATTATTTAAAAAAAAAGGCTGAAGACAAATGATAAAAAAATGAGGATGAACGCCCTGTATCTTTCATCACTATCATGTTCCTTATCAGACCGTGCGGTGCACGGAGACACTACTACAGATGGCCATCTTGCAGGCGTCTTCCATCAAAACATTTATGTACTCTTGCAGTAGTGATTTTTGTAGCACTGTGTTTTACATAATGAAATTGCCAGCCGCATGTGTAGTAGGCTTATTCATTCTTTGTCTCTTCAGAGGCCCCCGGGGGAACTAAACGAAGCAAACCAACAAAAACATTTGTCTTAAACGCAAAGGCGTATATCAGTTCTTACAAAACAATAACTGAAAAAAAAAAACAGGCTGCAGACAAACAACCAATGAGATTTAAAACCTTATAACAGGAAAGAGATTAGTAACAGGTTTACATTGAAAGTGTCAGGCATTTTTAAAGACACTTTTTTGTCAATCTTCGATGTACTCTCTCTCTCTCTCTCTCTCTCTCTCTCTCTCTCTCTCTCTCTCTCTCTCTCTCTCTCTCTCTCTCTCTCTCTCTCTCTCTCTCATCTCTCTCTTTCTCGTCTCTCTCTCTCTGTCTCTCTCTCTCTCTATATATATATATATATATTCTTCTTCTTCTTCCGTCCTTAGCCAAAGACCGACCAAGCAGTCAGAGGCCATCACGCCTTGTGGCGTCTTAAGGGCAACAGCAGATTGATTTTCTCTGTTGCAGTTTCCCATCACGCCTAGCGGCGTCTTTAGGGCAACAACAAATAGATCCATCTGCCGTTGTTTCCGTAATCGGTGTGACAAGCCAACGGGTGATCAGCCCATTGGGCATATATATATATATATATATATATATTTATATATTTATATATTTATATATTTATATATATTTATATATATTTATATATATTTATATATATATATATATATATATATATATATATACATATATATATATACATATATATATATATATATATATATATATATATATATATATATATATATATATATATATATATATATATATATATATATATATATATATATATATATATATATATACATGTATAACCAACATGAAGCATCTAAGGATGTAGAGCATCAAAGTTATGCACATTACTAGCTCAGTAGAAGTGAACAAGTGGCAATCTTCAGATTACGCGCGGTCCAGATTATGATACCATCCATTCAACAAGCTAAAGATGGGAGCTACCTATCAGTGTAACTGTGACACTGATAAAATGACTGCTGAACATGTGCTTCAAAGGTACCCACCATATGAGGAACAGAGAAAGCACAGATGACTGTCACCAGTACCATTTGTGAAAAATCTCCATGGAGATACCAAAAGCCTACAGTTGACCACTGCTTTCTTTGAACATATTCAAGTAGACGTCTGAGAGTGCATAACGAGAAAATAAATTGACTAACTAGTCAAAACATAATACACAATTGACGAGATGGTAACCTCTGCGATGTATGGAATCACAATTGTCTGAAGCAGATAGGTAGACAGACAAAAGGACTAACGTATCACACATTCTGTTTAGGCACGGTGAGCTAGGTTAAACAACAGACACTTTACGATTTGTTGAGGTCTGCTGATCTGCCCAGACCTTACAGAATCGAATTTACACGTATCGGGAAAGGAGTGTCTGTGCCGGCGACAAAAGAATGATGGGACAAATGCCAAGTGATACAAAAGTAAGAGAGTAATAATATAGACGCTCAGATTAGACAAAATGATACCTCAGTGTAGACAGGACAAAAACAAACAGACTCTTGACAAACAAAGAGAACGTTTTAAAAAAAAGGAATTTTAACACGTTTTGGCAAGGTGCGCACTGCTCAACTTACCCACATGGTCCTTCCGTTTATATTATGGCGCGTTAAAATATACTTGTTCTTTTACAATTTTTTTTCGTTGAAATGTTTGCCCTTATTGCGTGGCAAGACACGTGACTTTCAGCTTAGACCGAAGTCAGTTGGTTATATGAGACTGCAACTGCCATTCAACAACAACAACAACAAAATAGTTACTTTTGTCAACTCACGTGCAGTGTTAATAAATAAAACTAAGACTACTATGCTAATTTTTATCAGCTACCATGGAGATGCCCTGAAAAGCGCTAATCATGAAAGAACTGTAAGCGCTTGCAGCGTTGATAAATACTACGCCCTGGAAACTTCTAGTTTCTATTAGCTGAAATTTAGAAGCCTCGAAAAGGTTTAGTCCTGAAAATAACCACTGGCACTAGCAGCGTTGATAACTACTACACCCTGAAAATACTACTAGTTTCTATCGGCTAGCATATGCATGGAGGCATATCTGGAGTTATCCTGATGTAACCAGCAGCTAAGAACAGTGATATAGTATTCAGATGTGGAAGTGAATCTCTGTGAGGCTAAACACACCCTCATTGATTCTTGAAATCATCCACATACTTCCATTGATTCCCCCTGAGGTGAAACATATCGAGAACCTAGTATTGCACACTAAGCTTGGAGGAGTAACTTGAGCCACAGACGTAACTCTGCCATTTACCTGTTTGGCTGCATGCAGTAGGATCTCACTATGGACCCAGTGATAGGCAGGGGGAGCTGCGTAGTGGCTCTGTGTAAGACGCGACTGTTACTTGGGACAGCCCAGAACCAGAGCCCAGTATTTTAGCTCTGCATATTTGGAGAGCCCCCGTGGATTGCGAGGAATGCACAGTATGCCACGCGATTCTTCCTCCTAGCTTGAGACCAGATGTGGTGATCCTTTAATGCAAGCCAAACTGCAGAAACCGAAGCTCATGACTTCAACTCAACACGTTTGGAATGGTAGTAGAGCCACAGTAAAAGTCTAGATCTACGAAAGAGTCTTCAACCTGTTATTGGCTGCTAATGAGTGAGAAGCTAAGCAGCCCTAGTTAAGCCCTGAAAAAAGACTAATCCCAGAATTTTTTTTTTTTTTTTTTTCGTACGCCCGCTAATACTCGAGACGAATTCTCAGGTTATTATTTTAATGTCTAACCTGACATTGCTTTTACGTGAGTATCCCTTTTTATCTTGTACAGAGACAGGTGTCCCCCGCCATTCAGGCAGATACTCTCCGATTTCGGAGGTACCCATTAGAGCTGGGTCGGCTCAGGAGCCGCCAATCCCTGGTCGACGACACTGCTTCAAATGTTCTCGCCAGATATTGAAATGTCTACAGTAAATTATACGACCTCATTTGCACATTTTTGGTTTATCAAGCAATTGGCATGATTTTTGAGTGAAATTGCGTGAAATCGCACTTCTTGAACATAAAACAGTTTATATCCGGTGCAACGCACACATTGTCAATCAGAGGTGTGTCTACAAAAATTATTGTGTGGTTAACAAGGAAAAATGAGTCTGCGAGTACATTTTATGACATTACAGCAAATCACAAATAGGATTTTAAAGTATTTCTGCAATGAAGCTACTCGAGGAAAACTATATCATTCTATTTCAAACCCACAAAAGAGGACTATTCATGCCTTGGGGATAAGCAAACGATCATTGCACCGCTGGATAGCGACATCTGAAATGTCTAATTCCAGTGTTTTACACACGAAAATTAGGCCAAGAGTGGTGGATTTTTTTTTTTTTTTTTTTTTTTTTTTTCCCTTAACCAGCGGCACTTTGGCTTTCAGCCCTTCGGCCCAATGACATGTCATTGCGAGGCTGGGGAACCTGAGGACTTTCCTTCCAACCCGGTCAGGAGCTTCGCTCCTTCCCATCCACAGAGGGTTTATCACAGGAGCCGTTCAGGCTATTCAAATTTCCGGCCGTAAACATTTCTTCAAACGCTGACACCCGGGTTTGAACCATGAACACCTGGTCGCCAGTACAACGCCGAAGCCATTACACCAGCGCGGCTCCCAAGAGTGGTGGATAATTTTGACAGAGAATTGATCCGCAGAGAAATTTGCAATATTTTTCACAATAATGAGGCAGTGACTTTAAGGAAATTGAAAATTTGGTTAAGAAAGAATAATGACATTGATATTTCCAAATCTACGCTATGGAGGACTATTAGGAGTTTGGGATTCACTTTTAGAAAATATGTTGGTGGTAGAAACCTTATTTGTGAGAAGCCTCATATAGTTGCAATGAGAAGCAAATATTTACGCGAGGTCAGAGAAATGAGAAGAGATTGTTATGATTTTGTGTATTTAGATGAAACTTGGATCAATGCGCACCACAGTAATGAACGAGAATGGCAATCATCTGATGGGACAACTAAGAGACTATAGCACGTTTCACTAGCTTTGCCCTCAAACAAATGCAATTATCTGATTAACCGTCTAACGTATTAATGCCATTTTTTGCATACGATGTTATATTGGGTTAGACCCAACAAATATATACTTTATATCTGTGCATCTTGTCCAGTTCCCATAAACGGATGAAATCCTTTGATCTTTGTCGGCATACTAATTATTGTGTATCGAGAAAAGAAATTTTACCACTTCATGCACAGATTCTGTGAATTGATTAGGCATAGGCGTGTCTACTATTACAATAATGTGGCCATCACGTTTGCAATTGAATAAGTGTTGAAGATGATTTCTTAAATGATCTGCATGCGTAATACTCGTGACATTGTTTGTCATTGACATTTAATGCGCTACCATACTGGACTTTCCTTGATCTAATTATTTCAATGGGTATCATCTCTTTGCGGTTCATAAATATCCTAATGGAACGTTGCTCCTCTAATGTGCTTGTAAATAACGGTAAGGTCATCTTTAAATAAATTAAACTTCATCCGAATCATAATCAGATGTCTCTGAGAAATTGAAAATCAATCTCGGCTGAATGAAGGACAAACCATCATTCTTCCAATATTCCTCTCCCTCTTGTAACACATGGTTCTCATTTTTCTTCCAATAATCCCTGGCTATATTGGAGATGGCGGTTTTTGTAAGTATTTCAACATCTTTTAATTTGAACGTTCTATTTTCTGTTGCTACCTGTTCCTTAATTTTAGCCCATACTAATTCTATTGGGTTTTTTTTTTTTTTTTTTTTTTTTTTTAACCAGCGGCACTTGGGCTTTCAGCCCTTCGGCCCAATGACATGTCATTGCGAGGCTGGGGAACCTGAGGACTTTCCTTCCAACCCGGTCAGGAGCTTCGCTCCTTCCCATCCGCAGAGGGTCTATTGGGTTTAAGTGAGAATGGTAAGGAGATAATCTTAAACATCTGTGACCATGTTCATGGATTGCCTTGTCTATGTGAAATATCTTTGTATGCTGTGTCTTTTTTTACAATTCCAAGTAATTCAGGTTCATGGACATTTCGTTGAATGGAATGTTGTTTATGGTCAGCCAAATCTTTATTACATCTTTAATACTTGGTGAATTAGAAACTTTATCTTCTGGTGCCACAACGTTGTGATATGAGGCATTGTCCATTATCAAACACCACGGTCTATCCAAGGAAGGAAGTACATGATTCACAATCCAATCTTGAAATATCTTGCCATTCATCTCTGCATGGTAATCCCTATTATCTGTGGATTTTGAAACAAATATGAGTTCAGTATTATTTAGAAGCCCATGATGGCTGCTTCCTGGATGTGCAATTATTAGGCGCTGTCCTTTGCTGCTTGGTACTAGTCTCTTAGTTGTTCCATCAGATGATTGCCATTCTCGTTCATTACTGTGGTGCGCAGTGATCCAAGTTTCATCTAAATACACAAAATCATAACAATCTCTTCTCATTTCTCTGACCTCGCGTAAATATTTGCTTCTCATTGCAACTATATGAGGCTTCTCACAAATAAGGTTTCTACCACCAACATATTTTCTAAAAGTGAATCCCAAACTCCTAATAGTCCTCCATAGCGTAGGTTTGGAAATATCAATGTCATTATTCTTTCTTAACCAAATTTTCAATTTCCTTAAAGTCACTGCCTCATTATTGTGAAACAAATCGCAAATTTCTCTGCGGATCAATTCTCTGTCAAAATTATCCACCACTCTTGGCCTAATTTGCGTGTGTAAAACACTGGAATTAGACATTTCAGATGTCGCTATCCAGCGGTGCAATGATCGTTTGCTTATCCCCAAGGCGTGAATAGTCCTCTTTTGTGGGTTTGAAATAGAATGATATAGTTTTCCTCGAGTAGCTTCATTGCAGAAATACTTAAAAATCCTATTTGTGATTTGCTGTAATGTCATAAAATGTACTCGCAGACTCATTTTTCCTTCTTAACCACACAATAATTTTTGTAGACACACCTCTGATTGACAATGTGTGCGTTGCACCGGATATAAACTGTTTTATGTTCAAGAAGTGCGATTTCACGCAATTTCACTCAAAAATCATGCCAATTGCTTGATAAACCAAAAATGTGCAAATGAGGTCGTATAATTTACTGTAGACATTTCAATATGTGTGCGTGTGATGTGTGTTGGCAAGTAGGATTTTATATTATATCGCAAAGAAACGAAAATTGAAACCAATGGCCGCATTTTAATGAAAAATTTAATTCATAGGGTCTATACCATTTCAAATTCACACACAAAATTTCACTTATATGCGTTATATATTCGCTGAGATATAGCATTTTGAAGTTGGGCAAAGCTAGTGAAACGTGCTATAGTACCAAGCAGCAAAGGACAGCGCCTAATAATTGCACATGCAGGAAGCAGCCATCATGGGCTTCTAAATAATACTGAACTCATATTTGTTTCAAAATCCACAGATAATAGAGATTACCATGCAGAGATGAATGGCAAGATATTTCAAGATTGGATTGTGAATCATGTACTTCCTTCCTTGGATAGACCGTGGTGTTTGATAATGGACAATGCCTCATATCACAACGTTGTGGCAGCAGAAGATAAAGTTTCTAATTCACCAAGTATTAAAGATGTAATAAAGATTTGGCTGACCATAAACAACATTCCATTCAACGAAATGTCCATGAACCTGAATTACTTGGAATTGTAAAAAAAAAGATAGAGCATACAAAGATATTTCACATAGACAGGGCAATCCATGAACATGGTCACAGATGTTTAAGATTACCTCCTTACCATTCTCACTTAAACCCAATAGAATTAGTATGGGCTAAAATTAAGGAACAGGTAGTAACAGAAAATAGAACGTTCAAATTGAAAGATGTTGAAATACTTATAAAAGCCGCCATCTCCAATATAGCCAGGGATTATTGGAAGAAAAGTGAGAACCATGTGTTACAAGAGGAAGAGAAATATTGGAAGAATGATGGTTTGTCCTTCATTCAGCCGAGATTGATTTTCAATTTCTCAGAGACATCTGATTATGATTAGGATGAAGTTTAATTTCTTTAAAGATGACCTAACCGTTATTTACAAGCACATTAGAGGAGCAACGTTCCATTATGATATTTATGAACCGCAAAGAGATGATACCCATTGAAATAATTAGATCAAGGAAGGTCCAGTATGGTAGCGCATTAAATGTCAATGACAAACAATGTCACGAGTATCTCGCATGCAGATCATTTAAGAAATCATCTTCAACACGTATTCAATTGCAAACGTGATGGCCACATTATTGTAATAGTAGACACGCCTATGCCTAATCAATTCACAGAATCTGTGCATGAAGTGGTAAAATTTCTTTTCTCGATACACAATAATTAGTATGCCGACAAAGATCAAAGGATTTCATCCGTTTATGGGAACTGGACAAGATGCACAGATATAAAATATATATTTGTTGGGTCTAACCCAATATAACATCGTATGCAAAAAATGGCATTAATACGTTAGACGGTTAATCAGATAATTACATTTGTTTGAGGGCAAAGTTAGTGAAACGTGCTATAGTATCTAACGGCTAGCGTGATGATGGCCTGAAAATGGCTAGCCCTACGGAATTACAGCTACGAGGACGCTGCGACCTAATAAGACCTGGTGTTAGAAGAAGTATTATCTCCCAGACATAAAAGACCTTGTGGTCTGGTATAACGATTATGACGAGAAAGAGAAAATAATGTAAATACAAAAAATGAACGAATAAATGAGAACGGCAGATTGAAATAATGGACGGTAGTCGGACATTGTCAGAAACGTCTGCAGGGATAACTATACAGGAAGCGATGTGATATATTCGATTACAAGAATCACACGTGTATGATTACATGAACACGAGAACATCGCTAAAGTCACATAATAGTATGCAGATATATTCGGCCAGGGCAGCTCTAACATTTCAGAATGAGTACATGTGAGAATCGAGACGAGGAAAAGTAAGGAGTACGATAGTATTTTCGCTATTATATTTTAGCTGTCAGTGGCACATAATCCTTCAATAAATTGACTCCACGCCATCTTGTCCTGTACCATCTGATCAAGGCCTTTCCATGTCTCCTTTATTCCTTTCTTGTAGGTAGGCCCTTGTTTCATAGCAGACAGTGCCGTAGAGTAGTAAAATGTTAGAGACTTCACCATGATAGGTCCAGTTTTTATGAGTTCGGGGTGACCAGATCCTTTCTCGCTGCCTTTGTGTTCGGTAACTCCTGAGCAGAGCCAGGTACCCTTTTCGATCGATCGATACCCTTTAGCTCCCCAAGGAGCATAGGCCTTCAACAAACACATGCCAAAACTTCCTGTCCTGTGCCATCTGCTCAAGTTCTTTCCATGTTTTCCTCATCATTTTCACCTCTGTATCCAGTTCTCTTCTCCGTGCGTTTTTTGGTCTACCTCTGCCTCTCTTTCCCTGTGGATTCCATAACAAGGACTGCCTTGTAATGCTATCAACAGGTACCCTTTTACAGCTAGGTAAACTGGAGCACGACACGCTGCCAGATTTCAATCCTGGAACTTGATAATTGTGCTGCGAGAAGAAAGATCTCTAACTGCTTAACCAAACGGATGTTCTCCTTGTCATATCTGCTTTCCTCCTCTTCTTCTTCTTCTTCTTCTTCTTATTAATCTTCTTATTTGTTAAGTTATAATTTCACGTGGGAGTTAAATGTTTTAGATCCTCACACCAGAATCTAGTATAGACGCACTTTTGAGTGTATCTAAGTTCATTGTATGTATTATTATCTGCGTGCCACCGCGCACGATGTTTGAACGGGATGACGCGTTTCTCGCGGAGTTCTGTATCCATCCAGCTATGATGCTTCAGGCAGAGCCCGATATTAGCCGTCTAGGAAAGACGTGTTTTTTAAATGTATTTGCCCTAGGTCCAAGGGAAGACATGCACTTGATATTATTATAATTATTTTAAAGAAGCCATTCTTAAAGCATCCTACCAAGAATCGTTCCAGAATATATATTTAGCCAAAAAACGGCTCGTTTTTTAAGTGTCTCACCTCAGACGCTTGACCTCCTGCAATGTTATGGCAGAGCTTCGGCTGAACCCAATGTGTCCAGCCGCTAGTGCGACTCTCTGATATCAGGAAGGGATTGATATTATAAAGTAATATATATCTACGTTAGGAAGAAGAACTTTTTTCCATTCAACAGTACCGCGTATTCTGTCAAACCGTTAACGGAGAAGGCATAACGACCAGTGAAGTCAGTCAATGGCCATATTGCCTGTTATCTATTCTTCTTCTTCTTTGATCCTTAGCCGCCGACCGTCAAAGCAGTCAGTGGCCTCTGTCTCCATTCGTATTTGTAGGATTCTTTCAGTTCAACTTCGGTGACCTTATGAAACCGTTCCAACCCTTCTACGTTGCGCAAACCGCTGATGATGAAGGTTCACAACTTTCAGAGATGACAGAGATGAAGAAGATATGGAATAAACGGCAAAATTTATTTTGAAATGGTTGAGAATTGGGCACGCTGGACCGTCTGACATTCTGCCCTTTATCTTTCAGTCTGTATTCTGATACTCGCTCATGCAGTCAAACTGGACACAATTAATCTACATTTTGCATGTATCACGAATACTAAACATATATCAACACATTCTCGCATATATCGGCATTCTGGGCAAAAAAAAGGGCTTCAGTTTATGGTACGGGGCATGAGGACATGAGTTTATGGTACGGAACATGAGGACTTGAGTTCTTGGTACGGGACATGAGGACTTGAGTTTATGGTACGGGGCATGAGGACTTGAGTTTATGGTACGGGGCATGAGGACTTGAGTTTATGGCACGGGACATGAGGACTTGAGTTTATGGTACGGGGCATGAGGACTTGAGTTTATGGCACGGGACATGAGGACTTGAGTTTATGGTACGGGACATGAGGACTTGAGTTTATGGTACGGGACATGAGGACTTGAGTTTATGGTACGGGGCATGAGGACTTGAGTTTATGGCACGGGAAATGAGGACTTGAGTTTATGGTACGGGGCATGAGGACTTGAGTTTATGGTACGGGACATGAGGACTTGAGTTTATGATACGGGTCATGAGGACTTGAGTTTATGGTACGGGACATGAGGACTTGAGTTTATGGTACGGGACATGAGGACTTGAGTTTATGGTACGGGGCATGAGGACTTGACTTTATGGTACGGGACATGAGGACTTGAGTTTATGATACGGGACATGAGGACTTGAGTTTATGGTACGGGACATGAGGACTTGAGTTTATGGTACGGGACATGAGGACTTGAGTTTATGGTACGGGGCATGAGGACTTGAGTTTATGGTACGGGACATGAGGACTTGAGTTTGTGGTACGGGGCATGAGGACTTGAGTTTATGGTACGGGACATGAGGACTTGAGTTTGTGGTACGGGGCATGAGGACTTGAGTTTATGGTACGGGACATGAGGACTTGAGTTTGTGGTACGGGGCATGAGGACTTGAGTTTATGGTACGGGACATGAGGACTTGAGTTTATGGCACGGGGCATGAAGACTTGAGTTTGTGGTACGGGGCATGAGGACTTAAGTTTATGGTACGGGACATGAGGACTTGAGTTTATGGTACGGGGCATGAGGACTTGAGTTTGTGGTACGGGGCATGAGGACTTGAGTTTATGGCACGGGACATGAGGACTTGAGTTTATGGCACGGGACATGAGGACTTGAGTTTATGGTACGGGGCATGAGGACTTGAGTTTATGGTACGGGACATGAGGACTTGAGTTTATGGTACGGGACATGAGGACTTGAGTTTATGGTACGGGACATGAGGACTTGAGTTTATGGTACGGGGCATGAGGACTTGAGTTTGTGGTACGGGGCATGAGGACTTGAGTTTATGGTACGGGACATGAGGACTTGAGTTTATGGTACGGGACATGAGGACTTGAGTTTGTGGTACGGGGCATAAGGACTTGAGTTTATGGTACGGGACATGAGGACTTGAGTTTGTGGTACGGGGCATGAGGACTTGAGTTTATGGTACGGGACATGAGGACTTGAGTTTGTGGTACGGGGCATGAGGACTTGAGTTTATGGTACGGGACATGAGGACTTGAGTTTATGGCACGGGGCATGAGGACTTGAGTTTGTGGCACGGGGCATGAGGACTTGAGTTTGTGGTACGGGGCATGAGGACTTGAGTTTATGGTACGGGACATGAGGACTTGAGTTTATGATACGGGACATGAGGACTTGAGTTTATGGTACGGGACATGAGGACTTGAGTTTATGGTACGGGGCATGAGGACTTGAGTTTATGGTACGGGACATGAGGACTTGAGTTTGTGGTACGGGACATGAGGACTTGAGTTTGTGGTACGGGGCATGAGGACTTGAGTTTATGGTACGGGACATGAGGACTTGAGTTTGTGGTACGGGGCATGAGGACTTGAGTTTATGGTACGGGACATGAGGACTTGAGTTTATGGCACGGGGCATGAGGACTTGAGTTTGTGGTACGGGGCATGAGGACTTAAGTTTATGGCACGGGACATGAGGACTTGAGTTTATGGTACGGGGCATGAGGACTTGAGTTTGTGGTACGGGGCATGAGGACTTGAGTTTATGAGGACATGAGGACTTTTATGGCACGGGATATGAGGGCTTGAGTTTATGGCACGGGACATGAGGACTTGAGTTTATGGTACGGGACATGAGGACTTGAGTTTATGGTACGGGACATGAGGACTTGAGTTTATGGTACGGGACATGAGGACTTGAGTTTATGGTACGGGACATGAGGACTTGAGTTTATGGTACGGGGCATGAGGACTTGAGTTTATGGCACGGGACATGAGGACTTGAGTTTATGGTACGGGACATGAGGACTTGAGTTTGTGGTACGGGGCATAAGGACTTGAGTTTATGGTACGGGACATGAGGACTTGAGTTTGTGGTACGGGACATGAGGACTTAAGTTTATGGTACGGGACATGAGGACTTGAGTTTATGGTACGGGGCATGAGGACTTGAGTTTGTGGTACGGGGCATGAGGACTTGAGTTTATGGTACGGGACATGAGGACTTGAGTTTATGGTACGGGGCATGAGGACTTGAGTTTGTGGTACGGGGCATGAGGACTTGAGTTTATGGTACGGGACATGAGGATTTGAGTTTATGGCACGGGACATGAGGACTTGAGTTTATGGTACGGGGCATGAGGACTTGCGTTTATGGTACGGAAATGAGGACTTGTAAGAACATGGAATACGGTGGACATTTAATAAACAACTGAAGGATCTAGACTTTGCAGATGATTTGTGCCTTCTATCACATAAACAGCCAGATATGCAGGAGAAAACAAGTAGATTAGTAACAGAAGCAGCAAAGATGGGACAACACATAAATGTAAATAAAACAAAGGAAATGAGAATAAATAATAGGCAGATGGACTCCATGAAGATCAACGATCAATTCACTGAAGAAGTAGAAAGCTTTACCTATCTGGGGAGTAACATTTTTTTTTTTTTTTTTTGGCGTTCGCCCGCTATTACTCGAGGCGAAATCTCAGGTTATTATTTTTATGTCTAACCTGACATTGATTTTACGTGAGTATCCCTTTATTTCTTGTACAGAGACAGGTGCCCCTCGCCATTCAGGCAAAGTGAGTAACATTGACAACGGATGGGAAACAGCTGGTGACGTCTGCTCAAAGATAAATAACGCCAGATGCGCTTTTAATGCCTTTCTACCAATATGGAACTCCTCAGCTATATCCAGAGAGAACAAAATCATAATCTTTAACTCAGATGTAAAGTCAGTCTTGCTGTATGGCTCAGAGACATGGCAAAGAGTATCACCTCCAAGCTACAGACATTTGTAAATAGATGTCTCCGACGGATCCTCCATATAAGATGGCCAGATGTAATAACAAATATAGAGCTATGGAAAAGATGCGGGCAAGAGTCAATACAAACAGAAATTAAGGTAAGAAAGTGGGGATGAATAAGACATACACTCAGAAGAGAAAAATCAAGCACAGCCAGAATTGCTCTTGACTAGAAGCAGACAGGGGGAAAAGAAGAGTGGAAGGGGGGGGGGGGAAGAGAACTTGGCAAAGAACTGTTGAAGAGGAGGCTAGGCAAATTGGAATGACTTGGGCATAGCTGAAAAAGACAGCCAAGAATAGAAATCGATGGGGGAGCAACTGTTTCTGCCCTATGTTCCACAGGGAACGGAAAGAAATTATGATGAAGAACATAGAAATAACAAAGAGGGAAACCCCAGACATGTGAACAGTTAATAATAAACAGTAATGGATATTTTGCAGGTTACCGTGAGAAATGAAGAAGTAGCAAACGAGATAGTACAAATGTAACATTAGTGATAGGCTTACCGGGGAATACTGCCCTGGACCATTAGTGATAGGCTTACCGGGGAATACTGCCCTGGACCATTAGTGATAGGCTTACCGGGGAATACTGCCCTGGACCATCTGATGAGCTCTTGGAGGGTATGTGCTTTTTGGGGAACTGAAGGATAGTGATGAATAAAGTTGTGGGAGTGAGAGAGTGAGAGAGAGAGAGAGTGAGTGAGTGAGACAAAGTGAGAGAGAGTGAGTGAGAGAAAGAGAGTGAGAGAGAGAGAGAGAACGAACGAACGAACGAACGAACTTTATTTTCAAAGGGTTGAGAATTGGGCACGCAGGCCCGTCTGACATTCTGCCCTTCCTTTCTCTCACCTTTCATACTGAATTCATTTATTCCCATATGCATTTTACATATCAATGTCAAGGAATTCAACGTTGTAAAGTAAAATAAAATAGCACACTCATATTAACATTAACTACTTATAAACATGACATAAAATATGTAGAAAAGTACAAACATCGTCATTAGAACCTACAATTGATATTATAAGAAAAGATAATCTGATTAGGGGGGCATGTAATCAAAACTAATAAAGTATTCGAAAAGTCTACGATTGTATGAATAGGGACTGAAAGAGAGCGAACGAACTTTATTTTCAAAGTGTTGAGAGAAAGGAACTTAGGCCCGTCTAAGAGAGAGAGAGAGAAAGAGAGAGAGAAAGCGAGAGAGAGAGAGAGAGAGCCAGCGAGAGAGCGAACGAACTTTGTTTTCAAAGTGTTGAGAAATAGGAACATAGGTTCGTCTAAGAGAGAACGAACGAACGAACTTTATTTTCAAAGGGTTGAGAATTGGGCTCACAGGCCCGTCTGACATTCTGCCCTTCCTTTCTCTCGTCTTTTATACTGATTTCATTTATTCTCACATATATTTTACCCATCAATTCAAGAAATTCAACGTTGTAAAGGTAAAATAATAGCATACTCACATTCACAGTATCTAATTATAAACATGAAATAGAATATGTTGAAAAGT
The DNA here is from genome assembly GCA_024509875.1 of Oreohelix idahoensis. NCBI lineage: Eukaryota > Metazoa > Mollusca > Gastropoda > Stylommatophora > Oreohelicidae > Oreohelix > Oreohelix idahoensis. The sequence goes on from JAMPIV010022535.1 coordinate 938,419, forward strand.
ACAAACTAAGTATTACCATGAAAAAAAAATGTGTTGAAAAGGAATAACATCGTCATTAAACCTACACTCGATATTATACCATTTGTTCGGAAAAATAATCACATTAGGGGGCAGATAATCAGAACTCATAAAGTATTCGAAAAGTTTACGATTGTATGAATAGGGACTGAGGTTGTTATGTTTTAGATAATGTGGAAGATAGTTCCAAAGATGAGCAGCAGAGTAAGCTAAGCTTTTCTTGAATAAGTCAAGCCTAGGCTTGGGCACTTGTATTTTGTTAAGGCGTTGACTGCGTCTTTCATTGTATTTGAACATTGGCCACAGATATGTTGGAGCATTCTGTGACAGGATTTTGTGAACAAATTTAGCTTTGTTGAACAGAAAGCGCTTTCTTAGAGGCAGTATTTTGAGATCTTTATATAGATTTACACACTGTGTTTGGCAGTTGTCAGAAACTAGACGCACTGCACGCTTTTGTAGTGAATGGAGTCTTTTTGTGTTGGACATAGAACAACCATCCCAGATTGTGGAGCAATAGTCAAGGTTTGTTTGTATGTGAGATATATAGAACAATTTTCGTGCATCTTCATCTAGGAAATGTTTGATTTTAGCTAACTGGTAAACTTTCTGTGCCGTTTGCTTGGTCAGTGCATGAACATGTGAGTTCCAATTTAGATGCTGGTCAACGACTATTCCTAGAGTTTTATGTTCATTAACGTTTCCAATTGGTGAGGTACCAATATAGATCTGAAGTGTTGTTTTCTCAGAATTTTGTAATTTTTGTCTAGTTGATATTAACATGCACTTTGTTTTAATTATATTAATTAGCATGCGATTTCCGATGCTCCACTTAATCAGATTGTCTGTATCTTTTTGTAACGATAGTTCGAGTGTGTTGCAACTTGTATCACTTGTGTAGATAGTACAGTCATCAGCAAATAGGTCACAGGATGCGTGCTCGACGTGTAGTGGAAGGTCATTAATGTATATGGCAAAAAGTAGAGGCCCAAGAATAGAGCCCTGAGGAACGCCGGTATTTATTACGGTTGGGTTTGAGCAAGAGTTATTGTAAGAAACTACATGTTTTCTGTCTGACAGGAATGATTTAATTATCGTCACTAGTTGAAGGTTTACTTTTGATGTTTCTAGTTTTCTAATTAAAATAGCGTGATCTATCATATCAAATGCTTTTTTAAAGTCTACAAAAACTGCCCCACATATGTTATCGTTATTAATATTTAAGTGCCAGTTGTCAATCATCTTAGTTAGAGCTGTGTGACATGAATGTTTAGGTCTAAACCCTGACTGACTATCAATTAGCAAGCCATTGTTAACTAGGTGTTGTAGTGTTATTTTATGTATGTGTTTTTCTAGTGGTTTGGATAGCGATGATATTAAGGAGATTGGCCTATAGTTACCAAGGTTATTATTGTCGGAAGAGCCAGGTTTTAAGAGAGGATATACCTTAGCGACTTTTAAAGTGCCACGGAAAGTAACTCCGTGCGATACATTGATTGTATATGTATGTAAGCGAATCACTAATAGCTGGAGCCGCATAACGCAGTATTCGATTACTGACTCCGTCAAGTCCTGATGAGTTATTATCTTTAAGTCCTAGAAGATAGTTATACACTTCATTAACTGTCATAAACGGAATGTTGGATGGGATTGTGTTGGTACATTTGTTCTCACAAAATACTGACAGCCTGCCTAAGTCACAAGGTGAATTTGGTATTGTAGATTTAAGACTGTTTATTTCTGCCTGAAGGTAATTGCTGAAGTCTGTGGAAGTAAATGAAGTATTAGGAGTTGACGAGACTGACAGATTTCGCTTGTTCGCTAAGGTATTGATTGCTTTCCATATATCTTTACTGTTTGTTTTGTTCTGAACCAAATTTTTAAAGTAATTTTTTTTTTCTCTACGAATTAAATATTGCACGTTGTTCCTCTGTGCTCTGTATATGTTAAAGTCCTTGTTTTTGTGAGCTTGATCTCTCTGCCTCATGGCGTCTAGCACTGCTTGTGTGATCCAAGGAGATTTGACCTGTCGTTTCACACGAACTTCTTTAGTTGGTGCGTGGTTATCAAACACACAAAGAAAGATACGTATCCAATGGGCAATGGCGTCATCGGGATCAGAAAGCTGGTAAACACTGGCAAGAGGTGCGGTTCGCAAATCATGTAAAAATAGTTCACGGTTGAAATTTTTAAAACTTCTAAATTTAATACTGATATGTTTATTTCTTGGAGCTTTATATTTATTCTTTGACCACGTGCAACATATAGGATAGTGGTCACTCATCGCGACAGTAGGAACAGAGCATTCTATAATGTTTTCTGCACAGGTGACGTAGATGTGGTCAATTGTTGTGGATGATGCATTTGTTACCCTGGTAGGCTGGTTGACTATTTGTTTTAGGTTGTAAGATAGTATGATGTTTTCCCACGTTTGGTTTGTGTTGTGCATGTCGATGTTGAAATCGCCTAGAAGAATAATTTCTTTGGCAGTGGTAAATACTTTATCCATCATAGTGGTGAAATCTTCATACCAGATGGCTCCTGCACTGGGATTTCTATAAAGATACCCGACTAGAAATTGTCCCTGAGTCGGTAGTTTTATTTCTAACCATATGCACTCGGTCTCTGCTGTCTCTAAATCGCTTCTGTGGCGATAACTAATAGAAGTGGAAATATATACTACTATACCTGTTTCTAGCTTTCTACTTGAGTCTCGCCGAACTGTTTTAAAGCCATTTAGGGCAATTTCATCATCTGATATTTTTTCGTTTAAACGACTTTCGGAAAGTCCAAAAACATGAAAATTTTTATTCAGAATTTGTGTAAGCTCAGGAAGTTTGCCTAATAAATGGTAAATGTTCAGGTGGCCCAGCCGTAGACCATCCTTAATTAGCCATTGTGTCTGATAGGTATGCATTTTATTTTGGCGAGTGGTTTAAAAAGGAAAATAACAAAAGCATTTTTTTGAATACGAAACCCACGAAAATTTAAACTAATTAACGTCACCACGTAAGTGAAAATTCAAATGTTAGTACTTAACGTACGAACACTTGGTACAAGTATTGCTAAAAAATTACAATTAACTGAAATTGTCAGTAGTATATTAAAATAGTCACACAACAGTAGGCACGCACGTTTTCACACCACAACACTAAAATTCTAACACAGTAATTAAGCAACACTGAGAGAATACGAATTAAAAAAGTAAATAAAATACAATAAAATAAAATCTTGCAAATTATGAAAAAACTGTCGGAGGCCTGTAGCCAATGAAATTAGAGTGTTTTGAGAAAGTAACAAAGTACTTATTACTTTATGCGTCACAGTAATCAACTAATTTTTCAAGAGAGATACGGCTTTGGTCGCAGGGATTAAGTCAATAAAAAAAAAAAAAAAATGAGTGGATTCATCATCAATATTGGATGTCTCTGTCAGGTAAATAGTAGGGCCCGCGTTGCACAGACATCATTAGTGCTTGGCTGAGTGACGCAGGACTGAATTGCATCAGGTAGCCAAGTTCTGGGTTCCACTGAGCACGACCAGGAAGGCTACGGGAGGAAGCATGACGACTGTAGATTTCGTCTGTAATGGTTCCAACACTTGTAGGAGATTTTTGGGTCTGGGACATTGTGGCACTGCTTGTTGAACTGTCATATAATGTGTTTGTGAGGGGCTGTCTTATAGGTAGTGGAGGAAACATAACATCGTAACGTTCGGCTTCCTGGCTGTAGGTGGCGTTCTGTTTGTTGTTAGGTAATTTGTTGGTTACGGGAGCACTTCTTTGAGGGGCGGGTAAGGTGTGTTGTGCATTTTCATGAAGGGCTGATCTCATGGTAGATCGGTTTGTGTTCTTTGTGTCTGGTGGGTTGTCGTGTTGCGTTCGCTGCGGGTACTTGATGTTTTTTGCTAGGATGCTGCTACCTAGTTTTGATGTATGTATTTGATCTATGTAAAGGCGTTTCTTTGGTGCTCCAGAGTTGCTTGTGAAGAAAGGAGTGTTGTTGATATAGCCAATGTTGTTGTGTTCACAATAGCTCTGGAGTGTCTTGTTGTTGGTGTCGGCTATGCGACGTTGGAAGCCATAGCAAGGTGGAATAATGGATGACATAAAAATGGAGGTGTTAGGAAATTTTTGTTTTATTGTAGTGGTCAGTTTGGAAATCGCCGAAGGGCTAACGCTGTGTCCATTCATTATGTCGTTGATCCCTACATGTACTGTTGTTCTTGTAATGTTATGATGTATGTCGAACCTATTAATTCTATCAATTAATCTTTCAGTTCCAGCTCCAGGTATCGCTAAAACTGAAACAGTTTCCTCTTTAGTAGCAGACATCCGATCATTGTATATGCCTTTTAGGAGAGAGTCGCCAATTATAACATGTGTTGCTTTACTAAATGGTTGTTGACTCGGCTTTCGTTTTGATTCTTGCTGCCGCCATTGATTTTCCTGGTGTGAATCGTCCTGAATAGTCTGGGTGTTTTCATCGGGTGGTTGTGGTGTCAGTATCTGATCTGGTAGTGGCGTTAATGCCTGTTCATTTTGTACTGAACTCTGGTTAAGGGCGGTAAACCTGTTGCTTACTTTTACACTAATAGGGTAAGCTTCGTGCGCACGTGTATCCTCAACCTTTTTGGTGTTACATTGGTGCTGCTTGCGGCGTTCGTTTGTTATATGTTCTGTGACAGCGCCATCTTGAGGTCTGTCGTTCTAGGCGCTGGCCCCATCTGGGCAGTCATATTGTCTATGTGGTTTAGTGCTTTTTGATCACGTTATCTTCAAGCAGATTTATTACAAGGCCATAATAAGATACGAAAGTTACTGTTTTATCTGCTATTAAATGTGTAAATCTGTGTTTTCATGAATTCATAAGCAATAATCATTTTCATGTGTTATCTGTGTGGCTGCAGATTAATACGCGAGCGCGCAAAGTAAGTAACTTTGAGTGGTTAGGCCAGGGTTTATAAAAAGGGGTAGCAAGAGTAAAACCGGTCTATGTTTGAGAGCAAGACGCCCAGGAGAACAGACTTGACACACAAGTGCCAAGCTGTAAATGCTTTGAGCTGATATGATGTCAATCATGCAGTGAGTTAATTTAAATTAGGCATTTAGTTTTTAGGATTCTGAAATTATATCGGGGATGTGGCTATGGAGAATGTTTAATGGGATAGCAGGAGATAGATAGATGTGTTCAGAGTTTAAGAGCTGAGATTTATTTCATTCTTCAAAAGGCTATTGCACTGGAACTTTAGATAAGATTTGATGGGATCGCAAGATAGTAGCCTCGTGGTGATAAAAGGTCTGGGCGATAGGCAGAGTCTGATTCAAACACACTCCTGCGTGGTAAACCTTATAATATGTTATGCCGAAAGCGGCATGTGTATTTAGTGCCCAGTTTGGCTTAAGTCGAGCAGATAATTATATTGTATTCTTTATGTAAGTGTAATTTAGGTATTTCACGTTTATTGATACATTGGACATATTTAATGGGTTACTGTGAGGTGAGAATATGTATTTAGATTTCTGGAGAGCGCGAGGCCACTCCTTTGTTGAGACAGGTGTTTCTCTGTTTGCTCCTGGTGGAGCATGGAAACACCAATGCGGCTGGTGTCCACCACAAGCCAACAGAAGCATTTTTATGCTATTACAGTGGTTGTTCCTGTAATAATGTGTTTCATGCGATGAGATTCCCAGCCGCATCCGAGTGTCACAACGAGAAGGAGTAGTTGCTTCAGAATGCAGCCAACGAATATGGATAGACAGATTGTGAGGTGGTGGTTAATTCCAGATTATTGAGGTTATTTGTTGTACATGTATTGAAGAATATTATAGTTTATGTGGAAGATCTGATGGATTGACACTGCAAAAATGGTTTGTGAGAGAAAACGAGGGCTTGTTTGCACCAGATGTATATTTCTATTCTCCGTTCCTGGGGGAGCATGGGGCCTGAACCGGTGTGAAAAACTCCATCAGCATTTAGGCATTCAGATGCTCTTGCAGTAGTGGTTTCGGTAGCAACCTATGTTACCCGGTGCGATTGCCAGCCTTATGCACAACACCATACTAGTCGCATTGGACGACACGCATGAGTGTGTGGGATAGTTGATGATATCAGGTGGGCGCATGTTTTCTGTATGGTAAGTGTTATTATCCATGCTATTGATGTTCACTTAGACGTTGTTTTATTTTTCGTTTTGACAGTCTTGCTGCAAACACTGACTGGGTGAATCGTCCTGATTGTCTGGGTGGTTTTCATCGTTTGGTGTGGTGTCAGTATGTGTTCGGTAGCGGCGTTAAATGTTGTTCATAAGGCTTTGATTGCTTGAATTGTTAAGGGGCGGTGAGACCTGGTTGCAAGTTTTTAACCAATAAGGGTAACCCCTGTCAAACGCACGTTTATCCTCAAATTTTTTAGTGTTACATTGGTGCTGGGCTTGAGGCGTTCGCCGAAACCTTGTTATATGTTCTTTGGGGGGATCTCCAGAAGCTTCAGGTACTATAAGAGGATGTTCCGAGTGCTTTTTTTTTATAAATAGAAAAAATCGCTTCGTAGTTGCTCAACGACGTGTTTAATATTGGAATTATCTTCTCTCAGATGCAGTATTTCCTTTTTGAGTAGTTCGTTTTCTGCGCTGATCGATTTATAGACATTAGTCGTCAGATCGGCAATTAGTGTTCGAAGGGTGTCCTCCATTTTGAGCATCAGCTCCTGGCAGCACTGCGCATTTATCATGTGAGTGACTTCTGGGTGATTTTCACGTGATAATGTTTCATCTGTTTGTGTGCTAGTTTCTTTAGGGCCCATTGGATATTCTATGGCCAGCACAGGTTGAGAAGATTGAGTATTTGCTATTGTGTCGCTCATTGGAAAGTCGCGTGCTGCGGGAGGCAAAGTGGATGTATTTGCAGGAGAGTGTATGCTAGAGTTAATGTTGATGATTTCGCTGTCAGCAGATGAGACGCTGGCGGCTGATGATGTAATATCTATTGCGAGCTGGGGTAAACATATTGTCGAGTCCAATTTTGTGGTACAAATTATGTTTTGTGCAGACTCATTTAAACTGACAAAGTCCGTTTCCAGCCATGACTCAATAACAGTGGCAGTTGCTTGTACCATTATCTTGTTTTTTGTATGATAAAGGTGCACAGATAGTAGTGGTGTTGTGATGAAATCTTCTACAAAGGCACCTTGTTTATCTGCTCTCGTCTCGACATGGTCATTCTGGTAGTATTTGGTACACGTTGTGCGAAATGCCTCATAATGAAATGTATTGTGGAAAAGTACAGTAGCACATTTACCGTCATTTGCTATTTTAAAGGTTAAATCCGACTCTTTGTTAAATCCCTGAAGTTTAACGCGAAGTGCCCTGTTTTGGTCTAGGGTGTAATTTTTGATCGTGGACGGGCGCAATCTACAGTCCCTAGCGGCTTTTATTACCTGCGAGCCGTGGCCGATCTCCAAGCGTGACATGTTTACATGCCTACTGGGATTAATTGCCTGTGAAATACATTGGTCCGCTGGAAACCTTATCTGTTTAAGAGGGGTTGGTAGCCAAGAAAATACACTGGCCGACCTCCCCTTCTTTACAGGGGTCAGTAACGAGTCACGTGGTCATTGTTAATAGCATTGTAGAAGGCATTTGCAGTTATCAAAAGGAAATGAATAGTTAATAAATTCCTGGTATTTTTTAAATACCATCTGTTAAATCAACACAATGTCATTTTCACAAAATTCACAATCCAAAAAGAAATGCACCGATATAAAAATCCTTGAAATATAATTTGAAATGCCTGTGTCAAAAATTATAAATGTGAGACACGACCCACACACGTCTGCTCAGTAATTTACCAAGGAAAATGAGACAGAGAGAGAGAGAGAGAGAGAGAGAGAGAGAGAGAGAGAGAGAGAGAGAGAGAGAGAGAGAGAGAGAGAGAGAGAGAGAGAGAGAGAGAGAGAGAGAGAGGAAGAAATAAAAACTAACAATGATGACAATGTTAAACAACGACTGATTCCTCGTGGCATGTTTTCCCCCAACTCCTCCTGCCCTCATTACCTATTGTAACCATCCTTCCTCTGATATGTCTGCCTCATCACGTGATCAGTATGTGCGGCAGTTATTATTGCCAACGATCCATAGGCAATACTTTGAGAAAAGACAAACTGATATCAAATGATCTTGGGTGGGAAAATGCATTACAATTCAGTCCTTTTACCGGTAAATGAGCGCACTGCACACTGAAAGCTAAATTGAACACCGATTGAAAAAAACATGCAGGCCTTTCAATTTTGTCAAGGTGCATTGACCACTGACCATAAGTCATGATAAACTTGAATGGAGATGAATGACAGGACCACAGAAGTATTAGTGACGTAATCAGGTCACACAGCAGCATTGTCACAAAATAATTATGTCACATCACGTTTTGGCGGGTTATATGCTCGTGTTCCGTTAACAAATTATCTTCTGAATCTTAATTTGTCAAATCAACAGTCACAGAACACTTTTAGTAAGCGTATTTTGACTTTGGAAAAAAAAATGTCTTAACAAAATGAGCTTTCAATTTCTCAGAACTCCTGATTTATGCTCCTAATTTTTGTATAACTTGTTTATTTATGGATCAATCAATGTGACATTAAGTACTAATATGTTCCATTGCATAATAAAACATTTTTTCCGATCAGATTTATGATATATTATCAAAATTTTGATTTATTACAAATAATATTGTAAAGTGTTGCAAAATTTGTTATTGTGTAAAATATTACCGTTAAAGCTCAATAGATCCGCTAAAGTTATCAAAAACCTAATCTGATAAAAGTTTTACAATACACTGATAAGCTTCCAGTTCAAATCTGGTGCTTACAGCTTAAAAAAAAAAAGTTTGTAAACTGAATTATAGCTTTAATATCCAATACGGCCACGTTTCCATGGCACCCAATAACATTATACAGTATAGATCCGACACGCTTATACCGCGGTCAGAGGTTGAACCCTGGTTTTTCCGATTGGCCTCTTTTCACGCACACAATTCTGTGCCGTTAATACGCCAAAAAAAAAAAAAAAAAAAACATTTGAGTAAAATCTTTATTTTCAGCATTACATTTTAAAAAGTACAATATTTATATATTTTTTATTTATTGTTGCTCGTCGACGTGTGCTGATAGTTGTTTTAGGTTGTCGAGCTTTTGTCAAAAATCCGATACATTTACGTCAAAATAAGGAAAGTTCGATACAACGTGGATTTTCTTATAGCGCGGTGCCAAAGTTTATATAGGTGTTTATAAAGGTTCTACAGTGTTCTCAACTTTTTTTTTTCGCCTCATGGCCTCCTTCTGAGCCTCACTGACCTCTGTATCCCCGCTTATAGTCGCCGTTAACTGGAAAAAAGGTACTTTACTATCTTGCTGGGGCCCCCACAGAAATATGGCGGGGCCCCCTGCAGGGTCATATCACCCACGTAGAGAACCTCTGCAAATGCATTGTTATGTATAACTAATTATTATTGTACGTTGAGCTTGTGTATTTTAATTGAAACTGTAATTACAGGTACGGGACCATTAATCCGGGACGCTTGAGATCTTTGGGTTGTAGGGTAGGGGAGATCGGGTAGCCAGGTCTAACGTACACAAACAAACACACACACAAAACGTTCACACACAAGTAGAAATACGCTAAAATAAGAAATACAGATTTATTGAGCTGAGTTGATTTATATCAACAACATGGCATCATGATTCACAGGAACTATCTTCGGAAATATCTTGACAGTTTGAGAAAGATGTAGTTGATGTGATAGGCACATCCGAAGTAGAAGGCTGGGACTCAGGTGCAAATGCTGTATATGTATGTACCTGTGAATGTTCGCTTGGGAGCCAGTTTCTGACGCAATCTTCTGTTATATATTTTGGTCTTTCGTTTATAAACAGTTCTTGAATTGAATGAATAGACACTAGTGCGGCCTTTTGGTAGTCATGCCACTTTCTATTGTTGTTTGTTTGTTTGGTTCCCCCCCCCCCCCCCCACAAATTGACTTTAGGTATATGTGAACGGGGCTTTAAAAAAAAAACTTCCAACTAAAATGTCAGTAAAAATCGCAAGAATACCCTTCGCCATCGACTGGATTGAAAAAAAAAGTCGCACATCAGTGATGCCGCTATCAGCAAAGTGGATACCAGAAGAATTAACGTAAAACATTTTTTAATAATTAAATGTTCTTGGTTTCCGGTTTACGGAACGTTCCGATTATTGGGTAGCCGGATAAATGATCCCGTATATGTATTTATGATATTAACTTTAACTGTAGCTCCTCCCCTTAATAGAATTAAAATATCGAGGAAAAAAAAGCCATATAAAGCTTAACATATGTGAAGATTTTGTCTGACCCTTGGTAATCTTCTCTGTTGAACACTTTCTCTGATCTTGCGTTACGTTCTCTGTTAAACATTTTCTCTGATCTTGCGTAGTCTTCTCTGTTGAACATTTTCTCTGATCTTGCGTAGTCTTCTCTGTTGAACATTTTCTCTGATCTTGCGTAATCTTCTCTGTTCAACATTTTCTCTGACTATGGGTAGTCTTCTCTGTTCAACATTTTGTCTAACTAATGTATTCTGCTCTGTTGCATTTTTATATTGGTATTTATTCTGTGTGCCCCGTATCGTTCCCCGGGGGGAGGGGGCTGATCTCTGATGAGACAAGCACAGATTAACACTACTGTTTCCACGGGTATGTCGAAGGGAGAAGGCGGCTAATATAAGCTTACACAAGTGTCTAAGCATCTCCTGCTCTCACTCTTTTCTCTTATCATACATAGAGATTCTAGTAAAGAGCTAAAAATGTTAATATGGATGAAAGGGTCGGGAACAGCGCATTAATAAATGTGTAAACTTTATTAAAGAAGAAAAGCATGGAATTAATGCATATCATCATACACAGCATAAATTACATCAATAATCAATTATCATCAATAGTCATCAATAATCATATACACCAACAATAATGCAAATACACACCCACAAACACACACACCACCAACACTCATAAAAACCTGTAGAACACGGAGAAAATAACTAAGCTGTCCGACAGAGGGTCCGCTTTCGGGGACCAAAGGCGCTAGCTCCAGGAAGTGTCTTACCGATAAATATCCTTCAAGATGACTGAAGTGAAATACCGAACTTTCCTTGTCGGGCTAAACGTTGGTGACCCCTAATTGCGCGAGGGAACACTGGAAGACGTTGTTTATCTCCTGCTGACCAAATACGAACTGAGCGACAGCCTGTCTGTTGTTTTTCGTGGGACCAAATGTGCTAGCTCCAGAAAGTGTATTACTTGTAGATCCTTCGTGAGGGACTAGACTACAAAACTTTCTTTGTTGGTGCTAAACGTTGGTGACCGCTACTCGCGAGACGGGGGCTGGAACTCTGTCCATAGATGGCTGCTCATACGTGCGAGGTTTTAAGTATCCAGAAAAATACACCAGAAGAAGTCACTTGAGGACAAAGAGTCCCAGGCGCGCTTATCCGGCGCTAGGCTCTTGCGTGCTGGGTAGTAAATCCTGTTTAAACTGGTTTGGCTGTGGTTTGCTGAGTGCCCCGTTTAGGCACACAAAGTCGGGTGATATGGAATTCTGCTATCGGCATGCTGGGCGGTTTTGATATTCTGGAAGCCGCAATGCTCTGGCTGGTAATCCAATAGGCGAGTAGAGAACTACTACTACATTTGGTGATTCCAGATTTAGCGTTGGCTCCGTTGTACTGCGTGAGCTTAACTAGGCGTTGACAAAATGGTTTAGGTTCAGGAATGGGGTTTGACGATTCGTGACGCTAGCGGTATTCAGAAACCCTCTAGATCGAAGAGAATATTTCGTTCTTCGCCTGACTGGAGTCTGCTCTAGCGATTCGGTCTCCCTGAAACCCGAAAATGACTAGAACATAGGCAAACACATTCTAGTACTGTGTTAAAGTTTGCCTTATCTCATGATGGTCATCTACGGGCCAGGAAAATTTACGAATGTTTTTGTCTATTAAACCCATCACTCTTATAGATTACAAAGGACGCTCCCCCCGGACACCTGGCCTGCATATTTCTACAGAAGTTCGGCGAAAGACGTAATCTAGAGTAAGACAACAGAAATCGTGCGAAAGTTCCCCAGGTAGAGAAATGCATAACATTATGCTCTATCTTGTCTAGGGGCAAAAACCCAAAGACTGACCGCGGGTTTGTCTCCCCCTGTTTCCAGGATGCATAATATTATGATCCGAAGCAGCGTTCTGGAAGCCAAACACAGGGACCCTTTCGATCGTGATCAAAGGCTATAAACGTAAGAGATATTCCCCTGGTCAGACCAGGTGCAGCTTAGATAATATTATCGTTCGCTGACCGCTACAGGCCGGAACGTAACCAAACCTCGGGTGGGGTTTGAGAAGGTGAAAAAGTTTGGCCACGAAGGTAGAAAATGAAAGAAAAAGAAAATACAAAATGTCCAGAAAAACAGAACATTTAAAGGAGTAATCAAATTATGGACAAGATGGTAAAATAGATTATCTGTCTACGTGACAAGTGCCCCCCCCCTTTTAAAGTTCGAGGAATACGGACAAAAATGACAGTAATTTATCTTTTCCATCGATGTCCGTTACATGTCGTAAGAACCTTCTATAATCATAACCAAAATCGTATCCAATTTCTGTCAGTATTGTATGACTAGCTCCGAGTTCATTTCTTTTCTTCCCTCTGTCTAATAGACGTTCAGCGAATGGGATTTTGCGAGGCCAGTCGGCGCTGACGCCCTTCGTTTCCGTGTGAATCTGACCTTGCTTCCGCAATTCGCTGTGCCTGTTTATGGTCCGGAAAATTATCCGCACCTGTTGTGGTTTTCGGCCCCGCCTGAACTCACTGGACACTGCGTAGATAATCCGCCTGTTATGCGCGGTGTAATCATTGTTGGGCTCAGGCTGCTTATGTATATATTTACCTGTCACGGGCGTGGCCTTGAATAACCCTCTATAGCTGCAGTCTTTCGGGATTTTTCGCGCGCGTGTAACCCTAGTTGGTAAATAAAGCCGTTCGTTGGCCGAAGAAATGCTAGCATTTTTCTTCTGCCTCTCCACACCTACTCCCCTGTTTCGGTGGGAGCATTGATCAATCTTCAGACCTGTGCCGTCTAAAGGTGGATCTGGAGCTTTCCTTGCCTTGCCAGTCACAACTCTGGCTTGGTCAACGGAAATGATCAAGTTGCTCGGTAATGGCCTGGCGGAGGCGACTACTTTGCTGTCCATCAGTGGGGTTGAGACCACTGGAATAATGCGATTTGAATGAGAGAACTCAGCTGCCTGAAACAGAGAGTAATCGATCGCATTCTGGGGTTCTACTAAATCATAACAGATCTCCGTAGCTTCTATCCGTGTAGAAAGATAGGTAATATCTGCGAGTTGCAGAGTTTGTTGAGTCGCTTCACCGGTACTAGCATGACGTGAGCCAAGGCTCTCAACAATGGCTCCTTGTACAGTAGTAAGGCAGCTTTTCTCACTGTCTTCTGCCCTGAGAAGTGTGAGAGACTCAAATGGAATACCAGGGATCCCTTCGCCTGGAACCCTGTGTCCACCATAAACGTCAACTTTGCCCTCCCCTGAGGAAGTTACTGGCGTCAGTTGAACTTTGTCCTGCAATGCGAGATCCACTTCCTGGTTGACAGGCTCCGCAGTCTGCATGCAAAGGACTGGACGGTTTGAGATCCCGTTAGATCGCGAAGTGCCCGAGAAAAAAACTCTCGGTGTGTTTTTCCAAAGTTCCTTGGAACGGTTTGGAAAGTTTAACCCTTTTAGCAGGCGACTTATTCTTGCACATTTTAAGCTCAGGGTGATAAGAGGAGCGGCGCCTCCATTCTACGATCGCTGAGTTGGAGGGATACGCCTCTGCATATGGTTTTTCGCTGTCCGGCCGGGAATCTTGCGAAATATAACGTGATAGGGTGTGGCTCCCTTTTCTCGACGTCACGTGTCGGTTAGGTGCTGCTCGGTCTGGAGCGTGAGAGGCTCGGGGTTCGCCGCTTGCCAGACGGGAACAATCCGTATTACAATGCTTGTTAGCACCTCTCTCACCTTTGTGCAGTTTCCATGCCTGGGAACGTTGCGTAATTTTCCCCGTGGCTTTAGGTCTGCTGTCCCGTTCTTGTCTTTGCTTTTCCCTTTGCTTCTCATCTTCTATCACTTCTTCTACATACTGTCGGGTGAATGCTTCACTCTCCCCAGTTTGTTTACAGGACCATGCCAAGATTAAACGGCTGTCAAACCAATTGTCTACCTCGTATTGATCCTGCAGGCTTACTGCAAATTCTAGAAAGGGCTGGATTTCGCTATCCTTGTACTCCATGTACTTAGCTACCTCGAGGGCAATCCTATGCACTTTATCTAGATCGGCCATTATATCAGGGTGAGCAAACACTATAGAAGAATAGAACCTAGAGATCTTAGTTACCTAACCCACTAGGTGCTGATTAACTTAATAATCAATAAAATCTAGGCTAGCCTGGGAACTTTAAAAAACAAGAAAGTTTGTAGCTACTCTGATCGACAAGCACAAACCCCAAAAAACTCCAAAAAAATAAGTGATGTAAAACTTATTACTATCACTTCACCCCAGTTCTGTCAGTACTAAGCTATTGAGAGGATTGGTTACTATCATCCGAATGAACACCCTCCCTTGGTACAAATGCAAGCTAGTAACTGACTATCTGTAGCTTCTTATCTCAGATTAAAGAGCTACTCCTGAAAAAAATTATTAACCCTTAAAAAAAAATTTTCTGACTTTTACAACAATAGTCGTCAGATTTGTCAACCAAAAACTCAGCAGTGATACCATCAACCTTTACCAGCTGTTTCATGTGTAGCATGAACAATAAATGTAACTTAATATTTATGATTGCTGTGGAGAAAAAACGCTGTTCCGACTTCCACCCAAAAGAAATAGTTCGATATGTCTAGGGGAAAGAAATTCCTATAATCTGCCGAACACTAAACTCTAAGAATCAAGATAGAATCTTGTGAGAGATTCATCCTCGGATCGAGCACATATTAAATGTCGTACTAGATGGGTTCTAGAATCTCGGACGGGCTCCCATTAATTGTCGTGGTTGAGTTAAAGTGGTAGAGTAATTGTCGAGTTGGACAATAGTAGTGAAATCGACAAGGGATAGTGGACTGGCAGAGTTATAGATTACACACACAGAAAGGTGTAAATAGGAGATGGACTTGAGACAACCTGGAAGAAGATTTACCAAAATGATCTCTCTCTCCAAGCCTCAACTCACTTTTCACTGTCTAATAGAGGTGGGCGAATCGATACACTCCGTTGTTTCGAGACAGTCGGCTCAATTAATTATACTGTGTCGAAACAGTGTGTCGAAACAGTGTGTCGACACGGCGGCACAATTTCCCGTATAGGGGAGAAAGAAGTCTCTTATAGACAGTACCGGGGCGGGTATACATGAATTGTGTGAGACAATTTCCTCTGTTTTTACTGTCGTGTGTGAAAATCTATGGCGTTTCGTGTGACCACAATTCAATATTTTTACACAAGTCTTCATTATGATGAAATAAAACGTAGATATGAAGATAGCTGCAGTATATGGGAAAATAATAAAAAACAACAATAATAATAACAACAGTAATAATAACACATGATATCAAACTAGAGTAAGCTAGTTTTGGTAGACAATGATTCAAATCCACACCGAGTAGGCCTACACATATATCAGCAGAACTAATAAAGTGTCCATTACATTTATACGAACACACGGACACTTTCAACTTTAACATAGCGCCTAAAACATTGACAACTGCAGCACTGACACAATTTCCAGTGTCTATAACTTCTCAGCAAAAATAATATCACTTGTAAAATCAAGTCATCATAACACATCCCTGAAAAATATGACATGTTTGATATTCCATACTAATGTTCCGAACGGTTGATTCAAATTTTACATAGGATCAGACAGTGTGTCGCTGCAAAACAGCGAGGCAGACGAAACAAACAAGCAGGAAGTATCGAATCGCTCGCTGTTTCGAAGCATATTTTCGACCCTTGAATGATAAAATACCAGAACACACGTTACATTTTACTTTGTTGTCTTTGATCTTTACAAAATAATCCCAAACAGGGCTTCTCCCCGCCATAAATGAAGATTAAATGATGTTGAACACAAGTTTTAGCGCTTGGATGAAAACACTATTTTATGTATAAACAAAACACGTTTTCTTACGAGAGCGCCCGAATCAAGAGTACCGTAACATGCGTATAATGAGCGCTTGGATGAAATAGAACTATGGAACTGTTTCGAAACAGCAGACTACAAGTAAATTAACTGAAACAATGAGACATGAGTCGTGACACCCTAGTATGCAGATTTACTTATTCTCGTTAGTACAAATCTATGGTATTTCGTGTGACCACTGTTAAGAATTTTACACTGTCGTTTTCATTATGATGATATGCAAGGGGAACATGCTGACAGCTGCAGTAAAAGTGAAAAAAATAATAATAATAACAGTAATAATGACACATTATATAAAACTAGAATAGGTACAGTCAGCGACAATGATTCAACTCAAACCGAGCAGACACCTAATAGTAGTAAGCCTCTTTCAGTCCTGAGGAATTATTTTTAAAAAAAAATTATGACTTGTTTGATTTTCCATACTATTTATAAACGCCTAATGTACCGCACGCTTGACACATTTTTACAAAGGCCCCTGAAGGTTAGACAATGATACAGTGTGCCTCTTTGCAAAACAGCGAAGCAGACGGGAACTGAAACTGCAGTTTCAATACACGAAACAGGCTATGTATCGAATCTGCGTGAGACAGTGCGTCTCTGCAAAACAGTCAGGAATTGACACTGTATCGACACCGCAAGAAAACTGTGTTTCGAAGCGTTCGGGTACGATGCAGTTTCAACGCATTGTATCGATACATACACACAGTAGCCATCTCTATTACACATGACGTTGGTAACCTCATCAAGTAAAACAAATTGCTACAGACACCAAGAACACGTGAATGCCTGCTGCAGGCTTCCTGCAAGGGGACCAGCTTCAATCTCGGCTCCATGCATTAGAAGGGGTGAAAAGGAACATGATGATGATGATTTATTTTATGAAGGTGTGTGTTTTTTTAAATTTTATATTTATTCCATACTAAACTTGTGGCATCTTTCTTGGGCTTGTTTCTATTTCATATTCTAAAATGATAGTCTTCCGCTTTAATTTCTTTCTGTTTCATTTTCTAAGTCAGCGGTTCTCAACATTGTTATCCTGGAGGAACTCTTGATATAATTTTCAGGTCTCAGGGAACCCCTGCATAACAATTATTATATCTACAGCTCATGGTACCTTAGTGTGATCAAGTTATATAACAATTATTATATCTACAGCTCATGGTACCTTAGTGTGATCAAGTTATATAACAATTATTATATCTACAGCTCATGGTACCTTAGTGTGATCAAGTTATATAACAATCCATTAAAATTTGTCAATGCTCTTTTGAGTAGAGATTTTTGTGTGTGTGTGGGTGGGTCTGTTTATTTTGGTCAACTTATTAGCCTACTCTGTTTGTGTGGTTCATCTTCTCCATAAAGGACATCAAATATACGTCAGCAGTGTAGGTAGGTATAAGAAACTACAGTTGTTCCTTTTTTACTATTTAAATTTCCAACTTGATTTTTTTGTTACCTTAACCAAGTAGGGCTAAAACTCTTATAACACATTTCTACTCTACAAAGTCTAATGAAATACGGTACGTGTAAGAGTGAACAAGTTACTATTGCGCACTGCTAGCGCCACCATCGCCAGGAGCACAAAGTTTAAAACAACAAACAAAAACAAACACACGTTTATTAATTTTTTTCACCCCCGATCCTTCGCGGAACCCCTAAGGTTCCGTGGAATCCTGGTTGAGAAACCGTGTTCTAAAATGATGGTCTAAGTACAATTATATATTTCCATTTCTTTCAGGCGTATTCAACATTTTACCGTAGGTTTTACCCCAATTTCGGCTCCATACTAACTTTCATTGTCTTGCTGGTCAGCTCCATTTGTTTAACGTGTTCAGAGATTGCCGTCTGGGCGATTCTGGAATGTTGATCATCGATCAGCACTACCACAGTTGGCATAACTCACTGTTTGCTCTTATTCTTTATTCGCAAGTATCAATATCTGTGGTTGACTTTGTGGCGTGCTTTGTGGGGGATGGGGTTTCCTGGTTTCATGTTTCCTAATATGTGCTGCGTGACTCTGATGTATTCTACAGGGTGGTTCAAAAGTCGCTTCCTATTTATAAATTTGTATATCCTCAACTGTATCTATCTAGTGGATATACTGTACACGAAACAAATGTCAAAACTAGGAACTATAACTTTCATTTGGCAAATAAGTATTTTTCTTTTTAATTCTCAAAAACAAAATACAATCAAGCGTGGCAGATAATCTGACGTTACGAGCGATAGCAAAAATGGCTGCCCGCCATGAAGTCATGTGTTGTACAAACCGGATGTCACGTGAGTTTTAATGGTAATGTAACATAGAATTTCATGTAACTGTTGTTGTTTAACTTAGGTTGCTGACCTTCTCGCTCGTTCGCAGCCAATACCAAGTTGAAGACTCATACACTGTAGATTTAGGATTTTCCTGTGGCTTTTCTGCCATTCCAAAACGTGTTGAAGTCATGAGCTCCAGTTTCTCTAGGTTTGCTTGCATTTAAAGGATCATCACATCTGGTCCTAAGATAGGAGTTAGAAGCGCGTGGTACACTGTGCATTCCCCGCCATCCAAGGGGGCTCTTCACATATGCAGAGCTAAAATACTGTGCTCTGGTTATGGACTCTCACAAGGAATTGTCACGTCCTGCACAGAGCCACTCCTCAGCACCCCAGCCTCTCACTGGGTCTATAGTGGATCCTCCTGCATGCCGTCAACCAGGTCAAAGCCAAAGAATCACGTCTAGGTTTGCCATAGAGAACGTCATACTGTCCTATCATGTCCTCTTTCTGATTGTCTTCTGGCCTGGTTAAAATCTAGTCCTCGGTCCTTCAGAGATGGATTAATGTTGTCCTCTCAGCGAACTCGGATCGTCCAGGAGGTCTTGATCCCTGGCTCTTGGTACTGTTTACTATTGTGGCTGGGTTCTGAGGCCATGGCGTATCGTCTGGTTACTTCAACCACCTTCCTAAGGTAACTCACAAAACCAAATAGATTATACTAATCTGTCATGTGATCTGTTCGTAAAACTTTATTGCATTCAGTTCCCACATTTGTCGTGGTTTAAAGCCAGGGCAAAGGTTACCTTACGATTTCTGCAGTATACAGACATGGCCAAACAGAAAGCAGATTGGTCTCTTATTTAAAGGAGAAAACGTCGAAAGTAACACGAGGAAAAAAAAGCAGATGAGGGCTATCACATCTGTCGCGAGAGGTTCCTTAATTTATGAAGAATAAGACAAGGTGTATGTAGTGGTTTTTGATGGTATTGTATGATGGTGATATTACTAAATGGGTATCTGAGGCCATGGCGTGAATTCGTCAGAAGGCCTTACTTCAACCACCTCACTTAATTTTTTTTTTTATAAGGTAGTGTCTAGGGTTATGATATGTAGTGTGGAGTAATAGGTTATAGATATACCCACAGATATTTAACAAACCAAATAGATGTTAAAATACACTGAACTAATCTGTGTAAAATTTTTTTGTAGATACATTTATTTTGTTCTGGATCGTGACCAAACTTAAAAAGGATTTAGCATTCAGTTGCAATAGTGTACCTGTAAATAGTTGTTTTATGGGTACTAGTAGTCATTTGGGAGGATAGTTAATGCTGTTTTAACAGTCTATATTTGACTACACAGTGTCCAGAAAATGGTGGAATTTTTATGGGGGCAAATCGTTGGTGAATGTACAGACCTTCACTCAAGTTGTACTCTGGTGCGAAATCTTGTGACCTCTCCTGCTGGCGGGCAAAATTTTCACAAACTGCACAGATACACTCGAGTAAAGCTGAATAGACATTTGACAACAAAACTCACAGTGCAATCAAAGTATGGGCCTACTATTTTACTCTCCCACGTCTTGACACAACAACCCATCATACAACAAATTGACCAAACAGCACATTTAATGGGGTTTTTACATCAATAGATTTTTAAATGGTTTTTTTCTTTGCCCTGTAGGTAATATGTTTTCATTATTCTCAACACTTGATCTGTCTTGAAAGCTGGAGATTGGTCCCTCTGACTAGGGCGGGGGGTTAGAGCAAATCCCTAAGGAGGCTAGATTTCGAACGTCGAAAGAAACACAAAATATCAAATATATAAAGGAAATAATTTCAATCTTACCAGAGGAAAAAAAAAGCAGATGATATGGGTCCCTAAATTTCTTTCACTTTCTTTCATATGGAAATCACCACACATCTGTCTATCGAACGACCCCAAAGAGCGCCGTTGCCTTAATTTATGAAATTCAAATTTCCTAATAAAGACAAGGCAAGTATGGATGGTTATCAGGTCCGTCTCTATACAAAAATGTACTTGATTTTGAACCAACCTTTCTCTCCCCTCCAAAATTTTGTCGATAAAAGTTGCCAGAGAAGAGTCTGGTCTTATAAGAAATGAACAACCCAATTCTCAGAAAAGAAAATGTACTTTTTAAATTTTGTATAGAGTTAATAGGTATAAAGTCAGGCTGTAAAGAATTTCTGGCCGAGATAGTAATATTCAGTACCAGAATTCTATGGTGCCACTCTCAGAATTATACCTATGGGCTGTTATAGTATCTAGGGGAATTAATTAAATTCAAAGTAAAAGGAATTCAAAGCTGACAAAGTAATCAAAACAGTGCACTACAATTTCTTAATTTTATTTATGTACAGTCATCTGTTTAGTTTTGTTTGTGTAAACACAAACCCTAAAAATAAAAACACACTGATGATGTTGCATGTAATCACTCATAACTCCGGTGTCCATGCTTCTACAACTTAAATCCATGTATCTAATGACAGCTTAAGATTCCTGTTATTTTATTGTGCTCACTGTTCCGAGGGACATACCCTATCCTTTGGCCTGAAGTCACAAATACACATTCACGTTTGCACAAATTTCATCCAGCAATTCTGCAGCCTAAGGTTCCTGTGATGGATTTTCAGCTCGTGCAGCGATTGGTCGAAACATTTGTTGACATATTTTGATATAGGTAGGCAACATTTGTTGACATATTTTGATATAGGTAGGCAAGGTAGGCTCTCGTTAATTGCCATTAGATATTGGTTCAGGACTACGCTACAACATCAGGGTCGTATTCTCATAGTCAGTTATGACTGAAGGGGCTATTATTATTATTATGGTCTCTTATTTAATTTGTCACCTATCGGTGTCTTTCGAAAACACACGATTCTACATAAAGACACGGTTGTTATTTTTTTAAAATTCATTCATGTGTCATTCATTAAATCTGTCTGTCTTGTTGCCATGATACGTGTCCACTGTTTTATTGTATCTTGTAGACACATTGATGACCGGTTTGACGCGTATTTTTCTTCTTAATCATTGTGCGATGTTAAGCTCATGGGAAATAAGATTATCATCTCACACACAGACAAGATAAAGATCATCTTACACCTGATACTGCCGTAAGGTAGTGAAATGTTACAGACATCACTATATTCGGTCCAGCTTTAAGAGGTGGTATGATCACTTCCCTTCCTCGCTACCTTTGGCTTTCCTAACTCAAGAGCAGAGTCTGGTACCAATTTATAGCTGGGTAGACTGGGCCGCAACGCTACCAGGCTTCGAACCTGGAATCTGGTAATCTGGTGCGAGAGGGATGCGCTCTCTAACCACTCTGTCAATCATAAGCGCTGATAGACCGTTTGTCAAAAGATTAGAATCCCGCCACTGGTTATGTACCCTTTTGGAATGTTTGAGAAACTCAATCACGTGTAAGGTAAAGGTAAAGGATGCCGTTACACGCCCATTGAGGTATATTGGGAATATGGTGTTAGGCCCATATTTTCTTGACCATCGGCACACTAGGGGTGATGTGGTCAGCATCACGCCGGCCGCCTTAACCTTCTCAGAAGTTGCTCTGGTACCCAATTGGGGCTGGATCGACCCAGGAGCCGTTTATGGCCTAAAAAAATCTCACCTCATCTGGGGATCGAATCATAGACCACTGAGCAAGGAAGCCAGTGCACTAACCACTATGCTACCTCGACTCCTCAATCACGTGTATTGTTTCTATAATCTGAACCAAATCTGAACACTTTTTTTAGTCATATTCCTTTCCGGGGCTACCGAGGGAGGTTCTGTTGCCTAGCGATAAATCTTCCTATTTATCTGTCCACGGTAATAAACTACATACTTATCATTTAAAGTCTGACATTTCTGCAGTCGGTGATAAACTAGAGATAAGAATACGTGGATATTCAGCACGTGTTTCTGCTTTCCCCTTGAGCTTTCTAGTCCAGATAGATAATATCTGGTAATTATAAAGTGATGTCTGAGACATGGAGCGTGCTGTCGGAAAGTAGAAACGAGATGTTTGACAAGAGTTTGCTGAGAGGACAGAATGAGTTAATCTATGGAAGACCGAGGACTAGACTGGAGCCAGGTCAAAGAGAAGACAGCTGATAGGATAGCACTGCGCGCGCTCTGGCTAAAATCTACAACCCAAGGTAGGAAAAAAAAAACGACTAAATAAATAATAATGACACCTGTAGCGGGGTGATTAACAGTTACGTATCGCAAGTGGCTACTGTAGTACGCCGAATGACACCAACAATTGTAACGTGCTATCTTACAGATAAGCATCCTGCTGCCAGAGTGAAAGAAGGACAGAAGTAACAGAATATACAGTAGAACTCCATTTATCCGAACCCCATGGGACCGAGCATCGTTCGGATAATCAAATGTTCGGATAATTGGATTACATAATATATCGAGTATATGTACACATATTTCTAAAAATAATTAACCATCACAAGGAAAATACACTATAAAACATATTTACTTGTACTGTAATAATAATACCCACACTGTATTAGATCAGTGTATCACCAAAATCTTTTATTACACTGCAGTGCATGTACTACTTGTATTAATTATTTTTGTTAAGAAAGAGAAATGTTTTCAAAATAACATTACAAACGATTCAAAACCAGGCGCGACTTACGTATACATGTACTTGCACAGATGTAGCCCACTATTTAAAATAATGAGGAATCCTCTTTTGCACCAAACTGGATAGTCTCCTTTTGGCTGCTAAGTACCGCATTCTCTTCAACAGCAGAAGCTGTGTATGACAGCTGTCATCTTCTTGCTCGTACCAAGCCATCGCTGTTTCTAGTGCTATAAAGGCCTCTTCGGGACTTGGTCGACGTTTTGGGTTTTCTTCATAATCTACAAGTACTTCTAGGAGTCTTCATCATCGGTCACTACATGTATTCGGTTTTTTTTTTTGCACAAAAGACAAAATTTCTTCTTCATTCAAAAACTGAAAACTGTCGTGAAATATTCTAATCCACATATATAAATTATCAGGTAAATATAAAGCCTAATAAATACATATAATAAAGAAAAGAGCAATGGTAAAATAACAGTGCTGTCACAAAGAATGTACTCGAAATCCCCCTTTTGTTTTATGCTTCGTCTGCAAATTGTAACGCTTTCACGTTGATAGTAAAAGCCTACTGTATTATTACCCGCTTTCTTCAATGAAACGTGTGCTGTATTTCTTGGAAAAACAGTGAGATACGCAAGCTGAACAATGACCTAATTTTAATATTTCATTCATTCCATTTTATACACGGCGTAACTAAAGACAGATGGACTAAAGGATAGAGAGAAGGGAGAGGCAGAAAGCCGAACGCATGCAAAATTAAACACGCGTCTCGCTATTAATGCCACCCCAACAAGCGTAATGCGATACACAATTACTACTATCACGCGTGTAAGGCCACATGCACTAACTTTTTCGGACGGACAGTGATAAATTCACTACCCTTCCCAGAGTTAGGTTTTTAAATCCTGAAAAACTCTTATTAGAAAAGATAACATTAGATGGGTTTACGTTTGAAAACATTACAGTACCCAGACAGCACATCTTCGAAACAGGAGGTAGAAGGAATTGCATATTTTGAACGCAGCATATTAGCTCTATTAAATTTGTATATTTGGGTTCCTTAGGGCTTGCTGACAAAGAATATGTAAAACGTTACGCAAATAGTCTAGGAATTAACAAGTTATAATCAAAATAAAATAGTGGGGATGCCTGACAGCATGAAATCATTTCTGCTCATAAAATTTTTTTATAACGTGTTTAAAAAAACCGTGCGTACGGAAATAGCCTACCATGTAAACTCCAAATTGATTGGAGCGCAACAAATATAAGACTAAACACGATTGGTCGGACTATAAATACTATCTTTGGTTGTTAGGGGAGACGTAGGAAGGTAAAATTTTTTCAAACACTTGTCGAAACGTGGCTCCATTGGCCAGACTCGCTGATATAATCACTTAGGAGCGTTAGTTCGAGACCACTAGTTCAAATAAGCTTGATAAAGCAACAGTGCGTTGAAGCCAGCTCATATTTTTGCTAAATAAAGCCTGGAACATAAGCAGATGGGAATTTGTGCCAGAATTCATTGCTAGTCAACGTATCTGTGTTTATTCTATGAATTGTGGTAAGCTTGAAACATTCAGTATCTTTTAATGAAAATTGAATGTGAATTGTTAATTTATGCCTGTATATATGTGTAGTTCAGTAGCAAACATGATGTAAAGCCTATAATGCTCCAGCCTGAACAGAAGGTGTCGGAGGAAAGTAAAACGGCATGGAACGGCCAAACAGTACACTGACACCTAGATGATTGACTAGAAAGAAATAATGCTGGAAGTGCAGAGGCGTAGTAACCATTAAGGAGGTTAATACTGGTATAAAGTATTTCAGATGAAGCTGACAGTTGGCCTAACGCTCTGAACTCAGTGTTTGTGATGTATTGTGCTCAGTGTAAAAAGAGAGTATAAATTAGTTATGACGTAGAAGGTACATCCTTCTTGTTTTCAGGGACCGTGGTCTTGATGGTATTGAGCAGCACCTGGTCAGAGCTTTGCTGAATCCAGAGTCGGACAGCATACTCCTTGGTCCATTTAGCTATCAGTGAGGTGTCTCCAGAGCACAGGGGAGAAATCGAGCAGAGGAGTCTTTTCCTGCCGCCATCACGCAAGATAAGCTGATGTGGCCAGCTGAGCTCAAAATTATGTACCCCCATCTTAAAATAACATTGTAACATAAACTTAAGAGGGGAAGTAAATTGTTTTAATATCAGGAACTGAGAACATCTCCAATACTAGTTCCAATAAAGACAAACTATTGAAGTCATGATGACAAATACCAACAGAGCTTGAACAAAACAAAACCAGTATTACCTCATATTACTACTACACAACTAACACACATAGGATACTTTTAATAATATATGTCACTACAATATTCATATTGATAAATTCTGTACATATAACTTGTAATTAAAATTGATTGTGATTCCTGGTTCCCTTTGTATTTGAATCAGGACACATATTCATTCATGACAGCAATGAATACATATTGTTATTTGAAAAGTTATCAGTGACTCCTTTAAGATATCCTTGTAGAGTGTTTTATGTATGTGAGTGTCACAGTGTTGTCAAGTGTGGTGGAATAAATTAAATTGTTTATCTGTCTGTTGTTGTTATGACTTACACTTCATCATACACATACCCTAGACATACAACGTAGTCATCACACTATTCCAGAATAATTCTGACTGAGATATATATATATATGTGGCAGCAAGTAAGGTTATCTATAATACACTACTCTTATTAGATATAGATACCTTCACAGCTGATCTCAGTCAGTACACTAAGTCCCCATATAAATATTTATAACATCCCACTTCACCACATATATTGGGGTCTCGCTCTTGGGATTTTGAATCTTTACCTATTAAAAATAGTGGGGGTAATTCACTTCAGGGAATATAAGAATTAAAAGGTATCCTTGGGTGGAATTAAATAAGGTTGAGCTCACGGTGCCTGTGTTGTCCATTAGATATATATTTAGAGATTGAATTGTTGGTTAGACATTGTATAAACTTACCTGATAGACAATGGCGGACCTGGCCAAGTTTCGATCTGCTGCTGTTCAGACTGCAAAAGAGTTAGGATTAGATGGGCAAGTTATGGTTGCCTATGTCACTACGGAATGTGACAAATTTATTGAACGCGAAGAAAGAAGGTTTGAAGCCGAAAGAAAGTTAGAGGCTGAAAGGGAAATTAAGAAGTTACAATTTGAGGCTGAGGCTGAGACTAAGAGGTTGCAGATTGAGGCTGAGGCTAAGAAATTGGAGGCAGAAAGAGAAGACAAAAGATTGGCTGCAGAAAGGGAAGAGAAGAAATTAGCTGCAGAAAGGGAAGAGAAGAAATTAGCTGCAGAAAAGGAAGCAGAAGAAAGAAGATTGACTGCAGAGAGGGAAGCAGAAAAGGAGGAGAAGAGATTACAAAGGGAACATGAGTTACGACTAAGGGAGTTTGAGTTTCAGGGCCATGCTCCTGAAAATGGTGCCAGTCCCTTTGCCTCTGATGCCACTGCTAGCCAAGGAGCCTCAACCTCAGCTATGAATTTTCATTTAGATCATTTTGTTGAGAAAGACGATGATATAGAGAGCTACCTAAATAGGTATGAACTATTAGCTACCACGTATGGGTTAGAGAGAGAAAGGTGGAGCTTAAAGTTATCTCAGGGACTTCGTGGGGCAGCTTATGAAGTTTTTGCAAAAATGAGCAGAGGTGATCAGGAAAATTATGACATGCTAAAGCAGGCTCTTTTGTTAAGATATGAAAAGAATGCAGAATTCTATAGGAAAAAATTTAGGAATGCTAAACTACTGTCAGGTGAAACCTATCACCAGTTTTCTGCACGAATAGAGACATACTTGGAGAAATGGACTTCTCTGGGGAAAACCCAAGATCTTAAGGAAATGGTCCTTATAGAGCAGCTAAGAGAGTCCATGGCTCCAGACCTGAGAAAGTTTCTCATGGAACAAGGTGCAGAGAGGCTGGGTGAGTTGCTAAATGTTGGTGAAAGGTATCAAGCAGCTCAAGCAGAGGTAACAGGTAATAAAAAGAAACAAGTGGATAACTTTAGGGCACCACAGAACTTTAATCAATTTGATCCTAGAGATCAAAACAAAAGTAAGCACCAATTTGATAGGCCACGGTATGAAAATAAAAATAAATTCCCACAATTCGATGAAAGGAAATATGATGAAAGAAAATCTTTCAACCAAGGAAAAAGGTGGTGTAAAAATTGTCAAATGGACAATCATGACACTGACCGTTGCAGAAGGAAACCTGTGTATATGGCAACCCTTCAGGTCAGGTCGACCTCAAGACAGGAGGAGGATATTATGTTGGATACCACTCCAGAAGAGATGAGGAAGGCACAGGCTGGGGATAAAACACTCAAGCCTTGTTTCAGAAAATTGTCAACTTGTCATACAACTCCAGGCAAGGGAGATTTTTACCTGAAAAACAAGTTGATGTATAGGAAGACTGGAGCTAGATCCAAAGGTCAGGGACAGCTGGTACTTCCTAAAAGATATAGGGCAGACTTAATAAGGAGCCTACATGTGAAACCAGATGGGGACCATGAGAAGATAGGTACCATCATCCAAAAGGTGGCTCACAATTATTATTGGCCCAAAGCAAGATGGGACATTGAGAATTTTGTAGAAAGGTGTAGCATAGCACATGAGGGAACACCCACAAGTGGGAACATGGATCAGGACCTGGACACGCCACGGGGCAAAATTAGGCCTGATAATAAAAAGAAAAATAAATTTGATAAGATGGACCAAATGGAATGGGAAGCCCCTTTTCATGGACAAGCTTCACTTAACTGTTTTACAATGGCCACTATGCAGAGAGTGCAAAAAGATGTCTTACCCCAGGATAAGCCGAAAATCCCTCAATCGGACTTAAACAAACTGGAGGAAGAGGATGTAGAGAGGAAATCTCTCATCAAGAATTTTAAGTGGGGAGAAAGCCCCACAAGAAAAATTGGTAGCGGTCGTTTTGTGCATGATAATTCTGGGAGGAAAAATCATCACTATAAAGCTTCGAGTGGAAGAGACCATACCGGTGCATGGACAAATAGGTCCACACAATTAAAGGTCCATATGTAGCTTTGTTAAGAACGTGGACTGATGAAAAGGCAGAGGAAAACATTACATCTTCATACCAATATGTGAATGAGCTGACCACTCGTTTAAAAACTGGCTGGAAACTTGCCAATGAAAATTTGAAACAAGCCAGGAAGAAACATGCTGCCTATTATAACAGGAAGGCGAAAGACAGAAATTTGGCTGTGGGAGAGAAGGTACTGCTTCTTTTGCCCGGGAGTCAGAATAAGTTACAAATTGGATGGCAGGGTCCATATACAGTTCTAGAGAAGGTGTCTAGAACAAATTATAAGATAGATAAGAAGGGGAAAGAAAAAATCTATCATGTGAATCTCCTGAAGAAATATTTGGAAAGAGAACATCAGGAAGAGACACACTTGTTGACCTTGTCCATCGCCATGGAGATGAAAAAGGAACCACTTTCATCATTTGAATATCCATTACACCCCTGTGAGACAGCAGCACAGGTGAAAATCAGTACACATTTAACGAAAACTCAGAAAGAGAGAGTGCAACAGGTTCTAAATAATCATGCAGAGGTGTTAACAGACCGACCAGGGCATACAAACCTACTGGAATATGATATGAAACTGATAGACCCCACACCTGTCTGTATGAAACCATATTCGATTCCGTTTGCTAAGGAGAAAGCTTTGAAGGAAGAGATAGACTATCTATTGAAGGAGGGAATTATTTCACACAGTGAATCCTCATATAGTTCCGGTGTTGTACTCTTAAGGAAGCCCTCTGGAGAACATAGACTCTGTATAGATTACAGGAGACTGAATGCTATTACAGAAGGACAGGTGGATCCATTGCCGGATACAAATCAGCTGTTTGCCAGACTAAATAAAGCTAAATATTTCTCAAGGGTGGATCTGAGTAAAGGATAATATCAGATTCCAGTAAAACCTGAGATCAGACAAAATTGTTGGATGTAAACATTTCGGAGGAACGCAATGAATCCCTGAGTTGCCTCTTTGATTGAGGATATTCCGAATGTTTCATACAGGATAATAAGAAGATTATGGGATCCACTACAAAAACTCTGCTATCACCAGGTATATGTTATCTCCTCATAACGTACATTTTGAGGGAAATATAATGTTCTCTGGACATGTCAGTGCGCAGACTCAGAGAAGAGAAATGGTGAATACGGGTTGCGAAGCAGCATTAAGACAAGCACTCACACTTGCGGCTGTCCAGTAACATAACCGAAATATATTATTGGTTGTAGAAGTCTGAGGCAGATTTCATGAGTAGTGCCTACTCTGAATGGACCCAACTACATAAAACCATGATAGCACCACAGCAGAGTAAAGTCAAGTTGACTTACATTTATCTATGTGTATATAGAATAAAGGACTGACATGGGATGTCTGTTTTAAGAGGGGAGGTGTCGTGAAATATTCTAATCCACATATATAAATTATCAGGTAAATATAAAGCCTAATAAATACATATAATAAAGAAAAGAGCAATGGTAAAATAACAGTGCTGTCACAAAGAATGTACTCGAAATCCCCCTTTTGTTTTATGCTTCGTCTGCAAATTGTAACGCTTTCACGTTGATAGTAAAAGCCTACTGTATTATTACCCGCTTTCTTCAATGAAACGTGTGCTGTATTTCTTGGAAAAACAGTGAGATACGCAAGCTGAACAATGACCTAATTTTAATATTTCATTCATTCCATTTTATACACGGCGTAACTAAAGACAGATGGACTAAAGGATAGAGAGAAGGGAGAGGCAGAAAGCCGAACGCATGCAAAATTAAACACGCGTCTCGCTATTAATGCCACCCCAACAAGCGTAATGCGATACACAATTACTACTATCACGCGTGTAAGGCCACATGCACTAACTTTTTCGGACGGACAGTGATAAATTCACTACCCTTCCCAGAGTTAGGTTTTTAAATCCTGAAAAACTCTTATTAGAAAAGATAACATTAGATGGGTTTACGTTTGAAAACATTACAGTACCCAGACAGCACATCTTCGAAACAGGAGGTAGAAGGAATTGCATATTTTGAACGCAGCATATTAGCTCTATTAAATTTGTATATTTGGGTTCCTTAGGGCTTGCTGACAAAGAATATGTAAAACGTTACGCAAATAGTCTAGGAATTAACAAGTTATAATCAAAATAAAATAGTGGGGATGCCTGACAGCATGAAATCATTTCTGCTCATAAAATTTTTTTATAACGTGTTTAAAAAAAAAAACCGTGCGTACGGAAATAGCCTACCATGTAAACTCCAAATTGATTGGAGCGCAACAAATATAAGACTAAACACGATTGGTCGGACTATAAATACTATCTTTGGTTGTTAGGGGAGACGTAGGAAGGTAAAATTTTTTCAAACACTTGTCGAAACGTGGCTCCATTGGCCAGACTCGCTGATATAATCACTTAGGAGCGTTAGTTCGAGACCACTAGTTCAAATAAGCTTGATAAAGCAACAGTGCGTTGAAGCCAGCTCATATTTTTGCTAAATAAAGCCTGGAACATAAGCAGATGGGAATTTGTGCCAGAATTCATTGCTAGTCAACGTATCTGTGTTTATTCTATGAATTGTGGTAAGCTTGAAACATTCAGTATCTTTTAATGAAAATTGAATGTGAATTGTTAATTTATGCCTGTATATATGTGTAGTTCAGTAGCAAACATGATGTAAAGCCTATAATGCTCCAGCCTGAACAGAAGGTGTCGGAGGAAAGTAAAACGGCATGGAACGGCCAAACAGTACACTGACACCTAGATGATTGACTAGAAAGAAATAATGCTGGAAGTGCAGAGGCGTAGTAACCATTAAGGAGGTTAATACTGGTATAAAGTATTTCAGATGAAGCTGACAGTTGGCCTAACGCTCTGAACTCAATGTTTGTGATGTATTGTGCTCAGTGTAAAAAGAGAGTATAAATTAGTTATGACGTAGAAGGTACATCCTTCTTGTTTTCAGGGACCGTGGTCTTGATGGTATTGAGCAGCACCTGGTCAGAGCTTTGCTGAATCCAGAGTCGGACAGCATACTCCTTGGTCCATTTAGCTATCAGTGAGGTGTCTCCAGAGCACAGGGGAGAAATCGAGCAGAGGAGTCTTTTCCTGCCGCCATCACGCAAGATAAGCTGATGTGGCCAGCTGAGCTCAAAATTATGTACCCCCATCTTAAAATAACATTGTAACATAAACTTAAGAGGGGAAGTAAATTGTTTTAATATCAGGAACTGAGAACATCTCCAATACTAGTTCCAATAAAGACAAACTATTGAAGTCATGATGACAAACACCAACAGAGCTTGAACAAAACAAAACCAGTATTACCTCATATTACTACTACACAACTGACACACATAGGATACTTTTAATAATATATGTCACTACAATATTCATATTGATAAATTCTGTACATATAACTTGTAATTAAAATTGATTGTGATTCCTGGTTCCCTTTGTATTTGAATCAGGACACATATTCATTCATGACAGCAATGAATACATATTGTTATTTGAAAAGTTATCAGTGACTCCTTTAAGATATCCTTGTAGAGTGTTTTATGTATGTGAGTGTCACAGTGTTGTCAAGTGTGGTGGAATAAATTAAATTGTTTATCTGTCTGTTGTTGTTATGACTTACACTTCATCATACACATACCCTAGACATACAACGTAGTCATCACACTATTCCAGAATAATTCTGACTGAGATATATATATATGTGGCAGCAAGTAAGGTTATCTATAATACACTACTCTTATTAGATATAGATACCTTCACAGCTGATCTCAGTCAGTACACTAAGTCCCACATAAATATTTATAACATCCCACTTCACCACAAAAACCAGAATCATTATCATCTTCTAGCCACATGTGTGCAAAATCTTTGTCACTGTCCGAAAATCCGGGCATTGCTTGAAACAGTTCCACAACTTCATTTATACAATCATCATTTGTGTCCACTGCAGTAGTTTCATTTCCTCCTTTTTTCCCAAGCAATCTATTCCAAGCCTTGTTGAGATTATCTTGTGACAGAGAGGTCCAAGCATCAGCTAACATATAGCAGAAGTCTTTGAGATTAAGCTTTTTGGAAAACGCCACCACACTTTCTTCATCTTCAGCCAACAATAAACGACGCAGGACTTCCTTCTTGTACATCTTTTTAAGCTTTGCTATAACACCCTGATCCATTGGTTGAATCAGTGCTGTTACATTGGGAGGCAGAAAAATTACTTTAAAATTTGCATCAACTGAATTCAATGTATCCGTCTCTGGATGAGATGGTGCATTGTCCAGTAGAAGAATTACTTTTCCAGTTTTCTTTTCTTGTTCTCCCAACCTCTTCACATTTGGGATGAACTGATTTGTATACCAATCAAGAAATATTTCACTATTCATCCAAGCACTCTTCTGTGCTTTGTAGCACAATGGGAGACATGTCACATTCTTTAAACAACGGGGTTTTTTGGCTTTGCCGATCATTAGCACCGGTAAACGATGACTTCCACTGGCAATCGTGGCTACCAAAATTGTTACTCTCTCTTTGCACTTTTTAAACCAAGGGGCAGCTGCTTCGCGCTGAGATGCAAGTGATTTTTGAGGCAATGATTTCCAGTATTAGCCAGTCTCATCGGCATTATACACATCATTGAGTGAATAACCTTCTTCTTCCAAAAAAGCCAAGAATGTTTCTTTAAAATTTTCAGCGGCAGTTGCATCGCTAGATAAGGATTCCCCTTGAATCTCCAATTCTCGTATGCCATGACGAGATTTAAAGTTTCTTAACCATCCTTGGCTAGCCTTAAAGTCAGGAGGACCGTCAAGTTGATTATTGAGCTGAAGTGCCTTTTCACACAATAGAGAGCCAGAGATAGGTTCCCCTTTGCTTCTTCTTTGCACAAACCATATATGCAAAGCCTCTTCCAATTTCAAATCTTTCGCATTTCTCATGGTTTTACGTTTCTTCGTCCCATTTTCACTATCCAATTTCGATGCAAAACTCATGATTTTATCCTTGTTACTTTTGATGTCAGAGACGGTAGCTTTCCCAACATTGAAAATCCTCGCAAGTGAAGACACAGTTTCACCTTTTTCTAGTCTCTTGATAATTTCTGTTTTCGTTTCAATTGACAAAACGTTGCGGTTCCTTTTATATGCTTCAGTCCTACTGGAAGATGCCATATCGCACAGAGAAATACTTTTACACCAAAATTATTCTGCTGTAGTAGCAGACACAATTATTTTAAGTTGAACTGTCTGTTTAGCCAGTGTTCTGCCTAGAACACACACGTACACTGGATTCGTAAACCAGATATTAATTGACTTTATGACCTAACTGACTTCCTGTACGTAAGCGACCGACCATTAGCCCATCCCATCCTCTACAAATTGTTCGCACACATTTAAAGCTTGCCGCATCAAAAGATTCAGAAATGTAGTCTAACGTGACTGGCGGCGCATGATTTTTTTCTTTTCCGGAAAGTGTTCGGATAATTGGATGTTCGGATAATTGGGGTTCGGATAAATGGAGTTCTACTGTATGTGTACAAATCAGGGAGCCGACAAACAGACTGACCGGAGAGTATAAGTTGAGCCAGGACTCTAGGGCAACAGTAGGCAACCCAGGCACTGTAATGATCTACCTTGATAGAATCATATCAGTTTTCGGGTTTCATGTTATTTGTAATAAGTTCAGTCATTATGTAGCCCTTGTCTCTGCTAGAATCTACTTCCAAAAATTTAAACAAAATAATATTCTGCTAAATGTTAACTTTCTGTTGATTGCGTTCCTTGTATGCAGTTTCACGAATAAAAAAGAGACGCGGTAGCGCAGTGGTTAGTGCACTGGCTTCCTAGCTCGGTGGTCCATGGTTCGATCCCCAGTTGAGGTGGGATTTTTTAGACCGCAAACGGCTCCGAGGTCGACCCAGCCTCATGAATTGGGTACCAGAGCAACTCTGGGAAGGTTAAGGCGGCCGGCGTGATGCTGACCAAATCACCCCTAGTGTGCCGATGGTCAAGAAAATATGGACCTCAATGGGCTTGTAATGGGATCCATTGCCTTTTCCTTACTGCCTCGTTAATAACAATGTTAACTATATATTAAAAAAGAACGGCATTGAATATATGTGTCTGTGAAATGTGAGACCAGACAAAAGTGATCATCAGGGCAAGAGAAACAAAAATTTGAACGTAACGCAATTATGAACAAACATTTTAGAATTCGTTTTTCCCTTCAAGTATTAAAAAAAAAATTAAAAAAATACGAACTTGGAAATGGGGTTCAAAACGAGGTTCAATCAGCTACCATCACGTGCATTATACATTAGGTCATGGAAAAGTTGATGGACTGGGGAAATGGTTGGCATTTTGTGGACAATAAAAAACCATATTACAGCCCAAACAAAACGCACTAGGATGCTAAAATAATCATCAATTGAGGCTTACAAGACAGGTGTAGTTCCCGGGTGGGGGGGGGGGGGGGGGTCTCGGAGGGAACAAAGAAATAATAGGCGTACTGCGATCTCAGGCATGTCATAAAAAGGCAACTAATTTTGATGTCGCACATGAGGCTAGCAACCTCATAATGTAAAATAAATAGCTACAGAAACCAAAGACGCAAGAGTCTGTGCTTTGGCGTGAACTTCTTCAAGGAGATCATCTGTTGTGGTGGCTCCATAAGGGGATGATAATGATCATGATGAGGCGTATACGGCAGGAGTGTGCGGAGGAAAAGAGAAACGAATATATAAGAAAAGGACAAATAAAAAAAGAGGAAAAGAAAGAATGGAAAAAAAGGAAACATGCAAGCAAAGAAAGAGAAGGAAAAGAAATGAGAAGAAAGAAAGAAAGAAAGGAAACAAAAAAGACACGATAGACAGAAAGAAACATCGCATATAAAACCAACAAAACAACAAAGAAAATGAAAGACAGCAAGAAAGAAATAAACAAATAAGACAGACAAAAGAAGCAAACAAATGAAGGAAAGAAAGGAAATCTACCTAGCTTTCAAATCTTATACTCAAAATAATAACCTTAAGACGCACTAACCATGAAACATTAACAGCCTGGCGTCATAAACTGAAATGTCAAGGTCGGTTTCGGTCTTAACCAAGTAACTTAAAAATATTGACGTCCATCTAAAAATATCCCTGAGATATTATGGCGATCAGCAACGTGCTCTAACCCGGAGCTTTCGAGACGAGGTAAAGAGACGTACTGTCACAGTTCACCGTTGTTTATGACCTTCATTAAGTCAGTCTAAACATGCCCACAGCAGCCAGATGAAGCCTGTATGGCAGATCCAGACAATTAATTTACAGCGAGCAAACATCGGCACAGTCTGTCGGTCGGGAACAGCTACAGTTCGTCCCAAATGTGGGTCTCCATTAAGTTATTTTCAGGGCTAGAGGTTAGAAAGATGGATGAATGGTTGATTCGGAGAACAGGCTATCAAAGAGTGTGCTCCAGGGTGAGCGTTGCATGATGGGAGACATTAGGTAGCAAAAATGCATGCAGGACTTAATTAAGATGTTATTTGCATGACATTTTATTTGGCATGTAGACAATAATCATGACATGTTATGTGATCAGTATCACGTGAATTCCCACCCCCAAGTCTTCGTCGCAGGATAGGTAATAACATATAAACAAATAAAGAGGCCTGTAAACAGTAAATAACGGAAGGTTCTGGGTTCGATTCTCCAGTAAGCCACTCACTTCTGTTGTTTTCCTGTTGTCTAGTTTTCTATTTCTTTATTTCTCACGAGTGCCAGAGACATACCTGTGTAATATTTATTTATTTGCGATAGGTAGTAACAGGACAAAGTAGAGATTTGCTGGGCTCGGCTTTAGTATGGCGGGGGCTGTCTCACGGTACTGCTACGGTAGCCATGAAGGCTAGTCATGGCACACTGAAAATTAGCCGGCCAGCGGGGCTACGGAACCGCTGTTATTGGCCTTCTTCTTCTTTGATCCATAACCACCAACTGTCAAAGGAGTCAGCGGCCATCACGCCTGGTGGCGTCTTGTAGGGCAGCAACAAATTGATTCCACTTTGCTCGGTCCGCGGCCATCCTTCGTACAGTGCCCAAACTGTGGTTCATTCTTTGCATCTCAGCCTCTACAGTTCTCCGCCAAGTTGTTTTTGGTCGGCCTCTCTTTCGCTTTCCCTCGGGGGTCCATAGCATAGCTGTTCTTGTGATGGTATCGGGGTCCCTTCTGAGGACGTGGCCAACCCAACTCCAGCGTCTGCCAGCTATGATGGTGTGCATGTCCTCCTGGTTACTCCGAATAAGTAGTTCTTGGTTGCTGTTGGTGTTTGGCCAAAAGATTCGGAGAACTTTCCTTAGGCAGATTGTGTGGAAGGAGAACAGTTTCGACATTTCCTTCTCTGTTACTCTCCAACATTCCGCACCATAGAGAAGCACAGAAAGTACACAGCTCTCATACAGTCTTAATTTGGTGTTTGTGCTGTACTGGGAAGACTTCCAAATGTTGTTGAGAGCAGCAAAGGCTGTTCTCGCTTTATTCATTCTGTTGTTAATGTCCTTGCTTGTTCCGCCGTCAGGTGTTACTATGCATCCTAGATAAGTAAATGTGTCTGTCTGTTCTAACTTCTGGTTCCTTACTGTTATTGGCTCAGGATTGCCCACATTTAGTGTCATGACCTCTGTCTTCTTCAAATTGATGTTCAAGCCAACCTGCTGGCCATACTTGTTCAGTCTATCGGTTTTGTCTTGAATGTGTTGATGTGAATGCGCGAGTAGTGCAATGTCATCTGCATATTCCAGGTCTTCCAGTGTAGAAAACGTTGTCCATCTAATTCCTCTTGGACTGCCCTCTGTTGTTTGGCGCATCACCCAATCAATGACTGTCAAAAATAATGTTGTTGATAAAAAGCATCCCTGTCGTACTCCTGTTTTCACTTCGAAAGTTACATTACTCGATCCAACACTGCACGTAAAGTTAGAATAGAGGCTTTTTATGATGGAAACAATGCGGCTGGGAATTCCATAAGCCCTCGGAATTTTCCATAGGCTGTCCCTGTGTATGCTGTCGAAAGCCTTTTCAAAATCAACAAAGTTAATGTACAGCTGTCTCTGCCATTCTGAGCACTGCTCTATAATGTTCCTGAGGGTAAATATATGATCTGCACATCTTCTGTTCCTTCTGAATCCCGCTTGTTCTTTCCTCAGTTTATGGTCAACTGCTTTTGAAATTCTCTGGATGATTATCTTGTCTAGTATTTTGCTGGGAACTGAAAGGAGGGTAATTCCTCTCCAGTTGTTGTAGTCTGCAAGGTCGCCCTTCTTGGGCAATTTGACAATTATTCCTTTACTCCACTCTGTTGGTGTTGTCTCAGTTTCTCAGACTTGTGCAAATAGTGGTTCTAATAGTTCTAATGCTAGTTCAGTGTCTGTCTTGAATAGCTCAGCATTTAGATTGTCGTGACCAGGCGCTTTTCCATTTTTTAGCCCTTTGATAGCTGTGATGATTTCTTCTTTTCGTGGAATGTCTGTATTTACGTCTAAGTCACTTTCAGCCTCAGGAACATTCAGCTGAGTCTCTGGTGGTTCCTTATTCAGTGTTTCTCTGAAGTGCTCTGCCCATCTTGTTTCCTGCCCCTGTGCTGTGGTGATGAGATTTCCTTGCTTGTCTCTTACTAACGTTATGTTGTTTGCACCTCGTTTTCCACTGATAGCTTTAGTTATTTTTTAAACTGTGCTTTGTTCATTTCTCAGTGCTGCCTCTTCTGCCTGTCTTGCAAGGTCATCCAGAAATATCCTTTTGTTAGCACGGGTTTGACGTTTTACTTCATTGTCCAGCTGACTGTACTGTTCACTATATATTGCCTTTAACCTGAGAGACTTAGCTTCTGTTTTCTTTCTTTTCATTTCCTTTCTCTTCGCTATGGTGTTTAGCGTTTCTGGTGTTATCCAGTCTTGGCTCTTTCTTTCCTGGAATCCCAAGCATGACTTGCTGCTTTCTTTGTATATTGTTGAGATGGTGTTGAATTTCTGGTCGACATCGTCGGTCTCTGTTCTTTCCTGGCTTTTGGTAATCAGATATCGTCTCTTTATGTCGACCACGAACGCTTTTCTGGTGAGGGGGTCCTTAAGTTTCGTGATGTTATATCTTTTCTGTTTGACTGCAACTGGTCCAGCAGCTCTGAGTTTCACCTTCAGTCTTGCTACTACTAGGTGATGATCACTTCCCACATCTGCGCCTCTTCTTACTTTCACGTCTTGTAGTGCATGTCTCCATCTGCCATTGATCATTATGTGATCTATCTGGTTTCTGTCTCGTCCGTTTGGTGATTCCCATGTTAACTTGTGCACTTCTTTGTGTTGAAAAAGTGTTCCTCCAATGACCAGGCAGTTAATACTGCAGAAGCTTATTAATTTGTCCCCATTCTCATTTACTGTTCCACTGCCGCATTTCCCCATTACTCGTTCGTTATAATGATTGTGTGTTCCAACTTTCGCATTTAGGTCTCCCATTACTATAATAAGATCGTACCTGGGTACAGTTTCCATTTCATTTTGTACCTATTGATAGAACTCGTCCTTGATCTCTTCATCGCTGTCGTTTGTTGGTGCATAGCATTGTATAATTGTGGTGTTGGTGAATCTCCCTCTCAGTCTTGCTCTTATTAGTCTGTTGTTAATGGGTTTCCATTCCAGTAAAGACCTTTCCATTCCTTTCTTCAGGATAATGGCTACACCTTCGTTGTGCTGACTATCCTCTCTACCAGAATAAAGTACTGTTTCCCCTGTAGCTGTTTTTATTCTCCCCATCCATGTCTATCTGCTCTCGCTTATTCCCAGGATATGTAGTTTGTAATTCCTCATCTCTGCTGTGATCTGTCTCAGCTTTCCTGCCTCATTCATAGTTCTGACATTCCAAAAATCAATTCTGGTTTCGTGTTTTGCGGTTTGGGCATCCATTTTCATGCCAGTGGCTTCCTTTCGGCTTTTACCACTGTCAGTCATACGAGCCTGAGACTCCGGATGTTCGTCCCGCATCAAAGTTTTTTCATTTATTGCCGTTTCCGTAACATGTGAGATTTTTACATAGACATGGGTGTCGGCCCTGTCCTAAAACCCCCAACCTGGAGGACCAGGGTACCAGCTTTTGTCTGACCCCTACCCACGCAGACCAGTCCAGCTTGGTTGAACCTACCAGGAGTAAAACTCCCACTGGCATAGCTCTGGGGATTGTCAGGGTACACTAGCTTCCATACCGCTACAAGGTATAGGTACCATTGATGGCAGTGTTACTGGCCTAGCAAGTGGTTATTCAATTGCTAAAAGCCTAAACAGGAATATAAACGCACAAATTTCAACGGAATCAGAACCAGAAATGTTAAAGGATTACGAAAAAAGAATTTGACGTAAACGACGACAGTGAATGTTAGTGGATGAGGTGAAAAGGAAGCAGAACTAATAAGTTCAAAGTAGAACAAATACAAATTAAAAAAATATCAATAAATATAACAAAAATAGAAATACTAGGCCTTGCAGGCGTAAAAAAGAGGAGACACAATATCATGGGGATACACGATAATCATGTACCTGTGTGGATTGGAGTAGATCAGAATGGAAGAGCAAATCATGGCGTGGGATTCTTTGTACGTCATGGGAAAGGAAATTCCGTCACAGAAAGAGAATATATATCTGAGAGATTAATTTTTATTGTAAAACCATCATGAATTCTACTATTAAGTTCCCTACGGAGCGCAGGTTCTCAACAGACCCATGCAAAGCTCTTCTGTCCTGCACCATCCACACAAGGTCTCCAAAATGTATGTGATCACCATTTTACTTTGCAATCATTATGGAGCATACAACCACCATTGCATCTGGTCCACCTTGTAGGAAGCTTGCACCATACATTCCTGTAGCGTTGCTTTTTACGGCAATTTATTTTACATGATGAGGTTGCAAACTCATGACGTCATATTAGTCAGTATGTCTGAAATTGTCCCCCTTTATTTTATGCAGTTCGGGTACGTAAGAATATACGTGTCTCCACCATATACATACACATATATATGATAGTAACTCCGCCTATGCCGGTCCCAAGCCCGGATGAAAAAGGAGGAGGAGGGCGGCCTGCATGGAGGCCGTAAGGAGGCAGCCCCTCCACCATGCAAAGGCACCACAGGCCAATCACCTGTTTGCTTTAAATCACGATTACGAGCAATACAAGAGAGAAAACTGGACTGATTCTAAAGGCGACGAACTGGAACGGACTACGGACTACGACTTATGGAACTTGGAACACAAGAAGTATAAATGGGAAGGAAGAGGAGCTGGTGGAAGAGATGAGGAAAGCAAAACTAGAAATCCTGGCTATAACGGAAACATAGAAAAAAGGACAAGGAGTCATGAATCTCAATGGTAACACGCTGCTCTACAGTGGTGTACCCATATCTGAAAGAGCTAAAGGGGGCGTGGGTTGCATTGTGGCCCAAAATCAAAAAGATAGTATCAAGGGATGGAACTTTGTCTCGGAGCGCATTATGGTTGTTAAACTAAAAGAAGGAGAAACCATAGTCAACCTGGTCATAGTGTATGGGCCAAATGAGGATGAGAGAGCAGAGGTCATGAAGGAATTCTTCGAGCTGCTTCAAAGGACAGTGGATGACTGCCTAGATGAAGTTATCATGCTCGGAGATTTTAATGCCAGAGTTGGAAATGACCATGCTAGATGGGGTGGAGTTATCGGAAGATATGGAGAAGATACTCTCAATGACAATGGAAAGCGACTCCTTAGATTCTGCAGTGAGCAGAATCTGATCATTACAAACACAAAGTTCCCCCATAAGCGCATACATGCGTACACTAGATGTGAACCAACAAAGAATGAGAAGTCAGTGATCGACTATGCCATTGTTCGGAGAAGCTCATTCAAATATGTCCGAGATGCTAGAGTCTGGAGGGGGCCAGAGATTGGAAGTGATCAGTACCTGCTAACAATCAAAAGAACAACTGAAAGAGTTGCTCAGCCTAGGAACTGCCCAACATCACGCAAGAAACCAAGTAAACGAGCAGGAGAAATGAGCATTAGGACCTACAAGCTGAGAGAGCCAGAAATTAAGACCAGATATCAGGGGCTTATTGCTGCAGCGGTGAGCAACACAGAAGAACGACCTGATGACTTGGAAACCCTCTGGATTAAATTCAAGGATATCATAAAGACAGCTGCTGCAGAAGCATGCGGTGAAGTCCGACTTGGGAACAAGAGAAAGAGGACACCTTGGTGGACAGAGGAAGTCAAAGAGAAAATAAGAGAGAAGAAAATGGCATGGAAACAATACTTAGGAGCTAAAAACACAACAGCACAAATGGAAAAATATAGAGAATATGTGACACTCAGAACAGAAGCAAAGAACAAAGTGCTAGCAGCAAAACAGAAGTCCTGGGGAGAATTTGGAGAAAAGCTAGAAAAAGATGCACAAGAAAACCAGAAATTGTTCTATAAGACCCTAAAGAACATGAGGAAGGAAAAACAATGCCCTCTCAAATTTATAAAGGACAAGCAAGGAAAATTGCTTACTGCCCCGAAGGAAGTAATGGAAAGATGGAAAGAATATTTCTCAGAACTCCTGGATGGTGAGCATGGTGAAGCATCAGAAATGATAAACACTAGCACAGAAGAGAAAACCAATGATGGTGAAGATGACATAAAGATGGAAGAACTGAAGGCAGCACTGGAGAAAATCAAGATGGGCAAAGCAGCAGGGCATGATTGTATAACACCAGAAATGGTTAAGTTCATGGGAGCATCAGGCGACATATTACTCTTAAGGGTTTTACAGGCAGCGTGGTACAACAAGACCATACCAAAGGATTGGGAGATTGCCATAATAACACCAATTTTCAAAAAGGGTGACAATCGACAGTGTGGAAACCATAGAGGCATATCCCTTCTCAGTGTCCCTGGTAAAATCTACTCTAGAATCCTAGAGCAGAGACTCCGACGCCTAGCTGAGCCACAATTGGATGAGGTCCAGTGCGGATTCCGAGCAAACCGAAGTACTCAAGACCTAATCTTCACACTCAGACAGCTGAGTGAAAAGGCCCTTGAGGATAAGAGTGAGATGCATCTTTGTTTCATAGATCTGGAAAAGGCGTTTGACAGGGTCCCCTGGAGCAAACTTTGGGACTGTTTGGCAAGGAAGAATATTCCAGCACCTCTGATTCATGCTATACAGAGCTTCTACAAGTCTTGCAGAAATTATGTGAGGACAGCAAACCATACGTCAGAAGAGTTCAGGACCACCACTGGTGTAAGACAAGGTGATATCCTATCACCTTACCTCTTCATACTCCTTATGGACGATGTCATCAAGGCATGTAAGGAGAGAACAAGAAAGTATTCAGTGGGGTACTGGAAGATGAGACAGGTCTATATTTCGTCGGAGCTGGCATTTGCTGATGATGTTGCCCTGATTGCTAAATCAGAGGCACATCTCCAATCCAACCTGCAAGTCTGGAAGGAAGAGCTGGAGAAGAGAGGGATGGTCCTAAGCAGCTCTAAAACAAAATCCATGGTGATATCACGAGAAGAAAGAAGACATCAGATTAAGCTGGGAGAACAGGTCCTGGAGCAGGTCGACCACTTTAAATACCTCGGAGCTATTATAGACCGAAAGGGAGGCATCAAAGAAGAGTTGGCCACTCGAAAAGCAGCGGCTGGGAGACTTTTTCAGGCCATAAATCGAGGATTCCTCAGCAAGAGAGAGGTTGGTAAGAAAACGAAGATGGCTGTATACCGCTCCACCTATGTCCCAGTCTTGACATATGGATGCGAGTTATGGGCAATGACTACAACCCATAAAAGCCAGATCCAAACCTCAGAAATGAGGTATCTGAGGAAGGTGGTTGAAGTAACAAGAAGAGACATGGTACGCAACCAGACGATACGTCAAGGCCTTAAATCCCACCCCCTGCAGACCCAAGTAGAACAGTCCCAATTAAGATGGTTTGGCCATGTCTGCAGAATGGGAGAAGATCGGATACCACGACAAGCATGGGAAACAAAGAGCCAAGGATTCAGACCCCGAGGACTACCCAGAGTCCGCTGGGAGGACAACATTAGACAATCTTTGAAGGACCGAGGACTAGAATGGAACCAGGCCAGGAGGAAGACAGCCGATAGGATAGTCTGGCGCTCTCTCTTCCAAACCTCTACACCTCACGGTAGAAGGGGAACGACTAAGTAAGTAAGTATATATGATAGTCCCGTAACAGATACTGCCGTAGGGTAGTGAAGCGTTAGAGACTTCAACATACTAGGTCCAGCATCGAGAGGTGGGGTGATTAGTTTCTTCTGTGACAATA
This sequence comes from Oreohelix idahoensis, assembly GCA_024509875.1. Lineage (NCBI taxonomy): Eukaryota > Metazoa > Mollusca > Gastropoda > Stylommatophora > Oreohelicidae > Oreohelix > Oreohelix idahoensis. The sequence continues at coordinate 982,049 of JAMPIV010022535.1, forward strand.
CGGTTGTGCGATCTCACGTCCACTCCGTCAGTAGTATCACGTTTTCTTTCAATTTTCTCTTCCTCTCACTCATCACTTTTATTTGGCATAATTTTTGCCCTTTCATTTATTATGTGCCATATTTTATGCACCATTTTTTACTCTCTATGCTGAATCTAGTAGGGGAAAGTCTCTAACACTCCACTCCCCTATGGAAGTATTTGCTATAGGACTGTCTTTATCTTGTTTACCACTCATCAGACGTATTTACGTTCCGCCAGGTGAACTGTGGTATTATCGTACCAATACCCAGTCATCAGATCGGTCACCCGCTTATCTCTTTGAATCCGTCTGACCACCTTTGGAAACGTGTCGGTCCAAAATTTGACCCAGTGAAAAGCTGCTGATCGTGTTGACACAAGCTTGTATGGTGCGTACGATGAAAGAAGACAACATTGTCTGACCAGACATCTGTCTGGCGGAGGCACGCAGATAAAGGCGATAATTGGATAACCTGCCGGGGTAGACATCTTGGCGGAAGACATTACGCCAGGAAAACATGGTCACAATATTGTGGGCGGTAGATAGGTGCAGCCGGAACAATATTACGTCTTATTATAAAGAGGTCACGCGTGGATATTAAAATTACTATTTTAAACACGCGAGGGGATATTTAAAACTTCCCCACCCAAACAGTGCTAGATTGATTTGATTGGTTTGATTTAAGATGCCGGAATAAACAATGCATTCTATTGGAACATTCGGCAGAACGCCATGTGTGATTTGAACTGAGAATGAGAGATATAATCTAGTGAACTCAGAAACCCAGAACAGACAGCTTCGCAACTTCAACCGAGCAACTCCCAAGCAGCCAGAAAGAGAAGGATCGGACCTAGAATTCCTAAATCAAAAGTGACTGATCGACAGTATTTGGGCAACTCTGAAACCTTAAGAGTAAACCCGCATATTTAAATACATATCAGTAAGGAATCAGCAACTAGTACAGACAGACACCTTCACATACCTAGGATACATAGTAACATCAGACGGTGGGGCAGGCAAAGACATCAACATCAGAATGAATAAGGCAAGAACAGCCTTTTTTAGCCTAAACAACATCTGGAAGTCCCCTCAATACAGCACACGCACAAACTTAAGATTATATCAGAGCTGTGTGCTTTCTGTGCTTCTCTATGGTGCGGAATGCTGGAGAGTTACAGAGAAGGAAATGTCGAAATTGTCCTCTTTTCACACAACATGCCTAAGAACAATTCACCGAATCTTTTGGCCGAATACCATCACCAACCAAGATCTGCTTACACGGAGCAAGCAAGAGGACATGCACACCATCATAGCTGGCAGACGCTGGAGCTGGGTTGGCCATGTCCTCAGAAGAGACCCTGATGCCATCACAAGAACAGCTATGTTTTGGACCCCTGAAGGAAAACGAAAGAGAGGCCGACCAAAAACAACCTGGCGGAGGACTGTGGAGGCTGAGATGCAAAGAATGAACCAGAGTTGGGATACTGTACGAAGGATGGCTGCCGACCGAGCAAATTGGAATCAATTTGTTGTTGCCCTACAAGACGCCACTAGCCGTGATGGCCACTGACTGCTTTGACGGTCGGCGGCTAAGGATCAAAGAAAAAAAATAAAGAGGTCACGCGTGGATATTAAAATTACTATTTTAAGCACGCGAGGGGATATTTAAAACTTCCCCACCCAAACAGTGCTAGATTGATTTGATTGGTTTGATTTAAGATGCCGGAATAAACAATGCATTCTATTGGAACATTCGGCAGAACACCATTCGTGATTTGAACTGAGATTGAGAGATATAATCTAGTGAACTCAGAAACCCAGAACAGACAGCTTCGCAACTTCAACCGAGCAACTCCCAAGCAGCCAGAAAGAGAAGGATCGGACCTAGAATTCCTATATCAAAAGTGGCTGATCGACTCGTATTTGGGCAACTCTGAAACCTTAGAGTAAACCCGCATATTTAAATACATAGACTGTAAAACGTCAGGACCAGGACTTTATAAATGCAAGACTGGAAACCTAGGAATTGGATCATTAGTCATAAGATAAATAATATCCCAGACCAAGTGTATCGCAGAACACCCGTCGAAGAGGAATTACTATTTTCCCAGGCAAAGTGATTCATAGAACACCGTCATAGGAGGAATTTCTCAGACAAAATTTATTCGAGAGCATTTGCACCGAAATTGCTCGAATCCGTCTGAAAATCTGCGCAAGGAGATTGGGTATTCCCAAAAATTTGGGGTAAGTTGTGAACATTTCTATTACATACGTGAATTTAACATGTTTTCTTGGTAGTGGGTATATATGAGGCTGGCAACCTCAACATATAGAAATAGTATATTCATGCACCACTACAGCAAGAGCTAGTGATTGTTTCTGACTAGTCGTGCGGGAAACCCGACAGCAGAGCGACCCAGACTCCGACTGGAGCAGTGATGAGTGATTACATCATATGTGGCTCCAGTGTAACCTATTATCTTGTGAAGATGTATGTACCTTTTTTAATTGTAATTCAGGCAAATCATTATTCACGCATTCCAGACGCAATTTCTTAGTTAACACAAAGTAAGAATATGAGTGAATTTTCATCATATTCCATTAGTTATACTGCGTGCTCGGGAATTTAATTCTTCTGAGAGGTTAACATTGGTGGGTGGAGTGCATGACAATGTTTGCGGCGAACAAATGTACTCAGCAGGCATTTGTTTCTTTCTATTTGTGTGAAGTTCGTGGTTACAAGCCATCAGACGATTTGTGGTACTAACGCCGCTAGTGTGAGAGAAAAGCATCCACCATAACCGCCTACAGTAGAAGAGACTGTAGATAAGGTTTTCGTCATCACAGAATTGATGAACCACAGCTGCAGGACTCACTCATACAAGCTAAGTGCTAACTAAAAGGCACCAGCAAAAAAGGCATTTCAGTTAAACTTTAAGTATAAAGTTAAAATTCCCACCTACGTCTCAATGATGAGAACTTTATATCCATCAAACTTCCACTAATCTTTCCATATTTATTTTAACCTGTTAAAGACTATTTCACTATTAAATTTGTTACCTGTTGTTTTAAAACTAAACAATAATAATTGATTATATGTATGAAAGCAAACGTATGAGCCAGAATAGTTAATCTATATATAAATAACTAGACATATACAATATTTACACTAAACAGAGCTGTACCTTATAAGATGGATTTTTTGGATTACGCCAACTGGGGGGGGGGGGGGGGGGGGAACGGGCTAAACCATTGCTTAAACCCTTCACAAAAGGCGACGGACCAGATAATAAGCTAACAAATTTCTCAGCCCTAAGCAGCTTTTGTTCTTGACTTCTGGGAATATCTTGTGAATGCTCCCTTAAGGTAGAAGTGGCATTAATCTTCTATCTACATCTCGGACAAGAGTAATCTTGTGCGCAGGTAGATACCGTGGAAGCCAATATTAGATACTCTTGAGTTTTGGTCACTGTTGGACCACTACTGCAAAGCAGGGGAGGCAATCCGTGACACCTTCATTGCTGTCTTTTCCTTTCATAACGCAAAGTCAGGTACCCATTTACAGCTTGGTAGGCAGAGTAGTGTCGGTACAGGGATTGGAACCCGGCACCCTTGCCTCGAGAGACCAGCGCTCAAACCTGATGCTCAAGTGAGAACATACAAATTTAAAAACAAGAAGTGACATTTTCATCAACCATTGGATATATCATTCAAATGAGTGTCCATGCAGTACTGGAATCCAGACCACCGAACACATTCTCCAGAACTGCCCAACATATGATGACTCACCGACTTCTGACCTGGCCAGAGGTTCTTGAGCTCAAGCAGAAGCTATGGGGCTGCCGCGTTGACCTGGAAAAGACTGTGGACTTCATCTTGGCGACAGGCCTGCAGATCTAGCATGACTACAAACTGAACACTGAAGAAGAAGAATCAACCATTAGTTCCCTAGAGTCTCTGAAGGTTTCAAGAAGAAGAATCAACCATTAGTTCCCCTAGAGTCTCTGAAGGCTTCAAGAAGAAGAATCAACCATTAGTTCCCTAGAGTCTCTGAAGGCTTCAAGAAGAAGAATCAACCATTAGTTCCCTAGAGTCTCTGAAGGCTTCAAGAAGAAGAATCAACCATTAGTTCCCTAGATTATGTTACTCTCTTACAGTTCATTCAATCCTTCATACTGTGGCCACATTCATATTCGCTTACCAATAGTTGTCGCAGGCATTCCGTGGAAATAAACACTAATAAGTAATAAGACTATTCAGTGTCATATTAATTTTTGCCAAATCCAGCCACAGACTAGCCGTAGCTGCTGACTGCAAATTTCACGGTAGTCGCTGGAGTTGGTGATTTAATTGTTTTCCTGTATAAATACTGTATCTCTGCCTTCAGTTGGTTGGTGTAAGGTTCATACGTGGTGACCGCCGACATAGGAGGAATAATACATATATATTTCCTGTGTTGTCTAGCCTCTGGTTGCTGAAACACTATGTTAAGTTACACAAATGTTGCTGACAATATATTTTGCCACAGCTAGCTGATGAGATTTATATAGGTAAAATCTGGCATAGTTCTGGTCCAGTTAACATTTACAATGATTGTTCTAGTTTGGTCTCTCTCATAAAATGAAGAAAATGGACCGCACAGGTCATAGCCCGAAGACTCAACCATATTATAAAGTTTCTGGTTGCTTATACACTTATAAGACCAATGGACCCTACGACCATAGTTCATAAGACATAAGTTCATATGACCATAATTTCATATGACCATAAGACCGCTAGGTTGCTGGGTTTTTGACCAGCCTGGATTTAGGATAGAAATATCAATATTATATCTCTACCACGTGTTAAGGTAAGACCTCTTTAACCGCTCCGTTATTAAATTAGATTATAAACCACAAATGTCTAGCTTATCCTATCGCTTTTAACGCGTGATATGAACACTAGTCATTTATAAAATTACTCAAAATGGATATAAGTAAATAATATATACCGTCAGTAGCCAGTTTTTTAATGTATGTACTAGTCAATTATAGCATCTCTTTCTGGGGAATAGCGAGTAATGAAATTTACTTTACAGCTGGGGAAATTTAGCTATATGCTATTTAATACGCTATTCAATTTAACACAGAAAATCCGAGTGAAATATAATGAAAAACTTACAACACACTAAATCACTTAACGGCTAGTATATAAATTACCGCAAACAGAGAAAGTTGGAAACAACTCCACGAATCTAAGCATTCACTTTGTACGAAAAACTCTTAGTATATCGAGCTAGTTATTTCAGAAAATTCTCTGAGCAACTGATAATGACTTTTGGGGAGACGGGATATATATCCATAGATGCCGTTCTTTCGCTCCTTAATGCGAAAGTCGCACCTACGGCCAGGGCCGGGCGCATCTACGGTTCGATTCCTGAATGAAAGGTCTTTTCTTCACCTCTGCCGACCGACAACCTCTGGCTTGTCTTTCATTCTCCCCGCCTGCGGCATATCAGCTACGTAAGTTAATTCCCCTGAAAAAGTAACAATCCAAGGTACGTCTCAGACTTATCGCCCTTGATTCTTCAAAGAAACTGTTAACGCCTGGTCTACTGCCCGCGTGTTTCCCTGATCAAAGAACGATTACGCCATGCTGCGCACTTCGCTTTGTTCCACCGTGCTTAATTGCCAGACGGCTCGCGTGTTAATTGCGATAGTGAATCAGGCGTTGGTGTAACAAAAAAAAATATAACCCTAGATTGACCGGGGGGGGGGGGGGGGGGGGAGCAAAAGTGGACGGTCACTGCTGCACTATTTCCATATGTGACACACATGTAGATGATATCATTCATACATTCAAGCACATGTAGATGATATCATTCATACATTCAAGAGCATGTCGATTATATCATTTATACATTCAAGCACATGTCGATTATATCATTCATACATTCAAGCACATGTCGATGATATCATTTATACATTCAAGCACATGTCGATTATATCATTCATACATTCAAGCACATGTCGATGATTGTCGTGAGTTGGTCTGTTTCACAACACGGCCTTCTGAATAATTCTGAGAAACTCTGACCACACCGTGCGCTATATATCGTAAGAACTGCATGATACCCTGACCAATGAAATGCTTCCTCATTTGGTTGTTTACAAAACGTACTGGCCTAACAAATGGAGTCTCTCCATCTGTGTAACATTGTTGGAGGTGGAATTTAAATAAGGACTTATGAAAGAAGTACAGCATGGAAGAGGTATACAATTTAATACTGGGAATGTTGCTCTACCCGTAACTACTGAAACTTTTACAAATACTAATATAGGACGGAAGAAATCTCTAGTTGAATGCATTGAAGCCTCAGGTTAGTCTTTAATTTAGCTGTTTAAAGTATGCATAGAATAAAATGCACTTAGGAGACTAAAAGACTACTAGTTAGGAAGATGAAGATTAATTCAGGGCATAATTTAAGCCTTAGATGAATAAAATCACTCCGGGAATAACACAGATAATAAGGATAGTAGTTTTCCATATTTGTACAACGAGACAAATTATGCATCATTTTGAGACTGCCAACACCCCGTTAGCCCCTGCCTTTTCTGGCGCCGGGTGTGCTAGTATAAATAGACCTTGCCTTATGCTAATCGAGGCCTTAACCAAAAATTCAAATCACAGCGAGCGCTAGAAAGTGTTAATGAAGAGTGCCCTTGCCAACTGCATCTGAAAGCAGATCATAGCAACCATTAACATCCTGTGCATCTGCTAGCACACTGTCTGAAACTGTCTATCATCCCCAACCTTTGTAATAATGGGATAGCGATGGTCAATATAGAGGTTGCCTCTAATTCAATTTCAGGTTATATCCTATACACAAAACTACTCATACAAGAGTCATCTACTGGTGCAAGCGCCTTTTTAGTACAGAGGGCCAGTCAAGTACCTATTGTCTGGAGGAGGTTCAAGTAATCTTTCCTGCCAGGACAAGAGTGGAACCAGAATCATTAAAACAGATGAGTAGCCATACAAGGCTACTGTAATGTGTAAAACCAGACAACCACAATTAAATTAAAGTCGTCACAGACATTAGTTGATGATGACAATGTAGTGCAATTCAGAGAGCCTAGGCAACTTCAAATTCAGTGATTGATTAATTCAGTAACTAAAGAACTAATTTTGATATTCAACAAAGAGTCTACAACCAGATGAAGTGCAGCCAGAAAGAAGGACCAATGATAGGAATTTTAAAGACAATAGCTGGGGGGGGGTTAGTCGTGTATATTTTCATCAGTGTTTTCAATTTATTTAAAATTGTAATTGAATTTGATTTTCATTATCAAGCTTTTCAAACAGAAAAGAGAGACTGCATAAATAAATTGTAAATATTTTTACTAGCAGACTTACTTAATTATATTAGTAAGTATTAGTTCAAAGATTTGTTGGTAAAATAATGTAGTTAATACCCCTAGCAGAGTCAAATAATAACAATAATTATAAATATAACAGAGGAGGATCTGGAGAGGAGCGCACATAGGGACCTACAGTAATACATTACCATCTTCTCTAGGAACTTATACAGCTTGATTCCTACCTTTGTTGTCCCTATACACCCTTACTCTTTTCAGGGATGGTGGGGGTATTACTTATAAGACCAAGACTCTTATCTGGCACTATCCTCCTGTATCACAAGATGACAAACTTTGTGTCCAGGATATTTTTATTAATTTCAATAACATCTACCCCCCTCTCGCGACAAATGATATTCATTTATACATTCAAACACATGTCGATGATATCATTTATACATTCATTTTTATTATGGCTTCCTGTGGGGCATAGGATCATCACTGTAACTAGTCCCCTGGCAGGAAGCCGGCACTTAAGCATTAATATTCTCTCACAGAGGTGGTCACTGTAGAAGGTTGTGTAAGTAATGAGGTTGCCAGTTCCATACACAACCTCATGTTAGTAGTTCCATACACAACCTCATGTTAGTAGTTCCATACACAAAAACCTCGTGTTAGATAGATCCATTACACAACCTCAGTGTTAGTAATATCCATACGCCAACCTCATGTAGTAGTTTCCGAGTATCACATACACAACATACCTCTTTTCGTAGTCTCCAATATACACAACCTCAAAGTTAGTAGTTTCCAATACACAACCTCATGTTAGTAAATTTCCAATACACAACCTCAAATGTTTAAAAGTATCCATACACAACCTCATGTAAGTAGTTTCCTTACTCTCCTAAGGAGCATGTCCATATTCCTGGGGATTTTGTTATCGTTAGAGATCGCCTCTCCTCCCTTCTCAGGGAACTGTTCGGCGCCGCTACAGGACTGTTCGGCGACATTGATTTCCCATGTATTAAGCTTAAAATAATACTGACTCAGTTCGATTATAAGCAAAGAATTCAGATTCAATCATAATATTGTCTACATATTATGGAAATCTGAATCTATAATTTCATGAAAGCTAGAGAGGGTGCTGTGATTCATTTATTCATCGAAATATGGCAAAACCAGCTCACTGTAAAAAACAACAGGAGAGCATTAACAGATAAACATACAATTAAAGAAAAATTAATTTTTTTTTTTTTTGCTTTTGTTTCCTGTGGGATAAATAAGCATCATATCTAAATTGTGAATAAGAACTCGCAGAAACGTTAAAATAAGAAAAGATCCACTCAAAATCTGAGGAATCCGGAAGCAGGTTTATAAAAACTATACGTTGAGGTATGGAGGAAACTGTGGGCTGAATGCCAAAGAATTTAGGACTAAATTAAAAAAATATCGAGATAGGAAGATCATTTAGAATGCGGACAGTAATTACTAAACTACATGTGAATGGATTCGACATGCAGACATTTACAATTGAATGCCAAGCAATCTCGGGATATAAGGGTTGAAGAATAAAAACATTGGAGGACCCCGTGGTGCAAGTATGCGCTTGTACGATAAAAATGCCCAAGGAGGCAGTTGGAATTTGTAAAGATCAGAGAGCGGGTCACGGGCTCGCTGCCACCCCTGGCATAATTATAAAAAAAATTAGACACCTAGAAACTACCCCACCAACAAAAAATAATTATAGAAATGTGTGATTCCTTGCTATTTTATACCCAACATTGGTGGATTCTCGCCGGTGCTGAACGTGAGTCTTCGTTCGTGCGCCTGTGTTCGGTGATCCATCTTGTGTGAAATCTGGAGGGGGGTTCTCAGGTTATCTGGAGGGGGTGGGGGTGGGCGATAAGAGATCCGAGCTCTGATGGAGTTGTCCGTGTGTAATGAAGATAGTTACCTTCAAACCAGACCAAAGCCCAAATCTCAGTAACGACTAGTTTTGCCCGTGTAAGCCCGGGGGGGGGGGGGGGTCGGGGCCTCATGTATGAGGACAAAGAAAGACAAGGAATACTGCTCCCTCAGCATGTCGTAACAAGGCGACACATAATACCTACAAACCTCATCATGTAAAACTATACTGCAAAAAGAAACCACAGCTTTCATGATCGTGTGTTATGTTTGGTGCA